>CM037476.1:6668619-7268619 GCA_021014325.1 Plazaster borealis | reverse complement strand
TGTTTTATTTGTTATCAAACTTTCTTCACTTTCTTCTCGGGGCAATTCCAGCCACTAGATCTTAAAGAAAATAAATACATAAATAAATAAACAATTATTACTTGTTTTATTTGTAATCAAACTTTCTTCACTTTCTTCTTAGGGCAATTCCAGCCACTCGATCTGAAAGTTACTGGCTTCTCGCTAAGCTGCACTCTTCGAAGCCATCCAAGCTGGACGCCCTGTCTCTTGACGTACGTGCATGTCTTATGCAAGCCCTCGTGATGGCTGGTTCCTGTATAGCAGACAATACACCAGAGAGACAACGGTTTGAAAACGAGGTCAGTTCAGATTGTGGGTTCGGGTCCTGGTCTTGACACTTGTGTCCTGTTTAAAAATTTAGTGTGTTTTTTTTTTTCAAATTTGTTTTGACCCACCCCAAATTTAGGTTTTTAAATGTTCACAGACTATTTCATATACCCTATACACTGAAGAACAAAGTAATGCCTCAAATAAAGCAGATACTCTGCACCCCAAACAAAAATATTGACAAAAAAGAGGAGACCGCCAACATAGGGCTAGACGGCTCAGTTGGTAGAGCGCCGGCACGTTGATCTGGAGGTCGCAGGTTCAAGTCCCGCTCTAGTCAAATTGTCTTTGTTCAACCCAAAATTGATTTACAAACTTAACCAGTTAATTTCACTTGTGGATTATTACTTACTAATCTAATTGGGTATACTCTACAATTTGCAGATTGTGCACCCAGTCCAGCACTCCTTCCGTGAGCTCCTCCACGGCAAGGACTTCTCCAGCGTCGCTCTGGAGGAAGACGTCAAGTCCCAGGTGGCCCACCTCTTGTGCCTCCTCAAGGGGGTCATTGTAGGCACTCAGGTCAACCGTGCCAGTGACCTCTTCAACTTCTGCCTGCCGATGCTGCGGGACAGCGTCTCCCTCCTCCGGATTTACCACAATTACTCGGATATTGTAGAGCAGGTCCTGGAAGTCTTTGTGGAAGTCGCCATGCACCAGCTCTGCTTTCTGACACAGGTACATGGAGGCTGGTCCCCCTGTCTTTATCCTTATGGATAAAGACAGGCACCGGTCTTAAAAGCCAATGATTTCATTAGGTAGACATCAATGCAGTGTCACAATGTGTAGTGCCACAATGTGTAGTGCACACGCAACACCCTGTCGCGTCAGTGCAAAAACGTCTATCTCGATCTTTGCAAAAACATTGTATCTGGCACAAAGTTTATTTGTGCAAAAATGCTGTATATCGGCGTGTACTTGTTTTGTGTGTACATCCAGGCTATTTTTAAAGGAGACCCCCCCCCACCTGCATCCACGTGTGTGTACATTTATAATAGCCAAATAGGTTAATACAGAAAATTCACTCGTTTGTGTGTATTATTTACAGGCAGAGTCAATGAAGATGTACGAGGTATCCCTGGCGTTACTCCAGGCCTACTCCGAGGTCAACCGAGGGAGGATCAGCGTAGAGGCCTTGGCCGAGGAGGAACAGTACCGAGACTTGTCCCTCATGATGGAACTCCTCTCAAGCCTCTTCTCCAGGGATATGTTTGTCTTTCTCGATGATGGTGAGTTTGATGAGTTGAATCGGACTCTGCGTTGTGTAACCAAAATTGTTTTCAGTGCGTGGCTCCGCATTCCCCTCAACCACTTGATGCGGGATAACGTCTTGTTAACTCTTTCATGCGCCGACCGGTCGCTAGCGACCAGTTTAAATCCCTTCAGAAAAATAGTTGTAAAAACGAAAAATAAAGATGGCATGGCCACACAGTTTTCAGAATGGGAAAGAGGACTCTCGGGGGTGCTATTGTGACCTGTTTTTCGGGGGTCACCATTTGCGAAAAAAGAAAACTCTTGGCGATTGGTCGACGAGTGAAAGAGTTAAAACCCAAAGCAAAGTGAATAGGGTTGTGCATCTAAGTTTACATGTGACTTCTGTTTAGCCATTTCACTGTTTCTAACGATTCCAGTCTGAACTATTAGCCGCCCTGTAAAGGAGCAGATGTTAACGAACTTTCCAGGATCGATCAGCCAGTCTTGTAGAACAAAGAGATGTAGAACAAAGAGCCATTCAATCAGCTTTATTCCACGTACTGCATCTCTATGGAACTGCTTGCCTGGTGCATGTTTCCCTCCATCCTACAATCTAGACTGTTTTAAGAGGAATGTCAATTCCTACATTCAGCTCCCCTGAGTTATTTTCATCGTAAATGTTTTCTTCTTGTGGTCACTTTCCAAGAGTGGCTTTTAACCTCGTTTGGGGCGAACTCGCATTATATGTGTTTGAGGATGATTTATTTCAGTTTATTTATTAATTGATTTATTTGCAGAGGATGTGAATAGTGCAATAGAGTCGTCTGACATTGTTCTCCATGGTCTCAACATAGTTGTGCCTCTCATGAATGAAAGTCTATTAAAGGTACGTCACATCATGAATTCATTTTCTGCCCGAGAAAGAAACTGTCAGGGAAAAACATGGGGGTTTTTAATTTATTTTTTTAATAATTTTTTTTCTGAGATATCGCCCATCATCACAAGGTTGGGCGGCCACTTCAAGGTGAGGGCTACACTTAACTGATTTGGGCCATCGACCAAAATCAACTCTCACCAGGGGCATGTTGCCACCTACTCCTGGGGCTGAAATAGGGTTACCCCTTCACAGTCCGTAAGGATGAAGGAGCCTGGCTGGTAGAGCAGAAAGCACTACCTTATCTGTAAGAAGGCGTCATTCGCAATTTACAAAATCAGCTCAATAAGAAAAGATCTAGACCAAAAAATGACGGAAATTCTTGTTCATTCTCTAGTAGTGTCCAGAATTGACTCATGCAATAGCCTCCTTTTTGGATTACCAATTCAACTTAGAATTCAGTTTAAAATTCTCCTCCTTATTTTGTCATTGTTTATAAGGCACAGCCCCAGCTTATCTCCAGTACCTAGTTCACAAGTATACTCCTTCTAGAAATGTTTGTTCCAAATCTAAGTCCCTTCTTGTCACTTCCACCCGTGTTACAAAATCATACGGAGCTCGGTCATTCCAAGTAGCTGCAACTGAACTGTGGAATGGCATACCTGAGTTTGTTGAGGAAGCAAGTCACAGTTGAGCAATTCAAAACTCACCTTAAGACACATCTATTCACCGTCTATCAGTAATTTTGTTCTTTCGTTGGTAATTTTTGGCTCTTGTTGTTTTCTTTTTTCTTATAAAGTGCATAGGGACTTTGCAGTGATATGCACTATACAAATATGGTTTATTATTGTTAGTATTACCTTCCCAACTTTTTGCGAAGCATATATGGTTAAGTGCCTTGCTCAAGGGCACAAGTGTCATGATCGGGTTTCGAACCAACACTCTGCTGCTGACAACACCAGAGCTTGGGTCTGGTGAACTAGACCACTCGGCCACGATTTATTATTTGTTTCCCCCCGTCTTCCCTTAGTTTCCCATCCTGTGCTCCGAGTACTTCAAACTCATCACCTTCATCTGCGAACTCTTCCCAAACAAGATTGCACTCCTGACGGAATCGCTGTTCAACAACTTCATGGCATCGGTCGAGGTGGGGCTGACGGAGTACGGGTCAGACGTAACCAAGATGTGCCTGGATGGACTGTCTACTCTGGCCTCCCACTGCATCGATACGGAACTCAAAGACGGCGCTCTGTTCAGGGCAATGGAACATTTTACCGAGGTAAGTGCAAGAGAGAGTTTGAATCAATCTTGTTTGTGTTGTATCAGAGAATGGCATCAATCATAAATCCACAACTTGCTAAGAACGGATATACAGATATCTTGAAAACCAGTGATTGGCCGATTCTGACATAATGTAGATTAAGAGGGGCTCCAAGGTCAAATTCAGTTTTGTGATCCACTCATTTTCCAATAGATAGACTTTTTATGAAAATTGGAAAAAAACATAACAAGTCTTAACCTCAAGGTTAAAATTTTGTGAAATGCCACTATGTTTGATACCCTAAAAGTGAAATTGTCAAAATCAAAAAAGTTTTGATGACGTCGCATTTCAAGTATGGTCTGTACACTTTTTTGCACAGAGACCTTTTGACTGGTTCAACAGTCCCCTTTGGATGTCATGTTTCAAATTTTGCTGTGAAAGAGAATCAAAGCCATTTTACACCATTTCAATGTGAGGTTAGAGACTACTGTAAATCAGTGTGTTGGCTACTAACATCTGCTTAACCCTTCGAGTGCCACTAACATTCTGAAACGTCATGCTGAATATCCATCCACAGGCCGCCAACGTTCTCATACGTCCAGACTGACTTTAGACTGGTCCCCTGTTTTTATCCGCAATGAGTAATACACTTTATTCACAAGCCTCGAAGTGTGACGTCAGGTGTTCTGGGGCCGATTTCACAAAGAGATAAGACTAGTTTTATCTGAAGTTAGGACCAGTAACTGCTCTTAACTTAAGACTAGTCCGATCTCTTGGCATTGCCTAGGACTAGTCCTAAGTTAGGAAGAGTTTTGTGAAATCGACCCCTGGTTACCTTACCTTCTACCCTTCGAGTGCCGCCGACGTTCTGAAACGTCATACTGAATATCCATCCACAGGCCGCTAACAATCCCATAAGTTTAAGAAATGGCCGGCCTGTGGATACAGAATTACCAAAACGCGGCCGGGACTGTAAGGGTTAATAGTCACATTGCATACTGATTGCAACAATTTTTGTTGGCAGGTTGTATTCAAGGTGGTGTTAATGCAGACATTTGATATGGATCTGATGTCGTCAGCATCGGAGGCGCTGTACACTCTCATCTGCTGCCATCAGGTACCGGTAGACTATGTAGTAGATATGAAGCCTGTGAATAGACTGTGCAAGTCTCGTGCATGTTTGAACTTCCAACACCGTTGTGGTCCAAACCATATGGAGTTTTACGTGGGCGGGATTTTGTCAGTTATTTTAGTTTAACATAGTTTATGGCCAAGAAAATTATATATGATGTTGGGAATGTAATACTAAGTGATAAACAATATGAAAGTAAAACCAATTCAACAAAATAAAAAAAAACCTGAGAATAAGACTTGACCTCCGTCTACGGTTACTTATAAAAAATTAAGAATGCTGCCCAACTGATGGTCATGTTGTCATTAAACCTATGTGATAGATACACACATTCGGGCATGATTGACAGATGGGGTTTCTAACAATAGACCGTGCAAGTCTCGCGCATATTCAAACATTTTTTGGGACCACTTTGGTCTCACGTACGATGCTTTAACGCGTGAAGGAAACAAACTCACACGCTTTAACAGGTCCCAGCGTTCGAATACGCACGAGACTTGCACAGTCTATGAGCATCTTTGCCCCAAGTTTTAATTTTGTTTCAATGTTAATTTGAACAAATTATTTGTATTATACAAAAAATTTCCATCTATTTAAAACAACTTGCTATGGTTATTTTTATTTTGAAGCGTTTTGTATAAATATAAAATTTAAAAAGAAGATTTGATTTCATGGAAGAATAATAGTCTTTGTTCAAGTTGTTTTCTTGTTCCGATATGCGCGAGACTTGCATAGTCTATTGTCAGGATTTTTCAAGACTTCAGGAATTTATTCACACATCTCATTCAGGGCTCAAATTTTGGGGGAGAAAATCCATAGAACCACTGGACTTGTATCTCAAAATGTTTACTGGACCAGAAATATATTTACAAGACCAGAATCAAAATGAGAAAATAACTTCCTGACACAGTTTAACATGCATTTGACTTGTTTTTTTTGTACAGTATAACACATAAGAGAAGAATGATCTCGTTTTGTCTGTATGAGTATTACAGAGGGTTTTTTCATTACTCAATAGAATTGAAAAGTGTTAGACTCATAGTCAACATTTGATCATAGTTCATGAGGTATTGTTATTGAATTGAAAAACACAAGACCACAGGACTAGTCCAGTCATGAGTTACTGGCCCAAAGCTAAAATCACTGGCCTCGGGCCTGCGATCAAGTGTAAAATTTGACAGTACAAAATAAAGTACAAAAAAACTGTCTTAAAATGTTTCTGTTTGTCAAGCACCGTGAGCACCTTATTGCTAGATGCCTGCGCTACATGTATATAAGACTATATATTATTATTACTATTAATATTATTATTATTATTATTATCTCTTTTAGGCAAAGTACACGAAACTCGTCAACGTGCTTCTGAGCAGCCAATCAGATCCTGCCATCTGTCAGCGTTTGGCGGAGGCCTTCAGCAAGCTGACGCCCACAGCCGAGCCCTTGCAGTTGGCCCGAAAGAGCAAAGTGCAATTCTTGAGCAGACTAGAGACATTTCTATTCAATGTGCGAGGATTCCTGTGCATAAAGTGAACCCAAGCTGGTCCTCTACGCAAAGATGAGGACGAATAGTGCTTTATCAGAGACATTTGACCCTGTTTGAGACCATGACCAGATGTCCACAGTGGCTGAAAACTCTAAGCTGTGTTTGACCTTGTCCAATTTCACCCAAAGTTTGTCATCGTTGGAGTTTCTGATGAAAAGACACCTTTGCAAGTTTTCCAAATTGTATTTTAACTGTTTATAACTGCTCACTTTTGATTTTTGGATGGCGTCTAAAAAAAAAATCCCCAAATTGGCACTGCCTGTGAGAAAAGAGATGTTTATGCCAGAGAGGTAGCAGCTTCAAGAACATGGCTGGTCATTTGCTTTTGACATAAAAGAGTCAGTTTGAATCGGAAAGCCGCCAACAAAAGCAATTCTAAGCAGTATATCTTGAGCTCCTTGGAGAGATCAAGCTTCGGTTATCCAGTATCACCATTTAGAAGAAATTGTCCATAGTTTCTCATGGGGTGACAGAATGGATGAAGAGCGCATGACAAGAGTGTGGTGTGTACAGTGTTTCGGACACCTTATGACCATCAACAAACAAATGTAAATGCTCATCGACAGATTTAGGGGTCTTGTCAAAATTAGTCGGATAACAATTCTCTGATGTCAAATTTGTGTTGGATTTCCGTCGGACTGTATTTCTATGAGAGACATGGTTTTACTCGCTGGAAGGCTCACAGTTCTCTGATGCACTAAAGACAAGCCCCATGCCAATGCACCCCACTGAGCACTCTGCAGTTTGACTGGCTGATTAAATGTATTATAAACAAACTTGCGGGTTTGGAGTGATCTGGAAGGTTTGGAGGTCATTGTATTGAACTAAGATGTTTAGAGGAGTTGATTATAGAGATCCCCTGCTTGTTTTCCAGTAGATAGCAATGTAAGTCTCTGCGGTTTGTAAACAAATGTAACTCCAGACACTGTGAACTTCTCCCGTGAACTTCTCCGACACCCAATTTCAAACAAGGTGAATTAACGACAGGTAAAAACCTTGTCCTAGACGGTACTTATCCGCTGGACTAATTTTGACAAGGTTCCTTATGCACAGAGGTTCAACAATATTGGAATGGTGTAAAATGTTCTCCATAGTTATGATTTTTTATAACAACTGCCTGCCTAAGGGGATCCTTTTTTTGCATCTCGTATTCACTGCAGAAAATACAAGTATAATGTGCAATTTATGTACTTGTCCGGAGGAGCACTTTCATGGCCATAAAAGGTTGAGTCATGCATCGTACATGCACATAGCAACAAGGTCATAACTCCACTTTCGGTTGTTTTGCGTAAATCACTTGTTAAAACTCTTGATTAAGTCACCATGGAAACAGCTGTCCCCAACCAATTGGTTTTTATTATCTGCCACCCCTGGAAAAAAAAACACTGGACCTGCAATTTCAGTTTATCCTGTAATGGGACATCTGTCAACACCTCAAGGTTGAATTGCAAACATTGCCGCCCAATTTAGCCTGGGGTCAGGGAAAAACCAGCTGGTTAGTCCATCAGCGCCTGTCTTGGGGATTGCTGTTCCTATACAGTATTTATGGTTAATTAAGTGTGAACAATATTTTCTTCCAAAATTAAATAAATACCATCGACATCTCCTCAGGATAATTATAGCATCCATAGACAGTTAGAAAAAGCATAAAGAAAGTCATTTATCCACATTCTGAACTCAATTATGATATGCAAGAACATAATAGGGACTGCAATTCCCAAGCACCGAGTCAATGTGCGCGAATTGTAGGGGGCGCTTTCCAGGGTTTTAAGGTTTGGGGATGTTTTTTTAACAATTACTGGTTGTTTAAGACAAGTCCACTTGTACTTATGAATTATGAAAACATTTATACTAAAAACATTAAAAGTGATATCTACACTTAATTACCTTTTAAACAAGTTTTATGCCTTATTTATCATGAAAATTGTAGATACGACCTTGTTGCATGGACGCTGCATCCGGTTTTAGACTGGTCAAAAGGTCGTACCTCTGAGTTACGACCCTTGCTGCACAAACCTGCCTCGCATGCATACAATGGGGAATAACGTCATACTTCTCAGTGCAACAAGGTTGTATGTCTGAGATCTGACCTTGTTGCTTGGTACACAATAACAATTTATGACGCCATTTATTGTTAATTATCTTTTTAATTACTTTTTGGACAAAATTGAAACTTTACAGTTTATTCAGACAAAAATAAAACACTTATTGTATATTATTCTAACTCAATTTCACCGAAAATGTGACATACGACCTTGTTGCACTGACGCGACGATAATGTCAAGTAAAGGCTCAATGCAACAAGATGTAGCCAAAGTGAAAGTGATTGCATAATTTGCAAAAAAACATTTGTTTCAGTTGCTGGCTTTTACCTTAGCCAGCAGGTGCATATTAATAATAATAATAATATAATAAAAATATTGAGTCTTATATAGCGCGATTCCAAAGAATGATCATTGCCCTTCAAACCCCTGGTCACTGGGCCATACATTTCATTCCTTAAACCATCTCAGCTCCCTGGGGATTAACAGCCTGTGCTGCCAAGTATGTAGCGCAATAAGCTAAATCTCTGCCCTTACAGGTACACATTTACCCCTGGGTGATGAGAAGCAATTATAGTCAAGTGTCTTGCTCAAGGACACAAGTGTCATGACCTGGATTCAAACCCACACCCTGATGACTCAGCAACCAGAACTTGAGTCCGATGCACTAAGCCGCTCGGCCACGACAGGCCACGCGCGCCTCAAAAGTCCGAGCGAGAGGAATGCTCTAAATGGATCGGTTAATTATTCCAGGGGGCTTACACGGACTGGTCAGTTGGACACCGGAAACTTTCAAAATGTCAACGCGATATTCCTTTATGTACGATTGTTCTTGTAGTAAGGCATAATGTCGCGGTCCAGCAGAACGTTCTGGTGGTCCACTGGATGCCTGCTGGAACGTTCCTTTGCACCTAGAACGTGCCTGGCATTTGAGACATTTCTTTATGTCACTGTTTGTTGTAGCTCTCATGGTGTTGCCTGGTAGGGGATAGGGTTATAAAGCAAGCTAAAATCAATACGCTAATCAGTTAAGTATAGCCCTCACCTTGAAGTGGCCGTCCGGCCTTGTGATGTTGGGTGATCTCTCATAAAAAAATAAAATTAATAAAAACCTTTTGTCTGCAATGACTATCGCCCCCGTGCATCCAAATTTTCCTATTGCATTTATACGCCGAAAAATATTTCAACAATTTCAAGCAGCCTGGTGTACATTGAAACAAAACCCAATGTAAATAGTAACACTTTTGTAATTACATTTCAATTTTGTTTTTAAGTATTATGAATGGCAATTATTAACTAATACATTACTGTAATTTGACCTGATTCTGCTAAACATTTGTACATGCTGCATGGCTAGTTTTAATAAAAAAAGTGTCCTTATTATCGATTTATAAAAAGATGTGTTTTTAAATAATTTGCCAAGGCCAAATTTCATAGAGCTGCGTAAGCACAAAACAACTTTGCTTACCAGAATAAGGTTACCAGCCCAAAAACCATGTCAAAGTACAATGTGTAACTGGTTTCCTGCTTAATTATGCTCAGCAGTAGCACTGATGTCTGCTGAAGCTGCTCTTTGAAATTTGAAAATTGGTTGGCCCCATGTTTTCACCTTAAAAAAAAAAATGTTTTTGTCATTGTGTTTTTCTCGGGAACATGCTGAGGTTTGAAATTATTTATTTATTGAGTTAATTAATTACATTTATTTAATTAATTACCTGCAAAAAATGGAGTGTTAAACTTGACACCATGGGTGTTGTCACATATAGATCAAAATAAAATAAAAATACATCAAAGGGTGTTAAAATAACACTAATTTCAGCCAACACAATTGCATTGGTGTTATTTTAACATCCTTTGATGTTAATTTAGATTCTTTTTTTGTGATTCTATATGACAACACCCACAGTGTCAATTTTAACACCCCAGTATTTGCAGTGTACGTTTATTTACCCAGGGTATGCCCAAACAGTTCAAGGGGTGCGTTGCCTTCGGACTTGGCCCTTTGTTTTGAAATGAATATGGTTGGAAAGATATTTTAAAAGTAGAATATAATGATTCACTTGAAATTCATGACAGAACACAGTCTCTGCTGTTTTGTATAACCAAATTTTCGACCCCACAAAATGGCGGACCGTATGTTCCGCTGGTTGTATTTCAAGAGGAAAAGTTGTGTTTTTTAAATCACTTCTCACTTATTACAAAGCAGTGTAGGAATTGTTGTGCATGAGTAACTCTTAACAAGGATAAGGAGTAATTCCAAACAGCAAAATGTTGAGAGATTTGAAGGCATTGCGCCCCTGGCAGGGTATACTTTTGGTAATTGTCAAAGACAAGTATCCTCACAGTGTGTATCACAACATATGCATAAAATAACAAACCGGTGAAAATTTGGGCTTAATTGGTCATCGAAGTTGCAAGTAATTAATGAAAGAAAAAAACACACCCTTGCATAGAATTGTGTGATTTCAGATGCCTGAGAACAGCTTCATGCCTGAAGTCTTTCTCAAATTCAAATTTGTGGGTGAAAAATTACCTCTTTCTCTACATTACTTTAAAGGGTGTTGCTTAAGCTTAGTGTTATTTCTAAGAATGTTTTATAATATCAACAGCTCTCCAGTGCTCTTTACAAGTAAGTTTTTATTGTCATTAATTGTTGGAATAACTACCAAAGGTAGGCCTATACCATACCTTTATTACTAGTTTCCAATTGGACCCTTCATAGTAAATACATGTATATTACAACAACATACATTACAGCATACATGTATATACATACTTCAGTATTAGTTGACTTTACACAGCATTCACTGCAAAAACTGGGGTGGTAAAATTTACACCATGGATGTTGTCACATAAATAAGTAACAAAGAATCAAATTTACACCATAGGGTGGTAAAGAAACACTAATTTCTGCCAAAACAACTATATTGGTGTTATGTTAGGTGTTAACATCCTATGGTGTTAATTTTGATTCTCTCTTCGGTATATCAATGTGACAACACCCATGGTGTAAATTTTAACACCCCACTTTTTGCAGTGTATTAAGACATCGAAGAATAATAAGACTATATGGAGAAAGAAATGATGTATAAATATCTTGAGATCTTTGGTCAAGAAAATACAGAGATTTTATAAGGAAGAAGATGCAATACTAAAATCTTGATGGCTGTGTATTCTATATAGTTGGTGCTGTCACAAAGCCTGTAAGCACAAAAACCTGCTAAGCACAGACGAAACTTGCTTGACAGAATTAGGTTACCAGCCGACATTGCAAAAAATTTATATTGTTGTGACTGGTGCCCCACTCATTGTTTTTGCTTAGCAAAGAAATTCTCTCGGCAGTACTTTCTGCTAAACAGCTTTATGAAATTTGGGCTAGAAATTAATCAAACGCAATATTCAAAATGTTTGTTTCAAACTGTACACTGCTTTGCACCGCTGTTGTATACCATAGTTTGTTCCATAATGCCCTGATGAAGACATGCTGAATCGTCGAGAATACCGCGACACCCAGCCTCGTTCCTATATGGGGGACGCGCCATAGCTATTGCTAGCCCTTTTAATACTTACCCCTCTGACCGAAAAGGTGATACATTTACGTGCACGGTTGTTAAAGAAAACTGTTTGGCGCTTGTGGGCGCTTAGCATGGCGTGCAAACATGCGCGATCGCACTGCGAAATAAATGTTGTAAACGTGAAAAAAGATCAAAGAAGAAGAAAAAGGGAAATAGTGTCGGTATGGCTTGATGCCTCTTTTACTGACTTTCATGCCTGAGCATAAACGTAGAAAGGATCGACCACAACTAAGACATGCTGAAGAAAAATGGCGCAGTCAGATCGTATATATACTCGTACATCGTTAGGAATGAGGTTGCATGACACCTTACTGATTAGTCAGCCATCCTATGTTTTATTTCTTTCAATTCTACCATATTTTTTGTGGAATAACAATCTTGAATACTGACCCCTTTTTTCACTAGAAAGTGGTCACAGACTAATTTGGACCCATTGCATATGACGTCACAAGCCCAAAACAGTCCCCTCACCGAGGACAATGAAGAGCTATCATTGGCTGAGAGTCGTGTGCACGCGTGCACGTGTGCATGTTTCCATTGTTTGACATTAAAGATGGCGGCCAATGCAAGGGGTTCTAATGCCCCTTCAGCTGCTTCGATTTGGTTGCTTTTACCTTGAATGGGAAAACAACATAATTGAACCATGATGATCAAGGTCAATGATGTCTTAATTAACACATACACCTTTCAAGGGAAGGTATAGACCTTGTGACCTTTGTTTACAATAAGTGTGACCTTGTACATTCTTGGGCCTTTCTGGCAGGCTAGATACTGCACTAGTCATATGGGAAAGTTTACATTTTGATGTATAATTTCCACATCAATCCAAGAGTTTTAAAAGTAACAGCTGAACAAGTTTTGAGATGTGCCCCCTTTCATCATATCAAAAGTTGAAAAAAAATAGACAGTGTAATCTCCATTAAATGCAGGTTTTTATGTTTTCTTCCATTGAGCTGTGTACAAATCGTGCCTGCAGGAAGTCCAGGCTTGGTGGCTCTTTTGTAAACCTGTGATGTCACAGGTCACATCGTCTATATACGTTTGGTAATCACTCTTAAAATTAATGACAATACAAACCTACTTGGTTAGAAGTACAGCAGTTTTCGATAGAATAAAGCATTTTGAGAATCATTTCACTTCGAAGTAATGTGGTTATGGAAAAAGATATCAGTTTTTATCACAAAAGAAATGAATCTATAAGAAGCATTGCTGACAGATTGTGTATTTTCAATTGCAGATTATTCTTCCCGCGTAGACGGACATAACCGGTCCAGGTTTTCGGCAATATCTTTAAAAAAAAAAAAAAATTCACAGGTTAGTTTTATGGTATATTATATCTAGAACTACATAGGATTGAAACAACCAGTGTGAGTTCCAATTGTCAAACGTATACAATCCCTACAAACATGACAAAAATATTGAACTTTTGCATTCCAGGACATTTCCTTGCAGGCATTATTTACACTGCTGATAGGGAGTTCTACACTTTGTATCATAATTTCAACCCGAATTCAAATTTTTGTCAAATAGCTGAATAAGTTTTGAGAATTGACCCATTTTAAAAGATCATTTTTGTAATCTCCATCAAATTGAATATCTGACTGTTTTCTTGAGAATGTGTACAATTTGTGACTGCAGCAAGTCCGGGCTCTTTGGCTTTTTGTAAACAAGAAGTGTCCTGAGTTGTTGGAAGTCCTCTAAATTGTTACTTGATCCAGTCATGAGCCATGGCTAGAAATTGCTTAGAAATGCAGTTTAACTCTAAAATTAATAAAACATTTCATGTGAGTTGACATGTAAAAGCAACAAGCTGTGTAAAACAATCTTCTTCGAAGGCAGGGTATTATTTTGGTAATTGTCAAAGACCAGTATCCTCACTTGGTGTATCCCAACATTCTACATAGAATAACAAACCTGTACAAATTTGGGCTGAATTGGTCATCGAAGTTGCATGAAGATAATGTAAGAAAAACATACCCTTGTTGCACAGAATATTGTGTGCTTTTAGATGCCTGAGAAAGGCTTCATGCCTGAAGCCTTCATCAGATTCAATTTTTGGGGGTGAAAAATTACCTCTTTATCTAAAACTACGGTACATCACTTCAAGGGGGTCGTTTCTAAGAATGTTTTATATGGTTTTCATGGCAATTAACTTTGTTGAGTAGGCCTAAATACCAAAGGTATATCCTCCCATGAAATCACTATATTCAAGCCATGGGCAAAAAACTTTGTACTGCATTGAATAATAAACACCATTTAAAATGGTAAGCGATGTACATATTGTGAAGGCTTACTTTCTGTGTTTAATTTAGTGACATTATTATTTACATTAACCCTTTCTACTCTCTTATTCCCTTATTCTGTTATCACATAACGACTGATAATGCTAGTGAACGTACTCTGAAAATACAGGACTAATTCCCATGGACTTTTGGCCCATTTCACGACGCGCACAGCGCACTTTTACGCGCCTTTTCTGTCCGCCATTTTGGGAGTCAAACGGTACGCAAAGTAAATTGACTCACAAAATGGCGGAAAAGACAGACGCACAATGTGCAGTGGTGCGTTTCTGGTCGTTCAAGTGGTCAACAGCCGAGGTCACTCGTGCACCCATCTTTCAAAATTGCGCACGTCCGCGTGACTCGTTGATTGTTGGCGCCAAATTCGAGAACTAATAAATGTCACGTGACTGCGCGTTACCCGAAAACCATAAGAAAACAAGTTTATGTGCAAAGAAAAAGAGTCCATAAGAAATATAATCATGAGATTGGTATACGAATACATACCCATGACCAAGGGAATCTGCCATTACTATTCGCCAGTCCCCAAAGTGTCTAAAATGGAGATTTCGTCCTCTACCCCCCCCCCCCCGGAACCTGTCGAGCTTGCTAGATTGAACATGTTTTGTTTTTCATGACCAATATTTGTGATAGGCCTATGCGGAAGCGTCAAAGGGTCATTGGGAAAAATAAAAGAAAGTCATTAAGACTTAAATCTCATAATTATGACTTATAGTACAAGTCACAATTATGACTAAGGCCTATATCTCATAATTAAGTCAATTTAGTCATATTTATTTTTGTATTTGATTTTATTTATTTATTTTAATTCTTTGGACAATACAATATTACGAGCAGAGGCCGTCCAGGGAAAAGCAAAAGTCAAACAAGAATAAAAATTGAATTTAAATAATTCACAGAAATCTAAAATTGTAGAGTCATAATTATGACTTCTACGAAGTCAAAATTAAGAGATATTAGTCATAATTATGACTTGTGTTTTATGTCATATTAATTATGAGATGTAAGTCCTAATCATGACTTTAATTATCTTTGTCTTGCATTGTCCCTGTAATGCTTCCATAGTGATAACCAACACGTTCTATGGCCGCCAGGCCTGAAGCCCATGCTCACACCCAGAGCTGTGTATTGAGTTATTTCCACCCATCAATAAACGGCTCTGCTCACACCCACCCGTCCACATCCATGTTGGACGCGACATGAGTACACTCATTTTATGGTCTAGACATTTACATTTTTATGTCACAACAATCTTTCGTTCATCCTATTTTCTTTGGACCCTCTCAAAAGATATGCAGAAGCATTTAAATGTTAACTGATCATTACACCTAAATTGCGGATTTCCAATTTTGCGGAACCAACACTCTGATAATTAAGGATTATAAGGGGATAGTGTCATTTACATAAAATCTGCATATACAGTGTCTAAGCAGACGAGATCTTTTGTGTTGCGATATGCAAATAGTAGAAATGAATGGCAAATGAGTGTCGTCACACGACACGTGAACAAGCGGCGCGCGCCTATTCGGACATAAAAATGGCGTCTCGACATTTCGACCGGACAGGTAAGCAGATGATTTTTGATTCAAAAGTTGTACTTTATCGACCGTTGAAACGTAAAAACATGTAGAACTTCAAAATTTGGTATTCAAGCTTGAAGTGTTGCTTGTTTTCCGGGGAAAAATTGGCCAGCAAAGACAAATAATGCCCATTTTGGTGGCACCTTCTCATATGGCGCGGCGTGAATAAAATGGCCGCGGCCCAAACAGCATGGTTTAGTCAGTCAAGAATCCAGAAACCCATTCTCGTAGTCGTACTTTTGTCGACAACGAAAGAATGAGCCCTTAATGTAACTTCAGCGGAAACTTGGGTTTTATACTCTAATCTAATACCATGGTCGATAATAAATATTGGGATAGGGAAGGGGTATGGCCAAATGGTTTTGGTGGTGGGAGGGGGGGCTAATTAATGATGCATGGGGGGGTCAGTCATTAGGAAAGTGCAGGACTCTAAACTCTTTAGATAAATTTGATAAAATACCTATAACTATAAGCTCTTTTTGTAATCAAGAAATAAGTGTGCACTTAAAAGAGATTTTTAAGAACCAGTGGGGGGTGTAGTAGCCGGGGGGGGGGATGGGGGTGGTACTATCGGAAACAACACCCCCCCCCCCCCTCAAATTGATATTACAAAAATGCGCAAATGATTGGTTCAACATATAAAATAGACTCCTCCCCAAAATAAATAAAAACAACATTTCTTCACCCCTGCTTGCCCACCCCCCCCCCAAAAAAAAAAAGAAAACAAAAAAGGACTATGTCTGGCTATGCAACTGTTTAAGACACGCATTTTGAATTTTAACACTCTTTATCTTTCATTGTACATATAAGCATTTTAAGTGAGAGCTTTGGGTCATTGTATTCCAATTTACAGATCCGAAAGCATTAGTGTGTTTGATAACAATTCTTGACCAGCGTCGGTGTCCGATGATCAGATAACATACTGTTGGAGAAAGTTGATGCAGAGGCACCCTACCATTGATTAATTGGATGAAGGACACAAGATGATCCACTCTGCTCTGGACAGGTGAGTTTTTAGCACCCCTCTCTCTGTCATGTCTGTCTAGCTGGTTGCAAAAATCATAACCCTTGATCAACCCACTGGTCATAAACGAGAGAGTTAGAACTAATCACAGGTTCATTTTTTATTTTTATTTGTTAAAATATTTTTTCTTCTTCATATTATTATTATTATATATTTTTTTTTTTTTTTGGGGGGGGGGACACACCTTTTTCTCAACACTTAATAGACCGTGCAAGTCTCCCGCATATTCAAACATTTTTGGGACCACTTTGGTCCCACGTACGATGCTTTAACGCGTGAATACAAAATAAATGTTAGAAAATATTTTAGTGATAAATTTATAATATGGACACATTTATTGTTTTAGCACCTCAATAGTCCTCTTTCCCATTCTGAAAACTGTGTGGCTGTGCTATCTTTATTTTTTCAGTCGGCGCATGAAAGAGTTATCACATGATTGGATGAGCTCTTATTTCCAAGGGTTGTGACCAAGAACTACTGTTATTGCAGCTATGCTTTATCGTTACAAAAAATACACAGATATGTATATATGCTTCCCTGTATGTATTTTAGATGTACATTTTCCAAGAACATAATATCTTTCAACTGTTTAAGAAAATCAAAAAGTATAATTATATGGGTTCGTCTAAGGCAAGGATCGACTTTTACGCAGGCCCGAGGCCAGTGGTTTTAGTGTCGGGCCAGTAAACTTACGATGCAACGAGTTCGTCGGTATTGTATTTTTCAATTGAATAACAATACTTCACTGTGTAATATTTTGAAAAGAAACAAATTATGTTCAAATGTTGACTTTGGGTCCGAAAAATACCTTTTAATTCTATTGAGTAATGAAGTATACTTAACCACAGAGACAAAGAGATAAATCTTCTCTTTCATGTCTTAGTGCAATTATTGCATGTTGTTAAGAACCAGGAAGTTTTTTCTCATTTTGATTCTGGTCTTGTACAAAAATTTCTGGTACAGTAAATATTTTGAGCTACAAGCCTTGTGAATTTTTCTCCCAAATTCAAGCCCTGTGAAGATATTTTCCACTGGACTCTTTTTCCTGAGGCAGTTAATTAAAATTTACTTGTAATGTTCACCAAATGTGTGGTGGTTTTTTAAAAGATTTTATTGGAAAACATAGGAAAACATTTTCCATTATGTCAGCCTTTATATGTTTTTGGAACAGTTTGTTATTAATGGTGTACCAATGATTCAAAATGAAAATCAGTTTCATGTCCAGAGATTAGGGGTGCTTTTGCAAGTTTTCCATCCTTAAAAGTACTTGTTGTTTTACTGTTAACAAATTTCTATGAGATTCTATGTTGGAAGGATGAATGCTAGCGGTGTATTAGAACTGTCATGTAAATGACCAACCTCTTTCAGTGTCCTGACTTCTTTATCTATAGTGTTTTGTGAGGATATTACATACAGTTTTCATTTGATATTGTTGTAATTTTATCTGAACTTGATATCTGATTTTGTTCTCTTATTTTATCTTGATTTATTGTAAAATTTTGCATTTCTTTTTGACCGTGCTCGATAATTTTGTTCCTTTGGAGACAATTTACTTCAACACACGCTCAATAACAAGATCACTTTATCCTCTTTGGATCCCAGTGTGTTCTTTCTCTTGGTTGTTACCCCATTGGATCGTCTGATCCCGGTTTGTGGATTCTTTCACCCAAAACTCAATTCAGAAGCACTTTATTCCACTCTCCCTCTTGGTTGAGTCCTCTTGGCATCCCAGTGTGTGTTTCCACCCATCCTCAATTCAGAAGCAATCTATTCCACCCTCCCTCTTGGTTGTGTCCTCTTTGGATCCCAGTGTGTGGATTATTTCCCCATATTCTCAATTCAGATGCAATCTATTCCACTCTCCCTCTTGGTTGTGTCCTCTTTGGATCACAGTGTGTGGATTATTTCCACCCATCCTCAATTCAGATACAATCTATTTCACTCCCCCTCTTGGTTGTGTCCTCTTTGGATCCCAGTGTGTGGGTTATTTCCACCCATCTTCAATTCAGATGCAATCTATTTCACTCTCCCTCTTGGTTGTGTCCTCTTTGGATCCCAGTGTGAGGGTTATTTCCACCCATACTCAATTTAGATGCAATCTATTCCACCCTCCCTCTTGGTTGTGTCCTCTTTGGATCCCAGTGTGTGGATTATTTCCACATATTCTCAATTCAGATGCAATCTATTCCACTCTCCCTCTTGGTTGTGTCCTCTTTGGATCACAGTGTGTGGATTATTTCCACCCATCCTCAATTCAGATACAATCTATTCCACTCTCCCTCTTGGTTGTGTCCTCTTTGGTTCCCAGTTTGTGGAATTTTTACACCAATCCTCAATTCGGATGCAATCTATTCCACTTTTCCACTTGATTGTGTCCTCTTTGGATCTTTGGAGCCCAGTGTGTGGATTATTTCACCCCATACTCAATTCAGATGCAATCTATTCCACTCTCCCTCTTGGTTGTGTCCTCTTTGGATCTTTGGAGCCCAGTGTGTGGATTATTTCACCCATACTCAATTCAGATGCAATCTATTTCACTGTCCCTCTTGGTTGTGTCCTTTTTGGATCCCAGTTTGTGGATTCTTTCAACCCATACTCAATTCAGATGCAATCTATTTCACTCTCCCTCTTGATTGTTTCCTCTTTGGATCCCGGTGTGTGGATTCTTTCAACCGATACTCAATTCAAAGGCAATCTATTCCACTCTCCCTCTTGGTTGTGTCCGCTTTAGATCCCAGTTTGTGGAATATTTCCACCCATCCTCAATTCAAAGGCAATCTATTCCACTTTCCCTCTTGGTTGTGTCCTGTTTAGATCCCACTTTGTGGATTTTTTCAACCAATCCTCAATTCAGATGCAATCTATTCCACACTCCCTCTTGGTTGTGTCCTCTTTGGATCTTTGGATCCCAGTGTGTGGATTATTTCACCCCATACTCAATTCAGATGCAATCAATTCCACTGTCTCACTTGGTTGTGTCCTCTTTGGATCTCGGTGTGTGGATTCTTTCAACCCATACTCAATTCAGAAGCAATCTATTCCACTCTTTTCTTGGTTGTGTCCTCTTTGGATCCCTCTATGTTGATTTTGTCCACCAATCCTCAATTCAAATGCATTCCACATCCACTGTCTCACTTGGTTGTGTCCTCTTTGGTTCGCAGTGTGGGTTATTTCACCCAATACTCAATTCAGATGCAATCTTTTTCGCTGTCTTTCTTGGTTGTGTCCTCTTTGGATCCCAGTTTGTGGATTCTTTCACCCCATGCTCAACTCAGATGCAATCTATTTCACTCTCCCTCTTGGTTGTGTCCTCTTTGGATCCCGGTGTGTGGATTCTTTCAACCCATACTCAATTCAGAAGCAATCTATTCCACTCTCCCTCTTGCTTGTGTCCTCTTTGGACCTCAGTTTGTAGTTTCTTTCACCCCATACTCAATTCAGAAGCAATCTATTCCACTCTCCCTCTTGGTTGTGTCCTCTTTAGATCCCAATGTGTGGATTATTTCCACCCATCCTCAATTCAGAAGCAATTTATTTCACTCTCCCTCTTGGTTGTGTCCTCTTTGGTTCCCAGTGTGTGGGTTATTTCCACCCATCTTCAATTCAGAAGCAATCTATTGATCAATGTGGATTATTTCCACCCATCTTCAATTCAGATGCAATCTATTTCGCTCTCCCTCTTGGTTGTGTCCTCTTTGGATCCCGGTGTGTGGAATATTTCCACTCATCTTCAATTCAAATGCGATCTATTCCACTCTCCCTCTTGGTTGTGTCCGCTTTGGATCCATGTGTGTGGAATATTTCCACTCATCTTCAATTCAGAAGCAATCTATTTCACTCTCCCTCTTGGTTGTGTCCTCTTTGGATCCCAGTTTGTGAATTTTTTCCACCAATCTTCAATTAAAATGCAATGCATTCCACTCTCCCTCTAGGTTGTGTCCTCTTTGGATCCCAGTTTTTGGATACTTTCACCCCCATACTCAATTCAGAAGCAATCTATTCCACTCTCCCTCTTGGTTGTGTCCTCTTTGGATCTGTGTGTGGAATAATTCCACCCATCCTCAATTCAAAGGCAATTTATTTCACTCTCCCTCTTGGTTGTGTCCTGTTTGAATCCCACTTTGTGGATTTTTTCAACCAATCCTCAATTCAGATGCAATCTTTTCCACACTCCCTCTTGGTTGTGTCCTCTTTGGATCTTTGGATCCCAGTGTGTGGATTATTTCACCCCATACTCAATTCAGATGCAATCAATTCCACTGTCTCACTTGGTTGTGTCCTCTTTGGATCCCGGTGTGTGGATTCTTTCAACCCATACTCAATTCAGAAGCAATCTATTCCACTCTCCTTCTTGGTTGTGTCCTCTTTGGATCCCTCTGTGTTGATTTTGTCCACCAATCCTCAATTCAAATGCATTCCACATCCACTGTCTCACTTGGTTGTGTCCTCTTTGGTTCGCAGTGTGGGTTATTTCACCCAATACTCAATTCAGATGCAATCTTTTTCGCTGTCTTTCTTGGTTGTGTCCTCTTTGGATCCCAGTTTGTGGATTCTTTCACCCCATGCTCAACTCAGATGCAATCTATTTCACTCTCCCTCTTGGTTGTGTCCTCTTTGGATCGCGGTGTGGATTCTTTCAACCCATACTCAATTCAGAAGCAATCTATTCCACTCTCCCTCTTGCTTGTGTCCTCTTTGGACCTCAGTTTGTAGTTTCTTTCACCCCATACTCAATTCAGAAGCAATCTATTCCACTCTCCCTCTTGGTTGTGTCCTCTTTAGATCCCAATGTGTGGATTATTTCCACCCATCTTCAATTCAGATGCAATCTATTTCGCTCTCCCTCTTGGTTGTGTCCTCTTTGGATCCCGGTGTGTGGAATATTTCCACTCATCTTCAATTCAGATGCAATCTATTCCACTCTCCCTCTTGGTTGTGTCCGCTTTGGATCCATGTGTGTGGAATATTTCCACTCATCTTCAATTCAGAAGCAATCTATTTCACTCTCCCTCTTGGTTGTGTCCTCTTTGGATCCCAGTTTGTGGATTCTTTCACCCCCATACTCAATTCAGAAGCAATCTATTCCACTCTCCCTCTTGGTTGTGTCCTCTTTTGATCCCAGTGTGTGGATTATTTCCACCCATCTTCAATTCAGATGCAATCTATTTCGCTCTCCCTCTTGGTTGTGTCCTCTTTTGATCCCAGTGTGTGGATTATTTCCACCCATCTTCAATTCAGATGCAATCTATTTCGCTCTCCCTCTTGGTTGTGTCCTCTTTGGATCCCGGTGTGTGGAATATTTCCACTCATCTTCAATTCAGATGCAATCTATTCCACTCTCCCTCTTGGTTGTGTCCTCTTTGGATCCCAGTGTGTGGGTTATTTCCACCCATCCTCAATTCAGATGCAATCCATTCCACTCTCCCTCTTGGTCGTGTCCTCTTTGGATCCCAGTGTGTGGGTTATTTCCACCCATCCTCAATTCAGATGCAATCTATTCCAATCTCCCTCTTGGTTGTGTCCTCTTTGGATCACAGTGTGTGGGTTATTTCCACCCATCCTCAATTCTGATGCAATCTGTTCCACTCTCCCTCTTGGTCGTGTCCTCTTTGGATCCCAGTGTGTGGGTTATTTCCACCCATCCTCAATTCAGATGCAATCTATTTCACTCTCCCTCTTGGTTGTGTCCTCTTTGGATCCAGTGTGTGGATTATTTCCACCCATCCTCAATTCAGATACATCCTATTTCACTCTCCCTCTGCTGGTTATTTCTCATTTATACTCAATTCATGGCTCAGTGTGTTGATTCTTTCACCATTTGGAGTTTAACGGCTCATTTCCTTAGTTTAACTGTGCAACAGAGGGTACCATTACTTTAGCGAGATAGCCAATCAGATCATGTGATAGTAACTGCAATTTCAATGAATATAACTGGAAAGAAGGCGTTTGAATTCAAAATTAAGAGGCTTAGCTACACAAAATTTGGAATATTGAAGTTATCATGGAGTACGATTAAGTAATAATACACAAATATTAATGATTCAAGTGAAAGAGTTGCCACAAGCAATGGTTTGGCCATACAAGGTGTTCCAAAACGAGTTATATATATGCTCTTTCAAGCTTAGGCCATTTGTGAAGTGAAGGAATCCCAAAACCAAGATAACTTACTAAATCGATACAAGAAATGGTGTGACTTTTGGGAGATATCAACTTATTGCATAGATGCAGAATCATAGTGAACAAATTGTGCAGACTGTTACCGCTCATCACATTTTCAGGGCTTGAATTTGGGGTAAAAATCCACAAGACCACAGGGCTTGTGGCTCAAAATGATTACTGGACCAGAGTTATTTTTACAAGACTAGAATCAAAACAAGAAAGAACTTCCTGGCCCACTTTAAAGGGATTGATTACGTTTGGTAATTGGACCCTATTGTTTGTTTCAATCCTATATAGTTGTAGATATACATGTATACCATAAAACTAACCTGGGAAAATTTCATTTCAAAATGTGGTAGCGTTATTGAGATATTGCTGAAAATCTGGAGCGGTTTTTCCACGCAGGATAAATAATCTTCAATTGGAATCCACAATCTGAGAAACGTTACTGTCAGTAACGCTTCTCAGATTCAATTTTTGGGGATAAAAAGTGATATGTTTTTCCATTACCGCAGTACTTCTAAGTGAAAAGTTTCTCAAAATGCATTCATAAATACTAGGCCTATTCAAAGCTGCTGTACTTCTTACCAAGTAAGTTTTTATTGCCAATAATTTTCAGAGTCATTACCAAACGTATACAGACCCTCTAACATGCATTTAAGTTTATTTGAACAAGCGCTAAGACATGTTGAGAAGATTGATTTCATTTGTCTTTATGGGTATTAAGTATACTTCATTATGTCATTAGTAATGACTCATTACTCAGTAGAATTGAAAGGTATTTCATCAGACTTTAAGTCAAGAGTTGAACATATTATCTTTTGTTCAAGACGTACAAAGTGAGGTATTATTCTTCATTTTATAAAAAAAAATCCACAAGACCGCCGGACTTGTCCGGTCAAAAATTTACTGGCCCGACACCAAAACTACTGGCCTTGGGCCTGTGGTCCAATGTCAAAATCGAGGCCTGATTTTAACTCACAATGTCGGGATGATGACTGTGCCCATTCAATTGTACATGCCTCTCCTACTCTTGCCGATAGGTGGCGCTCTAATGAGACATTTCAACTCAATATGACTCAAACTCAATACAACCTATACCAGTTTCCTTCTTGGTTGTAGCCTTTTGGGAGAACCATAGCCCTGTGTGTTGATTCTTCCACCCCCACAGTCAGATCAGATCAGAGGCAACCTTTTCACTCTACCTCCTGGTTATGTCCTCTTTTGATCTCAGTATGTGGCTATTTTCAACACATACTCTTTTCTGAGGCAATCAACTCCTCTTTCCCTTTTGGTAATGTTGTCTTTATATTCTGCCTCCTGGATTTGTCATGAAATGGCGTGATGTTGGGGAGAGATCAACTTGAGTAAGTTTTGAATCATATACTAAATGAAGAAATTGTTCAAAATATTCCCATTGGTCACATTTTAACTCACAATGTTGTGACCAGAAGTTTACTATTTGGAGTATCGCAAGACTCTTAGTTGTGTTCTCGTTGGATCCCTAGTGTGGATTCTTTCACTCCCATACTCAATTTAGATGCAATTTATTCCACTATCCCTCTTGGTTGTGTCCTCTTTGGTTCCCAGTGTGTGGATTATTTCCACCAATCCTCAATTCAGATGCAATCTATTCCACTCTCCCTCTTGGTTGTGTCCTCTTTGGTTCCCAGTGTGTGGATTATTTCCACCCATCCTCAATTCAGATGCAATCTATTTCACTCTCCCTCTTGGTTGTGTCCTCTTTGGATCACAGTGTGTGGGTTATTTCACCCCATCTTCAATTCAGATGCAATCTATTCCACTCTCCCTCTTGGTTGTGTCCTCTTTGGATCACAGTGTGTGGATTATTTACACCTATCTTCAATTCAGATGCAATCTATTTCACTCTCCCTCTTGGTTGTGTCCTCTTTGGATCACAGTGTGTGGGTTATTTCCACCCATCCTCAGTTCAGATACAATCTATTCCACTCTCCCTCTTGGTGGTGTCCTAATTGGATCCAGTGTGTGGATTATTTCCACCCATCCTCAGTTCAGATACAATCTATTCCACTCTCCCTCTTGGTGGTGTCCTCTTTGGATCCAGTGTGTGGATTATTTCCACCCATCCTCAGTTCAGATACAATCTATTCCACTCTCCCTTTTGGTTGTGTCCTCTTTGGATCCCAGTGTGTGGGTCATTTCACCCCATCTTCAATTCAGATACAATCTATTTCACTCTCCCTCTTGGTTGTGTCCTCTTTGGATCACAGTGTGTGGGATATTTCACCCCATTCTCAATTCAGATGCAATCTATTCCACTCCCCCTCTTGGTTGTGTCCTCTTTGGATCCCAGTGTGTGAATTATTTCCACCCATCCTCAATTCAGATGCAATCTATTCCACCCTCCCTCTTGGTTGTGTCCTCTTTGGATCCCAGTGTGTGGGTTATTTCCACCCATCCTCAATTCAGATGCAATCTATTCCACCCTCCCTCTTGGTTGTGTCCTCTTTGGATTCTAGTGTGTGGGTTATTTCCACCCATCCTCAATTCAGAAGCAATCTATTCCACTCTCCCTCTTGGTTGTGTCCTCTTTGGATCACAGTGTGTGGATTATTTCCACCTATCTTCAATTCAGATACAATCTATTCCACTCTCCCTCTTGGTTGTGTCCTCTTTGGTTCCCAGTGTTTGGGTTATTTCCACCCATCCTCAGTTCAGATACAATCTATTCCACTCTCCCTTTTGGTTGTGTCCTCTTTGGATCACAGTGTGTGGGTTATTTCCACCCATCCTCAATTCAGATGCAATCTATTCCACTCTCCCTCTTGGTGGTGTCCTCTTTGGATCCAGTGTGTGGATTATTTCCACCTATCCTCAGTTCAGATACAATCTATTCCACTCTCCCTCTTGGTGGTGTCCTCTTTGGATCCAGTGTGTGGATTATTTCCACCTATCCTCAGTTCAGATACAATCTATTCCACTCTCTCTCTTGGTTGTGTCCTCTTTGGATCACAGTGTGTGGATTATTTCCACCCATCTTCAATTCAGATACAATCTATTCCACTCTCCCTCTTGGTTGTGTCCTCTTTGGATCCCAGTGTGTGGATTATTTCCACCTATCCTCAGTTCAGATACAATCTATTCCACTCTCCCTCTTGGTTGTGTCCTCTTTGGATCCTAGTGTGTGGGTTATTTCCACCCATCTTCAATTTAGATGCAATCTATTCCACTCTCCCTCTTGGTTGTGTCCTCTTTGGATCACAGTGTGTGGGTTATTTCACCCCATCTTCAATTCAGATGCAATCTATTCCACTCTCCCTCTTGGTTGTGTCCTCTTTGGATCACAGTGTGTGGGTTATTTCACCCCATCTTCAATTCAGATACAATCTATTCCACTCTCCCTCTTGGTTGTGTCCTCTTTGGATCCCAGTGTGTGGGTTATTTCACCCCATCTTCAATTCAGATACAATGAGTCTCCTTGGTTATGTCCTGTTTGGATAAAAGTGTGGATGCTCGCATCATGCTCTTGACTCAGGAACAACCAATGAGTCTCCTTGGTTATGTCCTATATGGATCAAAGTGTAGATGCTCGCACCATGCTCTTGACTCAGGAACAACCAATGAGTCTCCCTGGTTATGTCCTATTTGGATCAAAGTGTGGATGTTTGCACCATGCTCCTGACTCAGGAACAACCAATGAGTCTCCTTGATTATGTCCTCAATGGATCAAAGTGTAGATGCTCGCACCATGCTCTTGACTCAGGAACAACCAATGAGTCTCCTGGGTTATGTCTGCTTTGTTTTATAACATGGATATTATTACCGAAACAAAATTTGTTGACATGTTCAGGTTGTCCTCGCTGGTTCCTGTGTTGAAGTCTTTCACCCTGGGCCGAACTTTAATCTTAATCTTGTGTATGTTTTTTGTTAGTATGGACCACAGTCCTTAATTATTTCGATGATCAAACAGTAATGTTTCTCAAATTTTTAATTTCTTAAGTGTGCTTGTTACATAAGCCTTGCTCAATAACAGTTTTCCTGCAACTGACTGCTTTTGAAACTTAGTACAAGTACCCTGATGGACACACTCTTAAAAGTTTAGATCGATCGTCAGTCTACGTAAAAGTAGTATACAGTGTGTCCTCCTTAAGAAAGCATTACATCATCATAAACTCTTTCTCTGAATGTGTTACTCTCTTGTTTATGTGATGGTCCAAAAAGGCTTCCATAATTACATAAATGGGCTTTGTGATTTGAATCTCTACTTCATTCTTTTGATTTTATTTATTAAGCTTCAATCAGGGTCCAATTTTATGGCACTGCTTACCAAATAATTCTGCACTGATGCGCATTGTAACGTGTGTATTTCTGTGGGACGCAGCTGGGCGTTAGCAGAGCCATGAAATTGGGCCCTGATAATTTCAATGTTTGTAAAATTGTCCATTTACGCGCAAACAATGTATTTGTTTTTACACTCACGTCAGACTACCTTTTAAAAAATGGTAAATGGCATAAACAGAAATGCAAATAAAACTACAATTTTAATTGGCCAGAAGTGCCCCAGCCCCAGACGGGGCTCAAATTTTGGGGAAAATCCACAAGAACCCAGGGCTTGTTACTTAGAATGTTTACTGGACCAGAATTGAACATTCGGTTTGCGGAAACCATGAGTGTACTTTGCTGGTGGGCTCGTGTCACCCCATCAGCCGCTACAAATTCCTGCTACGTGCTTCGATTGTTATGAGTTTCACTAATATGTGCCCTTTACCAGAAAGAAAGTTGATAGGACAACCGTAATTCCATACCAAACTTATCTCACATTGGTAATGTTCATATATTTTAAATTCATACCCCCCTCCCACTTTACAACAAGAATCTTTGCTAGTGCCTTTTCTTCCTTCACCTCTGCTCTCCATTCCTTCGGTGTTTGGACGCTGTCTTTTTTGCTTCCATTTTGTTTCTGTCAAAAACAAAAACCCATGAATATGTGCAATGGTTAACCAAATCAACAAAATAAGTACATTCAAAAATGAAAACATTATGTATTAGTGTATAAGTTCAGAGAAACACATATGCTGATATTCAATAAGCTATTTCTGTGGGTACACTAGCCCACTACTACAAATACAACCCAAAATATAATAGCAAAGTAAAATCATTTTAGTAATATGTACCTGGTTTTTAAAATTGTTATTGCAGTGAGCCTGATGAGCCACTTCACTACTCATCTATTTCACAGTAGTCTGGATATTCTGCATCAGCCTGGGACAATGATTGTGCAGTTCTTGTGAAGAAGGGTTGAGTTGAAAAGAACAGTGAACCAGGCAGTGGACGATTACAGCATCAGATTGTAGGCCCTGTGTGATGTCATCAAAGACCGTCTCGGTTTGGCTTCGATCTTCAGCTTGAATCTCATTAGGTGAGTTAATAATGTTTAGTTTTCTCTACAGTGATGAACAATGGGGATCTGGAAGGGCACAATCTGTCATAAATAGATCTGAAAGTGTCAGATAAATGTAAAGTTTGAAGTGAGGGTAAGCCATTGATTGGTATCAAACAGGATTTTCAAATGCAAGATATCAACTTAATGCATAAGTAGTAGGAGATCACATCATCCTAGCAAAAACAAACGTTTACGGTCTTTGGAAATAGGATGAAGTTCTACTGTCTAAACACAACAATCTAGCTACCGGGCAAGCTTGGTGGTCTAATGGTAAGACATCTTCTCTAGAATGTCAAATGTAGTGAGTTCGAATCCCACCCAAGCAATATGCCTGTGGATTTTGTTCACAGGACTCGGGGGAAAGTACTGAGTATACAGTGCTTAACACACATCGATGTATGGGTAAAAACACACCCCCATGCAATTTTAAAAATTATATACAAAATGTTTTTTTTTGCATTCTAGAAAAATGTACCAAAATGTGCAACCCTTTCTTGATCCATATGACAACCTGGAATCTTAATAGAGCACTTTTAAGAGCATTGTGTGAGAATTCTAAGTATTACAATCCATAAGAACCATGAATTGCTACCAAACATTAGCTTGGGACCATTTGGCACACTGCTAGTTTGCTGTATGTCGCTCATCATCATATTTTGATGATAAAAGGTCAGCAAACAACGGTGTGATGTACTGATGTTTAATTGACTATTAATCCTTCTTTGAATGAGATGATAAGATTGTGTCTCATTAAATGTCAGATAACTTGATTATTATTGCAGCCTTCTTTGTACTGTTCTGGTAATGGGTGAGTTTTTAAAAGAGTATACAGTGTCCAGAATAGTTTATTTTAGCAATTGCAAAATTGTTCTTTTAGTTCATTCAAAAGCTGTTTCTACTTTGAAAATGTAAAGTGATAACGCAACCCGTTGTACTAGGGTTGGAGGCACAATGTTTTGTCTATGACTGATTTGAGTGGTGGTTTGACTTTTGAGTTTATCTTCTGCTACTTAAAGTAACGTCAGTCGTAGCACTACATAGGAAAATGTGCCCTAATTAAACTGAGGAATAATCAATTAAGTGTGAGCATCTTGGTATTATTGATCAATGTGGAGGCAAACCGTTTGAAGATAATATACAACAAGAAAAAACTAATAAATCATTGTGATTTTGACCATCAAAACACAAAATAAAAAGGAAAGCCTAGTTGTTACATGTGTATCCAGTCTATGTGACAATCTAACAAGCACACTTAGAAGGCCTGAGTAATTTAAATTGTGATGATGGTTTTGTTCCGTTGGAAATGAGGATGGATTTTACATTTTGTGCTCACAATGTATCATGAAGAACTTAAATTAAACTGAATCTGCTGTGTCAACATCAGTTGACTTCTAAATAGAAAATGTTTGTACATGTATTATAGAAGTGACCAGTACAAACAAAGTACAGGATTGGTATTTTTAGGAGAAACGTTTGATCAGTTTCATTCATACCAGTACCAATCCTCATGAGAATGACTTTCATTCAGAAAATAAAATTTAAAGACCCCTCAAATCAATGTTGCTCATTTTGATTTCAGCAATTGAAATAAGCCTCCTATGGATGCGCACCAAAATTAAATGATTTTGTTTTATCACTAAAAATAATGTGGTCAATGAAATTGACAACAATTTTCACAGGGTGACTGTATTTGTTCCTTCAAAATTCGAGGATTTTGTTTTACTCTTCCAAAAACTGATGATTCGATTTGGTGGTTAAGTCCAGTTCGTAAGCATGTCACCACACTATCTCTTTATTCTTGCTGATTGTATCCCACAAGAAGCATCAATAATTAGGTTTATTGACATTCCTGATTCCCTGTAGTAATGATCACCTACTAAATCAATACAAGTCCCTACATGGATTTGTCTCGAAATTACGTGATTTATGCGACAGATCAACTTGAATTGATGAAGAATTGTAAAAGTGAACAAATTGTGCAGACTATTCCTACTCAACACATTTTAACTCACAATTTTCAGACGATGAATCTGCATATTCAATTGTACATGTCTCTCCCACAACTTCCGATAGGTGGCACTCTAATGAGACATTTCCACTTAATGATCTATCTGCTGTTGAACCATTTGATGCAGCTGATGATTCGATTGAGCAGAATAAAAAATACAATCATGTGATGAAGAATAGAGAACTAGGGCATCATTTTGAAATTAATAACCAAAGCAATGAATAGTCACTGAATTTCAAGACAGAACTTTTAGAATTTTGCATGTGTCTTTTTAATAACAGAATGAGACACACTTACACCAGTTTCTTTGGAAATGTGTCCATCTGTTTGATTTAAAAAGAGAAGCACTACTTTGCCTTCCACACCACCTGTACTTCTTTACAATTCCTTCTGGATCTCATAGAACGTTGATGCACTACTTTGCCTTTAACTTTCACCACCACCTGTACTTCTTCCTTCTAGATCTCATAGAATGTTGAGGCACTACTTTACCTTCAACATGTTGTTACTAGAGATCTTTATGAAATTGATAAATTGATACAGCTTTAACAATTCAGTTCCTGCATAAAAATTTTTTGCCAAAAACAACAAACCTTGCTGAGATATGACTTTGCAAATGTTTTTCTTCTCTCATGTGATTATAATTATTTCAAGTCATGAAAGGATTTTAACAAACTCTGTTAGAAAAACCCCTATTGAATACTAAAAGAAAGGTAGTTATTCTTTGGTAAGTATTGTTCTGAAGATAACTGTGAATGCAATGATAAAATGTTTCAGGCTGATCTTCTCCTTGAATCTTATCTTGAATAATATTGTAAAACAAATATACATGGCAATATTGACAAATGCTTTCTGGCCAATTACCTTATGCATTGATACCAGTGGCAACTTAGTCAGCAGTTCTCAACAGTTTTGGGCAAACTCAGTCAACATTAAGTGCAATAAGTTTACTAGTTTTCCTCTGAATGAAGACTTTTTTCCCCTCGTGTTAAGATTTTAGTCAAGGGCTTATCTCATTTAGCTCAAGTTTTCCTCAGGGTAACTTATGGTATAACAAACTGAACCAATCCATAGAATTACATTTTCATTAGTACAATATCTTTCAATATTGACATTTATCAATAGTATATGTGTCTAGTCCAAAAATGCTTCAGTCTAACTGTGTTCCTGTAATGTTTATTTTGGATTTGTGTTAAGGACATGGTAGTTGTGGTGCTTTTCAAAAAGTATTCTGGGTTTTTAAATGAAAAGATTACTTGTAAAATGAATAATGTTTCTTGTTCAAAATGATGTATTAAACACTGCCCAGAATTATCTTATTCATTTTATCTTGTTTCCCTTTCCATGCAAGGAATGTGAAACAGGCATAACACAAAAACATAGATGATGTAATAAGTAAATGTCTTTTTGTGACAAATACAAACACTCATTTCCACTTTTGGGTGTTTAACAAAAATAAAAATATTGTCTTGATTAAAGAATTTCAATGTTAAAGTATTATCCAGTCTTGTTAAAGTATGCACCTGTCATTACAGTAAAAAGCCATTGATATACCATGTCGTTAGCTCGTCCAATTTTATTAACTCTTTCACTCGCCGACCATTTTAAATTCCCTCAGAAAAATAGTTGTAAAATGAAAATGAAAAATAAAGATCACACGGCCACACAGTTTTCAAGATGGGAAAGAGAACTCTTGAGGGTGCTATTGTGATCTGGTTTTTTTGGTTGCCATTTGCAAAAAAATTGAATAAACAATTAATGTGTCCATATGATCAACTTATCACTAAAATAAATGGTGCATGAAAGGGTTAATTGTTCACATACATGTAGTTTCATATGGTTTTATTACCATACCAAAAACCCAGAAGCCACAAGGCAATTTTGTTGTCAGAATCTTTTTCAAGAAGTTATTTTTCTAGTCAAAAGCTTTTGAAAATACATCCAAAGGACTAGTTGCCTACAAACTAATCTCACCATAAAGTCCTGAAAATCATTCAATAATACTGGCTGGATATTAACAACAATGCCAATAATCCGAAAATGATATCCAAGTCCAATTTATTATTTATTTATTTTATTTTTATTTATTTTTATTTTTAAAAAAGTTAAAATAATTTTGTGGGCATTTGAGGGATCCTCTCAGAGTTTCTGACACTTATTATTAAGACCGTTATTTATGAAACAATTCCATTTACAAATCGGATCAATGCTTTTATTAAATTTAATTGAATTATTCAGTGCTAAAACTGAATCAGTAAAGTTAATATTCTGAATAAATAATTTGTAAATGCCAACACAAACAAATCAATGACCTTTTTAATTGCAAAAATGAAACAGTCTTGACTCTGAAGAAGCCCTGTTGTCAATATTGTATTACTCAATAGACAGATACTATTATTGCATCATCTTGTTGGTGTTAGACTGCAGAAAATCACTGGTTTTATTTCCTAACAACATTTTCCATTAAGCTGTGTTCGTTATACAATAAGTTTTGATTTGTTTGTGTGATGGCATTTAACTTAGTCTCCTAATGGAAACCTACACTTTCAGTAACTTTCTGTTTTTCACAAATATAAACAAGAGAAGAAATAGTTCATTGAAATTTCATTGTTTCTTCGAATCAAAACCCTTTTGCTGTCTGACTAGGCAATATCACCCACTTCTTTTAAATGATTGATAACTTATGATATCAATTGATAAAAGCATCTACACAGTACACACATGTATAGTTAGTTCTGTGTGCAGTTGTGCAACAATACACAACCCTTGCAGTTGAATGGTTGGTTAGAACTCTTGCTGGAAAATATCACAAAAAGTGGGATGGTTAAAGAAGTCAAAGTCATGTTAATGTATTTTCCGTTCATTGTAGTCAAGTGGATTGTTCTAAAAGTTGGGGTTAGTGTTAACTTCAATGTTTAGGATAAACAGATCTTGTCATACACAAACTGATAGTTTACCCAAAGTGTAAGTTTCCTGTTTGAGATTCGTCTTTCATGGCATGTTCAGTACAGTGTAAACAAAGTGTTTAGGAAATTTAGGGTGGGAATTAAACATGATTTCAACTTTCAATAAGTTTATACTTAGCCTGGTGGAAGTGACAATTCTTAAATTGTTTCAATCTGAAATTGAAATGGTATAAATGTCAAAGATCCAAAGAAATATTAGACCATTTTCATCATAAGTCAACTATTTATGAGCCAAGCATCTCGAGAAACGTCAACATAACTGTATACTCAAATCAGAACAATTAGAAAGCTTGCTACAACAGTGAACTGTTGATATCACTGCGCATGTGATATATTAACACTTATAATTATAAGAGTGCAACAAAATGTAGACTTAGATTCTTTCTGGCGATAGTTATCAGATGGTTAACATCATGAAGGAGATATCAGGAGTGGTCAGTATCTGGATTTGGATTCTTGTGGTGATGGCCATCAGAATAATGGGTCCAACCCCTGACTGCAAAAGTCAAAATTAAAAAGGAGATACAAGGAGTGGCCAGTAGCTAGACTTCTTGATGCAAGTAGTTAATATCATAAAGCAGCTCATGGACAGTCAGTAACCAGACTTGGATTCTTGTGGCGATGGTCATCAGAATAATGGGTCTAACCCCTGACTGCAAACAGTCTAAACAGAAATAGGAGAGCTAAGGAGTGGTCAGTAACTGGATTTAGATTCTTGTGGCGATGGTCATTAGAATAATGGGTCCAACCCCTGACTGCAAACAGTCTAAACAGAAATAGGAGAGCTAAGGAGTGGTCAGTAACTGGATTTAGATTCTTGTGGTGATGGCCATCAGAATAATGGGTCTAATTCCTGACTGCAAACAGTCTAAATAGAAATAGGAGAGCTAAGGAGTGGTCAGTAACTGGATTTAGATTCTTGTGGTGATGGCCATCAGAATAATGGGTCCAACCCCTGACTGCAAACAGTCTAAACAGAAATAGGAGTGCTAAGGAGTGGTCAGTAACTGGATTTAGATTCTTGTGGTGATGGCCATCAGAATAATGGGTCCAACCCCTGACTGCAAACAGTCTAAACAGAAATAGGAGAGCTAAGGAGTGGTCAGTAACTGGACTTGGATTCTTGTGGCGATGGTCATTACAATAATTGGTACAACCTGCTTTACTCTAACCATGTCTAAGACCTATATGCACATTGTATTCACTAATTGATCAACATACGATCATTTGTTTCTATCCAGAGAGGTTGTTTTAACAGCCTTTGCCTACTGTTTGATAACTATCGCCTTAGATGCATACAAGAAATGGTTTCAAACAAGGCTCACTGCAAAAGTTCCAAACAGAAGGGGAGGGGCACATCAGGTTTCAATGCACACAGTATTCTTGTTTTCTTACACGTTTTGATGCAGGGGTGGGAGATATAATGTCAAAATAAATATATAATTTCAATGTGTAAGAGTTTAACAATTACAACTTTAGTTGTCTCAACTAACTGTTTCCACTGTACTGTACATGCCATGAAAGTCATACAATTTAGTCATTATGAAATATTTCTCATAAATATAATATTTAATGTTATTTTCAAAGACAGAAAGAGCTAGTTTTGCCACAAGTTGGTGTATGTGTTCTCATATCAGGATGAAACAGTGTTAAAGAATTACAGGCACCAAAAAGGGGAAAAACTTAACAAAGTTTATTCCGACCTTTGCAACTATTTGTTTACTATTAATTTATTCACACAAGATTCAAATGTCTTTGAAAAGCCCTTTTTAACCTAGCAGTTATGTGGTTATTGTTCTACATTTCTTTTTGTTTCATTGTTAGAGTAATTGAGTTGAAAAGATTCTGGTAGAGAAAGCAATTCCAACATCTCAACAAAGATAATACCAATTATGTTTCTTGTAGAGATGTAGAAAATAACCAATCAGCAGATTCTTAAATAAGTTTTAGTGCTATCCTGGTCACATGCTTTAGGGTCTTTGTAAGGGTAGCGGGTAGCAGGAGCTACTTCAGGACCTGACACTCCTGCCCACGCGATGTTACAGGTCCACTTTCCCTCAGTGGTTCTACCTGGTTGGGCCCTACCCGGGGTTAAGGGTATATTGAGAAACTCATGACTAAGCAGTTAAGACTTAGTGGCTGTAATGGCAGATAAACTTTTACATACAAGGAATACACAGAACCAGGAAAATATGGATCAACTTTTAATCGCTATCTGCTTAAACTACTCAGACGGTCCATGGATCAAGTTCAAATAATAAATCTGACACTACCGCCGAAACAGTAAGACTCAGACAAGAACTTTACCAGTTTGTCAAAGTGAAGAAGTGTTTCAGCCCAGGAAAGCCTAATTGCCAATTATGCTGCAATATTGACAATGACCGATGGCCTGATGCAGGGAAAGATATAAACCAATGGAGGATGTATGTATCCATTGCTAACAGCAGATTGATGACGACATTAAGATTGTAACCACCTATTTATCAGTCCTGTCCTGCATCCAAACCAAGAACTGTTACCAAAAGAAAATATACCCAGAGGAGACTTTTAAGAATGTTAAACTACAACTTGATGACATCAAAGAGTGCATTTACATTCAGTAATAACAAGAGAACTGTTACCAACAACCAAGGAGACCTTAAGAATCGAACAATTTCATTGAATCAACGAAAGGATTGAAAATCAACTATATCAACAGAATTCTTACCATCAACCAAAGGAGAGCTTAAGAATCTAACACTGCAATTTCATTGAACCAACGAAAGGATTGACAATCAGCTCTATCAACAGAATTCATACCAACAACCAAGGAGACCTTAAGAATCTAACACTGCAATTTCATCAATGAAATGATTGAAAATCAGCTCTATCAACAGAACTCTTACCATCAACCAAAGGAGACCTTAAGAATCTAACACTGCAATTTAATGACATCAGCAAAAAGAATTACATTCAGCTCTATCAACAGAACTGTTATCAAATTCAACACGGGAGACCCTGTTAGACTGCAACCTGATGATCAAGGAATGGAGTCACATAAAGTAACGTCATCAAAACTGTCTTTAAAGAACGGAGGAGGCTCCTGAGATTGCAAATGGATGGAATCACAACAAACTTTACCAACAGAACTGTTCTCAATAGCCACAACCCTTCAGAGTGTGAGACTTGATGATTTCATGGAGTGGAACTTGAAGTCAACAAAACCAACAAAACTGTTATCAATAGAGTGGAATGTAACTGAAGGATTGCTCCACTTCACATCAGAGACTGCATTGCAATCAGTCAATCCATTCCAAACAAATATTGTAAAATTAATTAATGCATGTGACTGGGTAGCAGTTAACACTTATAAGAATTACATGTAATTTCCTTAATATTGTACTGTTAACAAATCTTTAGAGGTTTCTTTCTTTTAAGGGGAAAGTACATGAACACACAACCTAATTCAACATTTTAAAACTTCAAAATAATATTATCAGTGGATTAATGCAAAGCTCATATCCACTTTAAGGTGCTCAAAGTGCTATAGAAATATTACCAATTGAAGTCGTCATTTAACATTTGTTATAGTTTTGTTAAAATCATCATGAGATTTTGTTGTTTTCAAAAATATTTCAGGCTTCCAATCTAAAAACTTCCATCAACAAATTTACTGAACAAATAGTGCAAGATTGAGGGACAATCTACACCCCATGCAGTTGTACATTCCCATCAAAAGAATGTTAGTTAACTTTACCTTTATTAGGATTTACAGGTAGACTGAATAATTATGGTGATAGACACAATGTATTTTTCTTATGAATTCTTGATAGTTTTCAGTGATAATGTTATTACTCACAGATGAGTGATTAATTTTGATTGATTCTGTTTGTCCATAATTTACTCCTTAAGAAACATTTCTTTCAGAAGAAACTCTGAATAACATCCAATCCTCCTTTATGTTTATTTTCATCTCCATGAAAATGTGGTAAAATTTTATAGGGGGGGCACAAGGGGGTAAACTGCTTTTTCTAGTGGCACTTCAAAACTAGTTTTCATTTGCATTTTTCCTAAACAAGCCCCCTTCAGCGCTCTTTTGCTTTTTTTGCGATTATATGCCTTGGAGGTAAAAACAAAAATTAATTGTCTGCATGTAAATAGAAACAAAATTGTTTTTAAACTCTGAAAATACTACATAAAAACCTCATAAAATAAATCATTTATTCTGTAGGTAATTTTTAATCTTAAAAGTTTATATTTCAAATCTGGGGGGGGGGGGGGCACAGACATCAATCAGGGTGACCATGGCCCCCTGTAGTTGCGCAGTAGACTCATAACAATGCATCTCAATTTCTTTTAAATTTTTCTCCTTGAAAAATGATGCCTTGTCGTTTGAGGAATAAGATCACAACAAACATTGCATTCCCACAGTTATTTTCAAAGGTTTACTTCTGTTGTTGGTATTTTTGTTGCCTTTCATCTCTATAGATCCAAGCCGATCACCCACTGTAATGTCTTTAAACATGACACGGAGTGGATTTCCAATCCCTTTTAAATGTCTTTGTTTTTCTTCTCCTTATGACATTGTTTCCCTTTTCCTCTCAAGTCACTTTCCTTTGATCATGTGTGGATGCCACTTCTTAACTTACTTTCCTTTGATCATGTGTGCATGCCACTTCTCAACTCACTGACCTTTGATCATTTGTGGATGCCACTTCTCAAGTCAATGACCTTTGATCATGTGTGGATGTCAATTGGGGTCATTTTAGATACAGATGACATGTGAGAAGATGTGCACTCATCTGAACTTCATAATATAAAAAATAAAAAAGTGATCTTTACAAAACTAATCTCAGAATTGAGGTAGCCCTGTAATAGAAATAAACATAAATTGAGCAAAGTTATTGTTTACACAGTGCCATCCATCCTTAATTCCAGCCCTCTTTACTCAGCTCTCTCAGTCACAGTGCTGTAAAAGATCAAAACCATAAAGAACTGCCTCAACTTGGTCAAGGATTTAAATTCTGGACACTGTATGCTTGACATCATTTTAGAATTTAGGCTTAAACAAATTAACAGATATGTTATGAGCTATCGTTATGGTTTCGAATCGGCCAAGGCAGGGTACAGGAAGTTTGATATTCAATCAGATTTAAATCGCTATAGTCTATCAACATCATCTGAATTCCAGCTTTGTCTGATTGCTGAAAGAACATCTTGAAATCTATGATACAAATCAAAAGAACGACGTCAAGTTTTGTTGTAAAGGAAAAGGTGAAACCCTAAATTTAGAGCCGACCATTTCTTAATGACAAAACCAGAAATTCCTGCTGGTGATTTATGTAGCAGCAATGGCTGTTCATAATTGTTGCAAGAAATGTTGTATCCGCTGCTATCAAGTTTAGAAATCTTGCAGAACTTTAACAAATTCATTGTTACCAACAAACCCAAACAAAATACAGAAACAAAAATAACCGTCGCGATGTCATCCTGTACCCTGCCTTTCAAAACTTTGATCAACATGAAAGTCTAATTCATTTACTTCATTTTGTTTGCAGTGAGCCTAAGGTGTGGAGGAGATGGATGTGGATGGAACAATTCTTGATGTCTCACCTCAATAATTGTCTGGACCTTCAGTGAGCTTTGGGAAACAGTCTCCTCTAGTCTACACTAAACAACAAGGCAGTGAAATCTTGTTGGTACGGAACGGTGGTAGAAAAGAGCAAATCCATGGCAATGGGGGACACTCAGAGTCATTACACATCTCAGTTTGAAACAGTGATTTCAGCTAACACTGCAATGAATTACTCCTCAAGGAAAAAGTTTGATTCTAATGTTAATCAGCTGTCAAGTGGGTCTATCCAACAGTGTTATACATTGTTGACTATGTGATACCAACTTTGAAAATCACTGCTCTCAGGAATTCTGATTTGTTGTCGTATTATTCTCTCATTGACATTGATTTGCTGGTAGTTAGTTCTGACCATTAGAAACATCCTCAGAAGAAGGGAATAATAAAATATTACATTCATAATACCAGGCACATGGTAGGAAAGGCCTTTGTTGGTGTGTTATGCTTAAACACAGAAACACTTTAGTAAGTGTGAAAATCAACAATGTTTTACAGCGACCGATCTTTCTGAGAAGTTTACGACAACCAAGTTGAAGTTCATCAACTGACAAACAATTACCACAACGCTCTCCAATGCTACAATCTTATGGTCATTTCTATTCTGGCCAAACAGAAATTATATGCAGAAAAGTTTTCCTCAGTAACATTTCAAAGGAAAAGAAAATTTTAACAATTAGCTCTTTTTTAAATTTTCAAATGTGAACAAAGAACTAATTTGGGAAAGTTGATGATAAAGGCTTGAAACATTTTCTCCATGTGCCTGGTTGTAGAGCCAAAGTGTAGCATCAGGTTTTGTTGTTGTTTTCAAAACGTACATTATTCAAAGTCACTTAGTAAAACCAGTATGTCGGCTTTCAAGAAAATAAGTCCAACGAAGCATTGAGGATTTACTTGACAGATACACACAGGAGTGTTAAGATTTACAGTTTTCAACATCAAGGGTAGAAATAATCCTGAAACTGTTGCATAGCAATCATAAAGAATGATCAAACATTGACATTCATCATGTTAGTGTATTGTTCCATCCAAAGGAATGAAACTAACTTGTCCTCTTGCCAAAACAGTAGTTTCTGCTTTAAGTTTCAATACCATTCAAGAACAGCTTATCAAAAATACAATAATAATGTGTCTGATGCTGTTAGTTGAAATACTCAACACTGGCAAAGTTGAATACTTCAGCCTCTTTATTCTAACGTAACGATGCTGCACTTTGGCTTTACACAAACATTTTATGAAAGAAGTTCTGAGATAGATTTTTTATTATCATGTTAGGCAAATATAAGTTTTTATGGTTTGAGTATAGAATTTGATTTAAATTTACGTAAGAAGTGTTATTGTTTAATATCGAAATGTACACTGGCATATCATATATACTTAAATATTATTATAATATAACTAAACTGATAAGCTGTGTAGATGCAGTCTGGTAAAGTGACAACTTATCTGGTAGACACCATGGATGAACATGAATTCCATGCAGAGCAAAGCAGTTGTGAACTACTCCCAAGCAAATGAATTTTGCATGAGTCTCAAACATTAAAGCTATGCCTTGCCAATGAACAACGGTTTTGCAAGAACCAGCAGGGCACTATAGCTGTGCAAAGTACATGACCAAAGAACATGAAGTAGTATGGGGGAGAAACACTAAACCTGAATCGAGCCTCAACACCAGGAGCATTGTCATGTATTGACATGTGCATAACTTGAGTATGTACAGTACTGTATCATCCCTCTCATTGATTACTACATCCTAACGAGTGAAGGCAATCTTCAAAAGATGCATCTGATTGAAATGTAAAGATGTTACAGAATTAACAAACTCAGATTGCAGTAATCCTCACTGTCAACCTCCACTGATTGCAACGCTTCAAAACCTACAAATAATTAATCATACACTGTCCCTTTGAAAATGGTTCAGCTGAATTAACTGCAAATTTAGTTCTCCTAAAGATATGAGTTTTGTACGAATTCAAGGTACACACACTGTCCAAAGGTGACAGGAAATAAAATTTGGAAAAAAAAAGAAGAAAAAAAATTAACACTAAATTGTGTTTACAAAACAATGAAAATCTATTCTCAAAACAGACTTTGAGATCAGTCTATTTTAAAGACTTGAATATACGGATCATTCGATGGTTATTTTATTTTGTCTTGAACAAAAAGCTTGAAGAATCAGTGTGTCTACCGATGTTTAATATGATGTGCCAGTGTACATAGTGTTTATAACATAATAAAAACGAGTCTGTTGTGTTTATTTTGTTGTCTGTTATATGTTGGGAGGCATCTGCTTTCTATTTCAATCTTGTTGCAGCACAAACCTTTATCACGCAAAAGCCATCATTTTGTTTTTCCTTTTTCCTTCTCGAATATCGCACAGAGTTAAGCTGGAAGAACAAATCTAGCCAATAGTTTTGATCTATCTTGGAAGAGCAATGAACATTTGATTACTTGAATTGCTGCTATTGCTGCAGCCTTCAAAACATCAGTCGTTTCTAATGACATGTGTTGACAGAACAGTATTGCCAAAGGCACGTCTGGTGGTTTGAAAACACAAATGCTGAAACAATGCCAAATCAGATCACCTGAACTTATTATTAGTCAATTTCAACGACGTATTTTGACAGCAGTATTGCCAAAGGCATTACCTACTGCTTTGCTGTGCAAACACAGTCAATCTATCTGAGGCCAATAGATTGTTTCAAATGGAGCTCAATTTGTGTGTGTACACATGCTGAAACAATGCCAAATCAGATCACCTAAGCAATGAAGTTGTTAGTCATTTCCAATGACGTATGTTGATTGAGTAGTAGAAGGCATTTACATACTGCTCTTGCTGTGAAAACACAGTCAATCTATCTGAGGCCAATCTGTTGTTTCAAATACACCTCAATATGCCAAATCAGATCACCTCCGAGCAATGAACAAAAAGTTCATCACTGGATCACCAGTAAACTGTGTACAGTTTTTGTTAAGGGCAAAGCAACATAAATAAATAAAAAGTGCTGTTTCAGTTAACAGCACATCAGTGTGTAATCTGTTTGTATGCAGACACTGAAATAATGCCAAATCAGATCACCTGAGCAATAGACAGCTAAAGTTTAGCATTTCATCATTCAATGACAATCGTATTTCTTACACTAAGTTGCTTTGCCTGTACAGAAGGATTTAAAATGGCGTGATAGAGGTCTGAAACACTTTTGGTAATGTGGATGGTGAGTGCAAGGGAAGGTACAAAAACAACTTATCAAACTAGGACCAAAAAGGTCGCAAGATTCAATCGTTTAAATTTTGATGGAAACAATTATGCACAAGAAAAAAAACTGGATTTTATATTTTTTTCACTTTGAAAATTCTGCCAAAATTTACACACGTTTGAAACTTCAAATTTGAAGGAGTCTTTGCTAAAAAGTAAAACAAATGTACACACAAAACTTGTTTTTTTTCCCCAGAAATTTTGACCAAAAGTCAAACTGTTTGCGCATTGTAACGTAAGAAAAACTTACGTTTTCTTTCTCTAAAAGAGATGTGTAAAACGCACACCAATTTATAAAAGAAAAACTGAAGCTCCTTGAAAAAAAATGTACCTTCCCTTTAAGTCCACATATAAAATAGTGCTGCAACTTGTATTGAAATAGGAAGCAGATGCATTATGGGGGGGCCTAGGGACTTTACATAAGGGGTGGGTAAGGACATATAGAGGGCAGTACACACGGCAGCAGAGTCTGAAATAAAGACTAAGTATACACAGGTGTTCATATCTATTGGTATTTATTCATATCTATTGGTAGGAATTGATATCTATTCATATTTAAATTTGACCTTGAACTTGAAAAAAAAAAATTGAAAAAAGAAGTAGCACCCCAGCGTATGCAAGCCCCTCCTGGTGCTCGCACAAGTGTTCCCCCGCCCACAGGTGCCAGCAGACCTGTCGGTGAGCGCCCTGTATCAACACCATTCAGTGAGAGACTTACTGCACTGTGTTCAATTGTCCCCAATATTTGTTAGTCTGTGTGGCCAAAGCACCCTCTGTTGAACTTAACAAGGGAAGGATCTAATGAACTCTAATAATCAGTTGACTTAGACACCGAGTCAGACGTATCTATCTACCACTCCTGACATTGCGTATGGAAATAGCGCCGTCAATGCCTACTCTGAACATTATTTTTCGCAAATTATATTTGCGTAATTGCATCCTGGTTTTTGATCCTATCAAATGAAATATCAAACAAATGTACATTTTTGTTGCCAGTTTTCTTTAATACTTTGCCATGTTTAGATTAAAGGTCACTTTTCTTCTCAGCCGCACTGATCATATTTACCAATGTCACAATTAAATCTCTGCCATTTTGTAGTGTGTTCCATAGTTTGTTTTTAATCAAATATCTACGTTCTTTTTGTTAAAGAAAAGTCGTACCAAATGCTATAAGCTTTGATGGTTAAATGATTTCCTACTCGGGAAATAATATTTGAGCAAATTGTCAAGTAACTAATGCATTTAGCCTCAGTCTAAGTTCACCAGCACAAACAGTGTATTGATTTTAATGTGTGTAAACAAAAAAAGATGGGGTTAAAAGTACTCTTGCATATGAAGCGTTTCTGGAGTACGAAATTTGAGGGCAATGGCCCTACTATCTAATGAGTAGAGAAAGACGGATATGACGCCAAATTTTGGATGTCAAATTAATCATTTCAGTAAGTTAAATGTAGCTTAATATTTGTATTGCTTTTGAGAACTGTAGCCGAGTAACGAGTAGTTTCTAACGCTTTTCAAATATTCGGAAGTAAAGTTTCTGATTGAAATGGTTGCCATTTCTATTTTAAGATGAAACATTTTATCAAGTATAAAGTTGAGTTATTTTTGAGGCAATTTGTCTAGAGTAAAAGGCTCCGATGGAAAAGGTTCCGATGTCCGAGTGATTTATTTGATGTATCTAATGGTGCCTATTTTATTCTATTTCACTGATTACAAGCAGGTTATTTTGATATTTTGTTCACCATTTAGACTCAAGTGGCATTTGTTTGGTTTGTTTTTAACTTGTACCCCCCTAAAACTTCCTTTTTTCCCACAGTTTCAAGGATGCCAAACTCTCCTGCTACTCAAAACAATGCAAGGCACTCATATAAATATGAGTACAAAGTACTTCACTAAGCAAATCAAGTCAATAAACTAACATGGCTCCCAAATGATCATGTTTGGTAAGTGTGAGCTTCCATAATTTCACTAATTTACTACATAAATGACTAAAAAGAGTTCATTTGCTAGAGTCAAAGCGTAATTTCTAACTGCAAAGACTTATATTTTTAATTAAAGGACAATTGTTCCTTCTAGTTAAACATTTGAAGCAATGACTTATTCTTGTTGATGTACTTGTACTCTTCAAATACTTTTATAAGATTTAGTTTGAAGATTTGTGTTGTTGCTTGATCTTAGTTTAGACTAAATTTTGTCTTATCATTTTCATTTGTGCATCTTGATCATCTAATAATGTAATTACTTTTTCCTTAAAGATGTACTTCATTGGGTTTTGGTTTTCTCTTTGGTTTCCTTGCACCGTTTTGAGTAGCATATTTTCTCTGTACCATGGTCCTGGGGCGCTGTTTGTTAGCACCATACTCAGATTGTGGCTCAATTTTTGACGATGTGGTGGTAATTTGTTAGCGGATCCATGGGACCTCCCTTATTTTTAATCCCCTACGTTTTGCCGGAAAGCCCTGTCATTTTCAATTCCTGTTTTCTTAATTTACAATGCCTTTTGTACTTTGGCGCATTTGTACTTATGTACTATGTGCTTTGGTACCTTTTTTCTTTTCTTTTTTTAGGGGGGGGGGCATGATATACATATTTTGTCACACACAGTTGATCTCTTAGGAGCTTTCAAAATTATTCTGAGGTGCCCCTATTTGAAGCACTTTGAGCACTAGTTTCCAAAACATGCATGATGCTTTCCTTATTGATTGGACTACGGTGTAACCAATGGTTTAATTGGTCTTGTGTAGCACTTGGTCAGGCTATTTGGCTCATCTCAACGTGTTTGAGGCGTTGTGATGATTACCAAATGCACATAATCAAGACACATGCTACCAAACAGGTGTCTTGCAAAAGTGTGCATCAAAACGGTTCTGAAACGTCATGACTGCAGAAGTGATTCATTCACAGCATCACTTGGTGAAAGTATCTAAGTGTTTTGTGACTTGCTGAAGTTCGAATAGTTTGCACTTCTAATACTCTGAATTTGTCCACCGATTTTTTTTTTTTTTTTCACTGGTCTAAATGCAAAGTGCATTTAAGACGCAATCTTATGTGTGACCAACCCTAAGCCCCCACCCCACCTTCATGACAGGACCTCCGGCCAATTTCACCTCCTCTCTTTTTCAGATCCCGGATCCGCCCCTTTTCAATCTGCCCCTCAGTATCAAGGGAAACTATGGTGCCTTTTATCGACACAGGGTTTGCCAGTCCTGCCTCTTTTTTGTCCATGGTAAGATTAATTGAAGTTTTTACAAATTCATGCACTGTACACTTTACTATACATCCTCATGTATAACAAATACCATGCACCTTTTACAGCTCACATGTAAACCTATAATAAGCAGGCCCTGGGAAATTTTTAGTTAGTTTTTATCGTCACCTGTACAAGTCAATTTGGTCTAAATCACAACCTAGCTATTTACAGTTTCTATTCTCCTGCCTAAATGTAAAGTAGCCCTTGAATGTAGCTTTATATTTAGTCTGTTCAATTAGTTTGCATCATAATCTTTCTGTAGATTTGTTTCCTCTTCACTAAAAAATAGCATTTATCTTGAATGTGTAATATCAACTGCTCCTGATTGTTATTTCATGTTAACTGGAAATTAAAGAAGTGAAGAGGTCATTCAAAAAGGATTCCAGGATTGTTTTTACATCCAAGTCTTTAGCACTAATTGTGTATCTACTGGCAGTTGGCAGATTTAAAATAAAATACAGATGGCTAAGCTGTTTATCTTACATCACTTCAAAATTGATGACAGCAGTTATATATTTACTATTAAGATTACGAACTGAAGATGTCATTCTAAAAGCATACAGCTTAATTCTGTTTGATTTTCTTGAGTCCAATTTAAATAAAAAACATCTTACGAGACCCTAATTGAAACTAACAAAGATTGTTGCATGCAAGTGTTAGGCACAAAACTTGTTTCTGCTGAGCGGACTAAATTAAACTAGAGTACAGATGGCTAAAGATGTCCATGTTTATCACTTCAGATTTGATGAAGTGATTCCATTAACAACATTGAAGGCTTTCCCAGGGCCTGCTAGAGTCTCAAATGCATACAACTGTTCCTTTAAAATTATATCTGTACCTCTTCTACAAACTGAACAACTATGGACTGCTCTTAGTGTAGCTTATAATGCCTGATGTTAGGGTAGATAATGCCTGTCGTGGAGTAGCTAATGCATGCTGTTATAGTAGCTAGAATGCCTGATGTTAGGGTAGCTTATTGTATTTAAAATGTTATATGTCTGTGGTTTTAGCTGCTCATAGACTACTGCTGAAATATCTACCGCAATCATTAAGTTCAGATTTTTTGCTGAAAACTGATCCTTAGTTACTATTGCAAGCTATTGCCAGATATTTGTTGTCTACCTAGAAAAGACAACCACAGACTGATTGTGCACACAGGTTTGTTATGAAGTAGTTTATACCCCAACCTTTAACCCATAGGTCAATAAATGTAGACATATTTCACTTTATCTATCCAGGGACTACATATATCAGGTCATATAAAATCCCTGCTGCAGCTACTGATATGCTGATCTATCCCTATAGTGCAACACCTCATACAAGATGGACCTTCTGCATATTGGTGTCAAGGAGCCAATTATGAGTTTCACTGATGAACTAATGAGCGATATTAACTATCATCCAGCATGTTATCTACACTCATATGATTATTATGTACAGCTCTTGGATTATTCCTTGCAGCTTCTTCACAAGGTAAATATACCTACTTAGCTTATCAGTCAATCTATAAAAGACCTATGACTACAAATGTCTGAGCCTACATCTCTGTTATTCAAAATCACTAGTAGCAAGGCCTTAGTCCTAGAGCTAGTTGTATGCATGGACATTGGACATACTGTATACACCACTGGTATAAAATAATAAGTAGTGAAAGAGCTGGAATCCTATGGGTAATTACATCCAAGTATTTGGCTTAAATTACCACCTGTAAACTCACACTCACAATAGAGTGTTAGTTAAAATATCCTTGAAGTTTCTTTTCACCTCTAGCACTCTTCCAGCTCACCTATAAGATTATTGAACTTACTTGATGCAATTTCATCTTTCTACTCTACTGATTCAAATCATCCTTCAACAATTGTTTATGTCTGTGTTTGAATAATCATTCAAGAAATTACCAAGAAAATAAAGTGGAAAACAGGATCCAGCGATCCATTTCATTATTAACCCTTTCACGCATCATTTATTTTAGTGATAAATTGATCATATTGACACATTATTTGTTTACTCATGTTTTTGCAAAGGGTGACCCTAAAAAAACAGGTCAAAGTAGCACCTTCAACAGTCCTCTTTTCCATTCTGAAAACTGTGTTTCCCCGGATCTTTATTTTTCGTTTTACAATTATTTTTCTGAAGGTTTTAAACCAGATTTAAACCAGTCTAGCGAGCGACCAATTGGTGCATGAAAGAGTTTAAATCCTATTTGCTCATTGTTTTTGGCTAGTAGCTAGTTTACACTGACACTTTTACAAATTGGTGTCTACATTTATCTGGTTCTTATTGAGTTTGATTGCATTCCTTTAGATTCAACAAAAGATGTTCACATGATCTAGTTTGTAAGAATGCTTTTGGTTTTCCAATGGTTTATCCCAGGTTAAATGTTTTTTTTTCTTTGAATTAGGATATAAAAGTATCTCCTTATTCTCTATCAACAGTTGGTGATATGGTTTCCTACTTTAGTTTCACTACTTGACCCAAAACCAGTGGTGTATACAGCCTTAAAATACATGGAGCTTATTGATAGTCTTCAATCAAACAATATTGACCTATCGCCATTCATGTTATGATAGCCAATTACAGTGCACTAAGCACATTGTATGATCAACCTGATCTACAATACTCGAAAGTGATAACCTATCTCATACATACAAGATGTATGTATTCCAATATGCATGTACATATTTGACGTACAATATGCCCCATTTAGCATGCAGGGACAGCGTGATGTACTTGTTCTACATGCTGACCATACATGATGCTCAATCATTTGCAGTAGGTGTTTATATTTATCCATTGATGTCCGTCCAAAACACACATGAGCATTTTTCCTTTTTTACTACTTTCCTAGCAGTACATGTAGACAATACATGATGTAACTCATACATATCCAATGTGTTTCTTTGTTCATGTACTTTGCCCAAAACTTTCTCTGATGAACAGGTACATCAAAAGCCAACTGTACATCATGCAATGCTTAACTGGCGTCAAGTTCCTGAGAGCGCCTGTTTTAATTTGTTATCACTCATTTGTCTAAGATATGGCCGAGTTGTGAATGGCGATAGGTCAATGTTAATTACCTCGTTCCCATGGTAATGCACCCCACAGAATCTCACTATGACATGGAACTATTGAAATGCCCAAGAACATTGGGAGGAGTGATTGCTTTTGCTGATCAATCACTTTACTCAAATAGGGGCAGATAGTGTGAGTTTAGGAAATGCACTTTATCGGATAGATGACTAGTAGAAATAAGGGAGCTAGTATTGGCCACTTTGTCTGAATTACTTTGCCCAACAGTGTCTATAGTGGTAGGTTGTTGGAACAATGTACATTACTTTGCCTGTCAGGAGTGGCAGGTTGTTGGTCTTCTGTCCAACAGGAGCAAGTGGTACATTGTTGTTGGATGCCCAACAGGGGCTAATGGGAATGGGTCTAATGGTGGAGGGGTTAGTGTTACCCACACCTATAAAACACTTCGGCCAGCAGGGGCTAGTGGTAGGTGTTATTGGTTGTCAAAAAAGGACTTGTTGTGTCATTGGTTGCCCAACAGGGACTTGTTTTAGGTGATGTTGGTTGCCCAACAGGGGCTAGTTGTAGGTGTTTGTGGTTGCCCAACAGGGGCCAGTGCTATGTGGTGTTGGTTCCCAAAGAGGGACTAGTTGTAGGGGTTGTTAGTTGCCCAACAGGGGATAGTGGTAGGTGGTGTTTGTTGCCCAACAGGGGCTAGTGGTACATTGTTGGTTGCCCTACACGAGCTAATGAGTGGTGAAGGCCGGAAAACAGAAGTTCCTAGTAGTGGCCACTTTGTCACCTGTACATCCATTTGCCCATTCTGGGTCTGTTGGTGGATGTTGTGTGTGGTTCAATAGGGGCTAGTGTTAACAACTGTCTATTTTGCCCATAAGGAGATTTATCGATGGATGTTGTTGGTTCAGGTATGGCACTTTGTCCAACAAGGGACAGTGAGGTCAACTTTGTCACTGTGTACATCTTTTTGCCCCAATATAGGGGCTGTGTAGTGGGTGATCAAAGGAGGGAAAGCACATCCATTTGCCCCAAATTGGGGGTAGTTAAGGGCGTACCAATTGTGGCTAATGAATCTGTTTTTTGGCACAATGTTACTAAATGGTGGTGTATTGAAGTGGGTGTAATTACTTCACCCACATAGGGGCTTGTAGTGGGTTTATAGAGGGCAAACAATCACATTGCCTAACTTGCTTACTGGCCACTTTAATTTGTAGTGTTATGTCAATGTATTCTTTTGGGACTAGTGGGAACGAGGCTGGGCAATACCAAGCAAGGTTGAACAAGACAATGTCCTGAAAGTTCTTCACATTATCTAAAGGGACATTAAATACAAAGTCATGTACATTGTTTTTCACTGGCAATTGTTATCTAACTAACTAATAAGCACCTAATGATCTAACTAATGATCACCTTATCCTGGGTTTTGGGTTATTCAGAACATCACATTACCAATTGCTTTTACATTGTAAGTGCCCAGTGGAAGGCAACGCTTACATGTGATTGCTACTGAGACGGTTGGGAGAATTGTATACCAGCTTTAGATCAAGGAGTGAAGTCACCTTGAGCTTCAAATCACGATGGAGGTGGGTGATTTTTTGAGACTCCACATAATTCCCTTCATACTCAAGGGTTATATAATCTTGAGCTTAATAGATTTCTGCATAATTCTATCCCCGAGCTCATTGGAAAGGTCGGCTATTCTCATTCAAAGTAAATGGGAAGAACTTTCAGGACTATAATTCTATAAGGAACAACCCTACTATCAGTTTAAGAACTAACCAGGCTTGGGGTAATGCACAAAAAGTGTATTATTGCCAACAAGGTTGGTAATAACTGAAGTATGTTTCTAGTATGCTTAAACTAAGGTGATTCGATGACTTTGTTAACTGCTTTTGTCAGTCACATAACAAATGTATGCTTTTTAGTCTCAGACCAACATTTTTTGATCTGACGGATTAATTATGAATTTCACTTCATGCTTTCGACATAAAGCCTCATAATGCATTGTTTCCTTTATTTGATAGTTTGTTTTATAGTTCTCATTGTTCGGTTATAACTTGTCAAGTCTTAAGGTTAAGTTCTTCATTTGTTAATTAGCAGTGATAAAAACCGCTAACCCCCAAAAGTGGTTGTATTTTTGGTTCTGACTTGTAAACACTGATATATAAACATGAATCACCTGAACACCCCAAGCCTGAGTTTAAAGTTTAAGGTTGCTTATAACTAACAAAATTCAATCAGGGCATTGACCACTCAAATAAGAAAACCTCTATATGAGGAGTTTCTGTTGCACTTTTAGGACGTCAAAGTGTCTTCACATGTACATTCATGTACAGGTTTACTGGATGTTAAGATGTTGACACTTAAAGCTTTGGACAAAGCCTCGTAATGCATTGCTTCATTTGGTGACGTTTGTGTCATAGTTCTATCTTGGTAGGTCTGACAGTAGCTACTTGTTTAGATGAAGTCCCTCTCTACCCAGGATATGGATATCATTGAAGGTAGTGTCTGCATAACTAACACTTGCTACTGTAATGTATCTTTACCAAGTAAGGGTGCCTTCATTTTTTGCTACCTACTAGTGGCATTTGGTGCCTGATGAACAACTTCACTGTACCTACTCAGGGGTATTTCAGGGTTGCTGCTGCATGTATCATCAGCAAAAGGATTGAACTGGATTGTTCACCATGCTGCATGCCCGTTTGCAGCAATAATCTGTATCTGAATCAAATGACCTGTGGCCATCTTGGTTTGCTGCAACACACTCAAGACTAAGAATAAGGAGCTCATCCTATTTATTGACTTGAGTCTCACTGAGTGGTTACTGCAATGACTGAGTTCAGGGAATTTGACAGCAGCTGTCATAGTACTTCTTAAAAACTTCCTCAGTCGAGTAAAGAAAATTGTTTAGAGCTACAATTTTTTATAGATATTCATTGCAGGCACAGAGTTTCAAACAGTGATCTTATTACTATGGAAACACACGGGTCTGTCTCCATTTCAAACCCTAAGACCTTGGTCAATGCCTTGATTGATATTCAACCCTAACATGCTTGGTATTGCCTTTGATTGAAGACTATAAGCACATGGCTGAGGATGTATAGTTACAGTACATGAATTCCTACTTCAATTAAAGTTACCATGGACCTATCTAACAGGACTGGGACCCCCGTGTCTAACACCACAGTTTCCATCAATACTGAGGGACCCACCACATCGTCCTATGTGCAGCCCTAGTTATAGTATGGTGCTTCACCTTTGCACACCAGGCCATCCTTCTACAGCATTTTAAAGAGTTTGGCATCCCACCATTTCCCAGTGTTGGGAACAGTTTTACAGTTCGGCCAGGAACTACCATGATTTTACAGTTCAGCCAGGAACTACCATGATTTTACAGTTCGGCCAGGAACTACCATGTTTTTACAGTTCGGCCAGGAACTACCATGTTTTTACAGTTTGGCCAGGAACTACCATGTTTTTACAGTTTGGCCAGGAACTTCCTTGAGTTTACAGTTTGACCAGGAACTACTATGATTACACATATGGATCTGGCACAAATCTTCCCAAGTATTGGAGACTACATAAGTATTTTTGCTTTAAAAATACTTTTTGTCTGACTTGTTACATTTCAGCTCAAATACTGACATCTTTGGAGTTACAAGTTAAAAACGTTTGCTATGCCACTGGAAATGGATTCTCATCCAAGGTAAGCTACTTTCAAATTGATTTGTCTATCATTCAAGTCTATTAGAATCACATTGAGGCTCAAGTCTCAGATAGACTGCTGCCTGCCTCATTCTGTGATTCTTGTCATGGTGATTATTAACACAACAGTTTGGATATTTTTTGGCAGTGCACTGACATGCAAGATAGAATTGAACTCATTTTAAGTTCACCATATTTGTTAGTTTTTTTGCCTTTCAAATATCTTGAAACAGTGAAATAGATTTTAGAACATTCTTGTTGGATTTAAAAAACATCTTGTATCAACAGTTTTGTCTGTTGAAAGAACTTCACTTTCCTCATATCAAGTAATTGAGGAGTAACCAGTTGGATTTGAAGATTCTTTGTTAACATCATTTGGACATTTTATTTTTGTCACAGAACCTTGATTTATGCTCTTTAGTAAGTGATATTTTGAACAAACCTGAGTTTGTTGCAAAATGTTTAAAGATCAGTTTTGCTCATTTTCATTGAGTATGGTTTTGCCTCTTTAAAGTCATTGACTATGGTTTTGCCTCTTTAAAGTAGGAATTAATTTTTAACAAGCTGCAATTTGGCAGAAATTATGTTTCACCAATTTATATGATTTTTAGCTGTAGGGAAGTTTATCATTTTGAACTAGGTAGCAATTTCTAAGTGCTATTGGTCAAATGGCAACCTTTTCAATCGTAATTTCAGGATACTTTAGCATCTTGTTTGCTTAATACTTTCAAGTTGTTAACTTCTTGCACTTAATCTAACATTTTGCTAGGAGGACTTAATGGTTTTTGTCACCAAACAAAGTTTCTGAAAAAAGCTCATTTCTACCTCATTCAGTAATATCTTGGTTTTATTCTTTGGATTTTCAACATAAGTTTGTTACTTTAACGCTGTTGTAATTATTTTTAAATATTGGTTTGTTTTTAAATTATACTTCACTATTTTTAAAAGCCATTTTTCACTGTTTGTGCTGATGAGTTTGTTTTTCTTATTTGATTTACTTTGTATGGATTTATATTTGCTTTCTCCAAGATTGAGTAATGTACATTTCTCCATGAAATTAAAAAACTTGATTTTTGGAACACAAAGCAGAGTGGTTTAGATAGTGATCGTTCGACAAATGATTGGCTGGCTGAGATATTGTGACCCAAATCTCTTAGTATGACAAACATCTCAGAATAACTTGGCAAAAGTGTACATTTGTAGATATTCCATTCTCAAGGATCAAAACACCATGATGCAACCGTTACTCCTGAAATGTACAGTTCAGAGTAGACTTGAAGGCATTTCTTCCATGTGCAATCCCCGGAGTGGAAGATGAATACATCCTCCTCTGTGGAAAGAAATCTGGTTATTATAGTTCAAAGGATCCTTACCATGTTGTAGCCAACTTTGGGTCTTTGATTCATCCAGACCGCCAAGTCTTGGGAAGGTTGACACATCACAAACAGCCAAACACCTGCAAGTGCATCCAGAGGACAACTCACCGACCAGCCTGCCGACACCTGCGGGCGGGGAACACTTGTGCGAGCACCAGGATGGCTTGCATGCACCGGGGTGCCGTAAGAGGGGAGGGGATACATTCTTACGCTGTTGGTAAAATACAAAATAATTTTCCATTAGTAACACACTTGTTCACTGGAAAAGATGGGCAAAAATAAATGTGTAATTTTTGATTTTGAAATGTAAAAGGAAGATCCAGAATTTAGATGTCAGCTTTTGAAGACAATTTGTCCATGCCGCTAAAAAGTCAAAATTTTGTGTACAAGATTGGCTGAAAAGTACATGAAATGCAACTTGAGAGTTGGAATTAAAATGTTGTCTCATAAGCCTATCAGTTTAGAAAAACAAAAGAAATCCATTTGACCCCATACATGTCAATGTATGACGACCAGAAAAATGTAAAATTTGTGAAAATGCTTACACGCAATTACAAAAATTGGCAAAAAGGTAATGTAAAAGGAAGATCCAGAATTTAGATTTAAGCTTTTAAAGATAATTTGTCCATTCTGCAAAAAATAACTTGGTTGCTGCTTTTTGCATGAAGACCTTTTTTGAGAATGTTTGTAAAAAATTGTTTAACCCCAAAACAGTTCAATAAGGTAATAAGGATGACAATCACATCAGCTGTTCCAGTCAATGTATTGTACATGTAAGTTTTTTAAAAGTTACTTTGCACTGTAAATGTTTGACTTTTTGAGTCTGAGTTCTGAAGTACATTTACAACCAATCTTGTACCCAACTACCAACAGACTGTAGACTCACCCTCCGCTCTCTAACTAATAATTTAAGTTAACTTACAATGATTAAAACCCTGCATGGTGATGTCATTGTTTATAAACACGGTTACTTTATCAAAATAATGTGTCTAGTAGGTTCTGCAAATAGCAAGCACTACATTTGTTTTGGTGAAAACAATTCGTTCACAAATGTTCAAAATAGATGGATAGAGGCCCTCAAGAAAAAACCCAATTATCAAGCCCAGCAATTGTATGCAAGCCCCATGGACACTTTACATGCACTGTTATGTCATCCAACTAATTTTGTCAGTCATGCCTTATGCTAGGCATATGGCTGGCATTTGCTGGGTCAACAGCTTGCCCCAATTTAAAAAGTCTTTCCAAAGAATGTGGCAATGGATCATTGGGTAACTTGTAGATTTTGGAGAAAGAAAAAAATATATATATAAAATGAAAAAAAGGAGAAGCCAATAATAAAAAGATTGAGTTATCGTATCAAAAAAATGCTAAGCATTTTAGTGCAATTTCACCATGCAGGGTTTTAAGATCCAGCCTCTCACATGAAAGCTTGGTAACTTTCTAATTTTGAATAAGATTAGAAGTATAAATTTGTTTACACCACAATGCTAAGCAAAAAGCTGAACTATGGACTTCTAATCTTTCTTGCTAATTGGTATTGGACAGAGCATTTGAATACTCATTTGGATACTCTTTCTTGATATTGCTTGTTTTTGTTTTCAGTAACTTGAAAGTTCGGCTTTCTGTGAGAGGCTGTTCATATATATAGCATTATGTATAACTACATGTACTAATTACCCTCTGTTCATGCATGAATTCCTATGTGCTACATTGTCTTGGATGCTCATGATTGTGAAGTCGAAATCAACAAAATCAAAACAACTTCTACACTAACATATTGTAGATCTTTCAAGTTACAAACAATAACTACAACTATAACTATTACTATTACTATAACTATGGTTGAATTCTTGTGAAATATTATACTGAACTTTAAAATCTTCATCTTAGCATCTTGTTTTTTAGATGTAGAGAATTCTAAAACTTTACATGTCAACAAAATTTGACATAATATCACTTGATGATTCTTGCTTGTGTTAAAAAAAGCACACATTGATGCTAGGGAGAATTGACAAAGTATTTATTTGTTGGTTGAAGGGCAATGCCATGAGTGCCACATACATTGGCAAAACATTTGGAAATACTATTTGGTTTAATCCTATCTTTTAGTTCACTTGTAGGTTTTAGGAACAAATTGTTTACAAATTATTCAGTGATACCATTTCTCCTAGTTAAAGCCCTTTTACTACACTAATCCTATTATCCATATACGTTCATGCATGAACAGATGACTATACCTTAATTCTACATTTTTACTTTAGTACTTATTTGGCAAAGATATCGGCACCATTTTCACAAAGAGACCATTTCTAAGACCCTGCAGCAGCAACACTTTCATGTTTGGAGAAAACTCCATATGAAGTTTTTAAAACAGTTGGTTTGGAGACTGTTAGTCACTTTACCTTTGACAATGGACGAAAAATAAAAGTGTTGATTTTAAAATGTGCAAATATACTATGTCGTTATTTCATAGCATATTTTATTATCGAGTAATAAAATGTGTAGTAGGATTGTCTTTTCAAGAAAACTTACAAACCAATGCATAAACCAAATTGGCAGTTTGAGAAAACTAAACTTATCTTAGGTCACACAGATTGTCTCTTCCTGAAAACTTGAAAGCCAGAGCACTTGTTTTGGCACTGTGCAAGCACTAGTACTTCATTATAGGAAATAGGCAAGTAGAAGATTGCCTGTAAATTCAAAGCAATAAATCGTGCTATTTTATCTCTGTGCAATTTGTGTAAATACCAAACTATGAAGTTTGATGACTCAAGAACGTTGCAGAAATGTTTATGTCAATGAAAGCATCAAACATCTCAAAAAAAACCCTGATTTGCAGTGTTTACAATTATTTTTACAAATTTGTCTGTTCTTGAAAATGGTGACGATGTATAAACTGATTGACAGGCAGGTTCCCCGGACTATCCTAAGTCTTTTTACATTTAAACATTGGCATTGCTTCTTTGATTTTTAGATACTATACAAACGGTCTGGTCCTTTATGTTGATCACATTGAGGTTCCAAAGACTATAATGTCAATGTGGGTTAAGAATTGTCTCTAGCCTTGCATACACGAGTGTCTTTACAGAACTGATGTATCCTTCTCATCTCATTTGTATCTCAAGTGTTCAAAGAGTCTTTAGGAATTCTGTCTCCAATCCAGGCTTTGAGATGTAGGATTAGATAACTGTAGTGCTGCATCTCAAAGCCAACATGTCCAAATCGTTCAAAGAGTCTTTGCTAGAATGAAAATTGTAGCATAGGTTGATGATATTTCAGTGTTCAGAAAATCCTTGCAGAAACGATGTCAATATCCTCAAGCACTGTATCTTGCAGCTCACATGCAGCGTGGGTTGATCAGATGCCCCATATGTTCACAGAGTCTTTGAAGAAAGTTTGTCTCCTGCTCAAGTATTCCAAAATAAAATCATCCCACCCACTGCTTGAATACTTGATTCTGCAAAAAACACACACAAGGAAACACACTAACTATTAACAGATTTTACAAGTGATGTCTACATATGGAAGAGTATACAACTGATGTACCTGTAATCTATATGGGTCAAGATCAGTACGAGTGCATTCAAGTCTAAAGTGACAATTTCTTTTTGGAAAAATCAGAACAAGACTAGAAGACATACTTGCAGGGGGTAATTATTTCTCAGTGTTGTATCTTTCATTTAATTGTTCATGTTGCACTTTTAAATGCATTGCAAGACATCTGAAAGGGACAGACTAAGGGATGTTTGCAATTCAAATTCTGTTTTAAAATTAAAAAAAAAACCCACATTTTTTGTAACCTTGGTTTTTAACAATTATTATGAAATAATGTTTGTGGACAAATATCACATTTCATATTTTTTATTCAAAATAAGATAAAAACCTCATTGGTGATATTCCCACAAAATGATGACAACATTAATGACTTTGTCTTCAGTTTTATTGGTTCATTTACTTGTTTGCATTTTAAAGAATTCTCAAAGGTGAATGTAAACTTTCCTACCATTATTGACAGGTGCATTTGAATCAGGAGCCCAGTGCATGAAGACTAACTTGCAGGGGGTAACACCATGTAGAGAATCTGAGATTAAAGACAAGGTAAAAAAAAACCCACTTTTCAATTGAGTTGTTAACCATTATTGTGAATAAGGGAAGGGCTGCAAGAACCAGCAGTAATTTTGTTTCTGTCTTTACTTTGCTATTAGAGAACAACATCAAGACAACTAATTTGTGAAATATTTCATTGTCATACTGTCCTGCTTGGATGAAGTACAAAGTCTGTAAAGGCACACGTGTGGTACATCATCCCATTTTGGAAAAGTGCAAATCGTCATGTCAGTGCAATAACATCGTATCTTGATTTGTGCAACAATGTTGCATTTCCTACAAGAACACTCTGTGCAGAAATGGTGTATCTCTGCACCTATTGGTTTTGTGTGTATATCTTGGTTATTTTAAGCCAGATATAACACTTTGACACTTTCAAAATGTGTGCCCTATTGCAGGAGATACAATGTTGTTTCAATCTCATGCTTGAAATGGCAGGCTAGGTATAGCTGGCTCATTGCGTGTTTTCCATTGGTTTACATTGATTGGTCCATGGAGATTTTCTACCTCCATGATTGCTCATATATAGTCCTTGACAAACCGACACTCATAATGACATGTTGACACACACAGATTACCAACAAGTCCATCAGTTTTTTGTTAGTTTGTGCTCAGGTTCTTTTCTTTCCCGCAAGATGTTTTAAGTTTGAATTGATTCATTACACAATGAAGATCAATCCCGTGTCTTTAAAATATGTGTTTTGACTTTTTCAAATTTTACAAATTGAGCGAATCTGGCCACTAGTCTAACATAAATGAATGGAAATGGCTGATATTGCAAGCAGAACGTTTCATATGAGCGTCAGTAGAAGGATCGCTGTTACAATTATCGCAGTGCAGTTCTAGGTAGTTCACTTAATTCCACTGTTAGCCATGCCTACTTTACAGAGAATTTCTTCCCTGATTACCAAAAGCCCATAGGAGTGAGTTAGTTTCCTCACAATTAAAAGTTTATTTCATAAGAAATCCTTTTTAACAATGAAATGGGTGTTTTTTTTGTAAAATTACACACAAAAGTATGCCAGCTTTGGAGCCGGAGGTACCGAAAATGTGTGACGCAAGGAATTACCAATAGGAAAAACCTATAGACTTGAGGGACTCAGAATCGTACAAAAAGAGACTTGGACTCAGTGGGAAGGACTCTAACAACAAGGACTCAGACTCGGAAAGGACTAACCTATAGACTTGAGGGACTCAGAATTGTACAAAAGGAAACTCGGACTCAGTGGGAAGGACTCTAACAACAAGGACTCAGACTCGGAAAGGACTAACCTATAAGACTTGAGGGACTTGGACTTGGACAAAAGGAGACTCGGACTCAGTGGGGAGGACCCTAACAACAAGGACTCAGACTGGGATAGGACTAACCTATAGACTTGAGGGACTCTGACTTGGACAAAAGGAGACTCGGACTCAGTGGGGAGGACCCTAACAACAAGGACTCAGACTCGGAAAGGACTAACCTATAGACATGAGGGACTTGGACTCGGTCAAAAGGAGACTCGGACTCAGTGGGGAGGACTCTAACAACAAGGACTCAGACTCGGGTAGGACTAACCTATAGACTCGAGGGACTCGGACTTGGAAAAAAGGAGACTCGGACTCAGTGGGGAGGACTCTAACAACAAGGACTCAGACTGGGATAGGACTAACCTATAGACTTGAGGGACTCGGACAAACGGAGACTCAGACTCAGTGGGGAGGACTCTAACAACAAGGACTCAGACTCGGGTAGGACTAACCTATAGACTTGAGGGACTCGGACTCGGACAAAAGGAGACTCGGACTCAGTGGGGAGGACTCTAACAACAAGGACTCAGACTGGGATAGGACTAACCTATAGACTTGAGGGACTCGGACAAAAGGAGACTCAGACTCAGTGGGGAGGACTCTAACAACAAGGACTCAGACTCGGGTAGGACTAACCTATAGACTTGAGGGACTCGGACTTGGAAAAAAGGAGACTCGGACTCAGTGGGGAGGACTCTAACAACAAGGACTCAGACTGGGATAGGACTAACCTATAGACTTGAGGGACTCGGACAAAAGGAGACTCAGACTCAGTGGGGAGGACTCTAACAACAAGGACTCAGACTCGGGTAGGACTAACCTATAGACTTGAGGGACTCGGACTCGGACAAAAGGAGACTCGGACTCAGTGGGGAGGACTCTAACAACAAGGACTCAGACTGGGATAGGACTAACCTATAGACTTGAGGGACTCGGACAAAAGGAGACTCGGACTCAGTAGGGGAGGACTCTAACAAGAAGGACTCAGACTTGGGTAGGACTAACCTATAGACTTGAGGGACTCGGACTCGGACAAAAGGAGCCTCTGACTCAGTGGGGAGGACTCTAACAACAAGGACTCAGACTTAGATAGGACTAACCTATAGACTTGAGGGACTCTGACTCGGACAAAAGGAGACTAGGACTCAGTAGGGGAGGACTCTAACAAGAAGGACTCAGACTCGGATAGGACTAACCTATAGATTTGAGGGACTCCGACTTGGACAAAAGGAGACTCGGACTCAGTGGGGAGGACTCCAACAACAAGGACTCAGACTCGGATAAGACTAACCTATAAACTTGAGGGACTTGGACTCGGACAAAAGGAGACTCGGAATCAGTGAGGAGGACTCTAACAACAAGGACTCAGACTCGGAGAGGACTAACCTATAGACTTCCCAGCTAACACAAAAGGTTGTTACAACGTTGCACAACGTTGTGATAAGGTTGCAATTTGGTTAATGGGATGACAACGTTTTGACTACGTTGCAAGAGCGTCAGATCTTAACATGATCTTCAACCAATGTTGTACATTGATTGCATGTTGGTAATTTATGCAATGTTACCGAAAGGTTTTATACGTAACGTGTTCACTGCATTGTATTTTGGTATTATTACAACGTAGTGTTTAAGTAAAGGCAACAACGTTGTTGATAAGTTATATTTTGATCTTTATAAAATGTAGTAAATGTGTTGTGACGAGAACGTTGTCTGCACGTTGTATTTTGGTTTTATCAAAACGTCATATTTAAATTGCGACGGTCACGTTTTCTGGACATTGTATTTTGGTATGAATGGGTGTTTTTTTTGTAAAATTACACACAAAAGTATGCCAGCTTTGGAGCCGGAGGTACCAAAAATGTGTGACGCAAGGAATTACCAATAGGAAAAACCTATAGACTTGAGGGACTCAGAATCGTACAAAAAGAGACTCGGACTCAGTGGGGAGGACTCTAACAACAAGGACTCAGACTCGGAAAGGACTAACCTATAGACTTGAGGGACTTGGACTTGGACAAAAGGAGACTCGGACTTAGTGGGGAGGACTCTAACAAGAAGGACTCAGACTCGGAAAGGACTAACCTATAGACTTGAGGGACTCTGACTTGGAAAAAAGGAGACTCGGACTCAGTGGGGAGGACTCTAACAACAAGGACTCGGACTCGGAAAGGACTAACCTATAGACTTGAGGGACTTGGACTTGGACAAAAGGAGACTCGGACTCAGTAGGGAGGACTCTATCAACAAGGACTCAGACTGGGAAAGGACTAACCTATAGACTTGAGGGACTCTGACTTGGAAAAAAGGAGACTCGGACTTAGTGGGGAGGACTCTAACAAGAAGGACTCAGACTTGGAAAGGACTAACCTATAGACTTGAGGGACTCTGACTTGGAAAAAAGGAGACTCTGACTCAGTGGGGAGGACTCTAACAACAAGGACTCGGACTCGGATAGGACTAACCTATAGACTTGAGGGACTCCGACTCAGACAAAAAGAGACTCGGACTCAGTGGGGAGGACTCTAACAACAAGGACTCGGACTCGGATAGGACTAACCTATAGACTTGAGGGACTCCGACTCAGACAAAAAGAGACTCAGTGGGGAGGACTCTAACAACAAGGACTCAGACTCGGGTAGGACTAACCTATAGACTTGAGGGACTCGGACTTGGACAAAAGGAGACTCGGACTCAGTGGGGAGGACTCTAACAACAAGGACTCAGACTTAGATAGGACTAACCTATAGACTTGAGGGACTCAGACTTGGACAAAAGGAGACTCGGACTTAGTAGGGGAGGACTCTAACAAGAAGGACTCAGACTTGGGTAGGACTAACCTATAGACTTGAAAAAAGGAGACTCGGACTCAGTGGGGAGGACTCTAACAACAAGGACTCGGACTGGGATAGGACTAACCTATAGACTTGAGGGACTCGGACAAAAGGAGACTCAGACTCAGTGGGGAGGACTCTAACAACAAGGACTCAGACTCGGATAGGACTAACCTATAGACTTGAGGGACTCGGACTTGGACAAAAGGAGACTCGGACTCAGTGGGGAGGACTCTAACAACAAGGACTTAGACTGGGATAGGACTAACCTATAGACTTGAGGGACTTGGACAAAAGGAGACTCAGACTCAGTAGGGAGGACTCTAACAACAAGGACTCAGACTCGGATAGGACTAACCTATAGACTTGAGGGACTCGGACAAAAGGAGACTCAGACTCAGTGGGGAGGACTCTAACAACAAGGACTCAGACTCGGAAAGGACTAACCTATAGACTTCCCAGCTAACACAATCTGTTGTTACAACGCTGCACAACGTTGTGATAAGGTTGCAATTTGGTTAATGGGATGACAACGTTTTGACTACGTTGCAAGAGCGTCAGATCTTAACATGATCTTCAACCAATGTTGTACATTGATTGCATGTTGGTAATTTATGCAATGTTACCGAAAGGTTTTATACGTAACGTGTTCACTGCATTGTATTTTGGTATTATTACAACATAGTGTTTAAGTAAAGGCAACAACGTTGTTGATAAGTTATATTTTGATCTTTATAAAATGTAGTAAATGTGTTGTGACGAGAACGTTGTCTGCACGTTGTATTTTGGTTTTATCAAAACGTCATATTTAAATTGCGACGGTCACGTTTTCTGGACATTGTATTTTGGTATGAATGGGTGTTTTTTTTGTAAAATTACACACAAAAGTATGCCAGCTTTGGAGCCGGAGGTACCAAAAATGTGTGACGCAAGGAATTACCAATAGGAAAAACCTATAGACTTGAGGGACTCAGAATCGTACGAAAAAAGAGACTCGGACTCAGTGGGGAGGACTCTAACAACAAGGACTCACTCGGAAAGGACTAACCTATAGACTTGAGGGACTTGGACTTGGACAAAAGGAGACTCGGACTTAGTGGGGAGGACTCTAACAAGAAGGACTCAGACTCGGAAAGGACTAACCTATAGACTTGAGGGACTCTGACTTGGAAAAAAGGAGACTCTGACTCAGTGGGGAGGACTCTAATAACAAGGACTCGGACTCGGATAGGACTAACCTATAGACTTGAGGGACTCCGACTCAGACAAAAAGAGACTCGGACTCAGTGGGGAGGACTCTAACAACAAGGACTCGGACTCGGATAGGACTAACCTATAGACTTGAGGGACTCCGACTCAGACAAAAAGAGACTCGGACTCAGTGGGGAGGACTCTAACAACAAGGACTCAGACTCGGGTAGGACTAACCTATAGACTTGAGGGACTCAGACTCAGACAAAAGGAGACTCGGACTTAGTAGGGGAGGACTCTAACAAGAAGGACTCAGACTTGGGTAGGACTAACCTATAGACTTGAAAAAAGGAGACTCGGACTCAGTGGGGAGGACTCTAACAACAAGGACTCAGACTCTGAGAGGACTAACCTATAGACTTCCCAGCTAACACAATACGTTGTTACAACGCTGCACAACGTTGTGATAAGGTTGCAATTTGGTTAATGGGATGACAACGTTTTGACTACGTTGCAAGAGCGTCAGATCTTAACATGATCTTCAACCAATGTTGTACATTGATTGCATGTTGGTAATTTATGCAATGTTACCGAAAGGTTTTATACGTAACGTGTTCACTGCATTGTATTTTGGTATTATTACAACGTAGTGTTTAAGTAAAGGCAACAACGTTGTTGATAAGTTATATTTTGATCTTTATAAAATGTAGTAAATGTGTTGTGACGAGAACGTTGTCTGCACGTTGTATTTTGGTTTTATCAAAACGTCATATTTAAATTGCGACGGTCACGTTGTCTGGACATTGAATTTTGGTAACATTAAAACGGCGTTGCTATCACAATGGTATTTAATGATCAATCTGATTAGTACTAATCATTAGTTGCATTTAATTGAACTTATTGTGTTAAACAGCAGTGCGCCGGCATGGGGGAGATGCGATTCTATTGCCCCCCCCACCACCTGTACAGCGGCATTCCAAGTTGTAGATAGAATCTTCTAGAGATACATTTTCCCTTGATATCCTCACTAGGCCGTTTTGTCCCCCGTTAAAAACTTCCTCTAAAACCAAAATTTGTTCCTTAAATTCAAGACACTTTCAAAGTTTGTAGTGCTTTTGGGTACCACTAATTAAAGACCTATGTTTCTGCTCAGGTACGCTTAACTTGCTGCATAACCACAACAAGGACTCAGACTCGGATAGAACTAACCTATAGACTTGAGGGACTCGGACTCGGACAAAAGGAGACTCGGACTCAGTGGGGAGGACTCTAACAACAAGGACTCAGACTCAGATAGGACTAACTTATAGAATTGAGGGACTCGGACTTGGACAAAAGGAGACTCGGACTCAGTGGGGAGGACTCTAACAACAAGGACTCAGACTCGGAGAGGACTAACCTATAGACTTGAGGGACTCGGACTCGGACAAAAGGAGACTCGGACTCAGTGGGGAGGACTCTAACAACAAGGACTCAGATAGGACTAACTTATAGACTTGAGGGACTCGGACTTGGACAAAAGGAGACTCGGACTCAGTGGGGAGGACTCTAACAACAAGGACTCAGACTCGGAGAGGACTAACCTATAGACTTCCCAGCTAACAAAATACCCAGATAGCATCACTACATTGGGCCCACATTGGGCCCACGGAACACTTTCATTGGACCAACATTGGCTGTCAACATTGGCCCAACGTACTTTTGCTCATCGGCCATGTAAAAGTTGGCCCATTGTTGGCCCAACTTAAACATTGGCTCAACATTGGGCCAATATCTTGCCCATGTATGTTAAAACATTAAACCGATATTGGGCCAACACAATCGAACATAGGGCCAACGTTGAGCCTAACATTCTGCCAACAGAACAGTTTCATTGGGCCAACGTTTGCTGTCAACATTGGCCCAACATACTTTTGCTCATTGGAGTTACGTTGGGCCAATGTTAAAATTGGCCCAATGTTGGGCCAACGTAAACATTGGCCAACGTAGGACCAACAAAATATTAATGTTGGGCAATGTTGATTACCAATATTGGCCCAATGTACTTTTGCTCATCGGCGTTACGTTGGGCAAACGTTAAAGTTGGCTCAACATTGGCCCCACTAATAATCTATATGCTGGCCCAACATACCAGTAATCTAAAACAATGATTTAGAGATTAATTTTCTTTTTTTCCAGTTAACGCCCTGTGTAATTAATTAAAGTACTTAGTGTATGTTAATTTATACTTATCAGTTATATTATTTACAAGTAATTTATGATACTAATAACTAAATACATTCTAACTCACTACAACCTAAACAGGCCTATACACCCTTGTGCACTGCATGTCTTGTATTTTTATAGTCCAGGATCCACAGACTTTCCAGTCATCGTTTACACATTTTTTAATTAAATTTGTTTACATCTAAATTCGAATATTGGAATGACAAATGTTTCTTTGTATTTTTGATATACATATTTCTTTTCAGACGAATTATACACAAAAGTACAAAAACTTGCCTTGGAAATGCCTAAACTCAACCAAATTGTTTTAATATTGTCAAAGAAAAATTACACTTCTAAGTCACGCCCTTAAATTTGCATTTATTCAACGTTTTCCCAACGTTGGCCCAACGTTGGCTCAACATTAGCGTGGTCGTCTAATGCTATTACAGAGTACTGACTTCTTTGTGTGTTTTTGGGATTACTGACATATGTCTGATACACCTTTAAACACTTCAACGTTATTGGCAATGATTCTGACCATCAAACTTGTTCTATAACTTACAAGCTAACTATTATTTGTAAAGACAGTCCAATTTTATGCCCAGATTATAGACTTAACCACATTTTGGTCATAGCCCCTGCTGCATATTGTTTTAGTTTGATTCTTTCGTCAATGAGCTAAAATAAAATATAAACACGAACCCATTTTCGGAATATAATTTCCTAAACATCATTTGCCGACGTAACAACGTAACATCAAGACCGCCGACCTAAAGCCAAAATAACTGCTGCAACATATCAACACAAGTCCAACATTTTCCGTTTCAAATCTTTGTCAGATTACTGAACAAAAAACCTAAAAACAATTACCAGCAATGAACGCTGTGTTGCCATGTTGTCCCAAAGATGACTGGCAATCGATGAAGATGCCGAATTGTGCCTATCAATCTCCAATAATTATTCAATGTGAATTGTCCTCAAATCTCCAGTACTGATGTTACCCAATCAATAACTAACAATGTTACAAACTGTCATAATGCCGACTACAACATTGATGATCAACTATTAACGTTTGCCCATCAATTAATAAGCTAAAATGCTACTGTTATTGTCTCAACGAAGATCGCCAACGCTAAACCATGGTGATGTTGTCGACCTAAAGCAATTATTGGTCCTATAACCAACGTTGACTCAAAATTGAGTACCGACATAAAACCAATGTGATAATGCCGACCTAAAGCCAACCTTGGTCCGACGTCGGAAACCAACACAACGCCAATAAAAACCAATGTGGGCTCCACATTGATTGCTAACATGAAACCAATGTGATAATGCTGCCATAAAGCCAACATTTGTTCTTAGTTGGCAACTAACACAAAGCCTATATAACTTTCCCACTAATAACCAAGATTGGCTCTTCATTGAGTGCCTGCATAAAACCAATGTGATAATGCCGACCAAAGAGCCCACATTGGTCCTACATCAGAAACCAACACAATGCCGATATTGCTTTTCCTCCCAATAACAAACGTTGGCTCAACATTGAGTGCCGACGTAAAACTAATGTGGTAAATGTCGATCACAGAGCCAACATTGGTACAACATCAGAAACCAACACAATGCCGATGTTGCTTTTCCCACCAATAACAAACGTTGGCTTAACATTGAGTGCCGACGTAAAACCAATGTGATAATGCCGTCCTAGAGCCAACATTGGTCCTACGTCGGAAACCAACACAATGCCGATATTGCTTTTCCACCAATAACCAATGTTGGTTCGTCATTCATCGCCAACGTGAAACCAATGTGGTAGTGCCGACCTAGAGCCAACATTTGCCCAACAACACAGCAACAGCATAACGCCAATATTGCTTTCCCACTTATATCCAACGTTGTCTCATCATTGATTGCCAACGTAAAACCAATGTGGTATTGCCAACCTAGAGCCAACATTGGCCCAACATTAGAACCACAACACAATGCCAATTGTTGTCTTTTCACTTAAAACCAACATTGGCTTAACGTTGATTGCCAACGTAAAACCAGTTTGGTTCTGCCGACCTAGAGCCAACAATGGCCCAACATCAGAAACAAACATAATGCCAATGCCGATTATGGCGACGTAGCGCCAACATGAGGCCAACGCCAAAAGCTGACACAATACCAACGCCAACATTGCCGACCCGATACCAACGTTGGCCCAACGTATGAATGTTATCTGGGTACGTTGTTACAACATTGCACAACATTGTGATAAGGTAGCAATTTGGTTGATGGGATGACAATGATTTGACTACGTTGCAAGAATGTCAGATCTTAACATGATCTTCAACCAATGTTGTACATTGGTTGCATGTTGGTAATTTATGCAATGTTACCGAAAGGTTTTATACGTAACGTGTTCACTGCATTGTATTTTGGTATTATTACAACGTAGGCCTAGTGTTTAAGTTAAGGCAACAAGGTTGTCGATAAGTTATTTTTTGGTCTTAATAAAATGTAGTAAATGTGTTGTGACGTCAACAGTGTATTTTTGTAACATTAAAACGGAGTAACTATGTTGTGATGAGCACGTTGTCTGCACGTTGTATTTTGGTTTTATCAAAACATCATATTTAAATCGCGGCAGTCACGTTGTCTACACGTTGCATTTTGGTAACACTAAAAAGTAGCAATTATGTTTTGACGAGCACGTTGTCTGCACGTTGTATTTTGGTAACATTAAAACGTAGCAATTATGTTGTGACGAGCACGTTGTCTGCACTTTGTATTTTGGTTTTATCAAAACGTCATATTGAAATCGCAGCGGTCACGTTGTCTTGACGTTGTATTTTGGTATTGCAAAGAAAAAAGTAGCCTACTATTCAAGTTGTGACAGCTACGTTGTCTACACCTTCAAATGTATATTGTTACCATCACACTGTGGCCTTGTAGTTTTATCACAGTGTAGTATCTTTGTTTTTACCATCACGTTGTGACATAATGTATTTTAATAGTATTTTGGTTGATCATGACATTGTATGGCGTTGTATTTGAGTTAGTGTTGGCGATGTTTAGACCATTGTGTTGAATAGTTCAAGCAGCTCGTTTGGTTTTGGACGACATTTATTAGCTACCAACTATTGGTAGGCCTAATGTTTGACATCGCAAACAATTTTTGTTCTCAATTTAATTTTTTTTTATCGGTTGTCATAAATAAAATAGGCACTTGAGGAGCGGCGTTGCTATCACAATGGCATTTAATGATCAATCTGAATAGTACTAATCATTAGTTGCATTTAATTGAGCTAATTGTGTCAAGCAGTGCCCCTCCACCCTGTACAGTGGCATTCCAAGCTGTAGATAGAATCTTCTAGAGAAACATTTACACTTGATAGGATTTTTTATCCTCACTTAGGCCGTTTTGTCCACCGCTAAAAACTTCATCTAAAACCATTGTGTTGAATAGTTCAAGCAGCTCGATCATTGGGATGGTTTTGGAGGACATTTATTTGCCAACCAGTAATGGTTGGCCCAATGTTGGACATCGCAAACAATGTTTGTTCTCAATTTAGTACTTTATATCGGTTGTCATAAATAAAATAGGCACTTGAGGAGCGGCGTTGCTCTCACAATGGCATTTAATGATCAATCTGATTAGTACTAATCATTAGTTGCATTTAATTGAGCTTATTGTGTCAAGCAGCAGTGCGCCGGCATGGGGGAGATTCGATTCTATTGCCCCCCCACCACCTGTACAGCGGCATTCCAAGTTGTAGATAGAATCTGCTAGAGATACATTTTCCCTTGATATCCTCACTAGGCCATTTTGTCCCCCACTAACAACTTCCTCTTAAACCAAAATTTGTTCCTTAAATTCAAGACACTTTCTAAGTTTGTAGTACTTTTGGGTACCACTAATTAAAGACCTACGTTTCCGCTCAGGTACGCTAAACTTGCCGCATAACCAGCGTGCAGAATGCTGCATGTCTATTACAAATTATTATGACAATGTCATGACAACGTAAATATCAAATATATGCGTATTAGTAGATTTGGCTTAGAAGTTGTACAATACCTACCAAATATTTCACGAAATTAACCAAATTTATGAACTAGGTGTACTGGTTTCTTCTTGTAATTGTCTAAACTATCTGAGGATCATATGGATAAATAAAATGCAGTAACCTAACATGTAATTTTATATTCAGAAACATTATTAAAATGGACAAAATTAAAACCAATATACACCCATGACTGAAGTCAGGTAACGGCAATGTATAGTAGGGACCTACAATGGTAAGTTTGAAAAAAAGTAATTCATTGATCATGCTGACATATCAACTAACAATATTCATATAACTATTGTATAATTAACTGATATAGCAAACGATAACTTAATATTGGGCTGACGTTGTGACAACGTTCAGGGTACAAGAAAAAGATACGTTGTTGCAACATTCTTTTTAAATGGTTATTTACAACATGACAACGTTGTGTATACGTGCCAACAACGTCGTCGTTTTGTTGCATCATTACTTTCTAAAGACCAACATGGGAGTTGACAAAGATTCGTTGCTACAACATTACTTAAATAACATTATAACAACCAAACAAACACGCTCTGGGAACGTTGTTGCAACGTTTATATAAGTTGTCACAAGTTCACTGGAAACGTGTCTTAATTGTGCCAACAACGTGGTTGTTACGTTGTGTCATTACGTTCTTTTTAAATGATTATTTACAACATGACAACGTTGTCTATACGTGCCAACAACGTCGTCGTTTCGTTGCATCATTACGTTCTAAAGACAAACAGGGGAGTCGACAAAGATTCGTTGCTACGTTACTTAGATAGCATTATAACAACCAAACAAACACGCTCTGGGAACGTTGTTGCAACGTTTATATAGGTTGTCATAAGTTCACTGGAAACGTGTCTTAATTGTACCAACAACGTGGTTTTTACGTTGCGTCATTACGTTCGGAAGACGTATCGGGGAGTAGACAAAGTTCCGTAGTTACAACATTATACTCATAACGTTACTGACACCAAAGTCTGACTTCATTACAACGTTGAGAGAACGTCAAATTGTTAGCTGGGTTGAGGGACTCTGACTCGGACAAAAGGAGACTCGGACTCAGTGGGGAGGACTCTAACAACAAGGACTCAGACTCGGAAAGGACTAACCTATAGACTTGAGGGACTCGGACTCGGACAAAAAGAGACTCGGACTCAGTGGGGAGGACTCTAACAACAAGGACTCGGATAGGACTTACCTTTAGACTTGAGGGACTCGGACTCGGGCAAAAAAAGAATCAAACTCAGTGGGGACGACTCTAACAACAAGGACTCAGACTTGGGTAGGACTAACCTATAGACTTGAGGGACTCGGACTCGGGCAAAAAAAAGAATCAAACTCAGTGGGGACGACTCTAACAACAAGGACTCGTACTCGGATAGGACTAACCTATAGACTTGAGGGACTCGGACTCGGACATAAGGAGACTCGGACTCAGTAGGGAGGACTCTAACAACAAGGACTCAGACTCGAATAGGACTAACCTATAGACTTAAGGGACTCCGACTCGGACAAAAGGAGACTCGGACTCAGTCGGGAGGACTCCAACAACAAGGACTCGGACTCGGATAGGACTAACCTATAGACTTGAGGGACTCGGACAAAAGGAGACTTGGACTCAGTGGGGAGGACTCTAACAACAAGGACTCAGACTCGGGTAAAACTAACCTATGGACTTGAGGGACTCGGACAAAAGGAGACTCGGACTCAGTGGGGAGGACTCTAACAACAAGGACTCAGACTCGGGTAGGACTAAACTATAGACTTGAGGGACTCGGACAAAAAGAGACTCGGACTCAGTGGGGAGGACTCTAGCAACAAGGACTCTGACTCGGATAGGACTAACCTACAGACTTGAGGGACTCAAACTTGGATAAAAAGAGAACCAGACTCAGTAGAGAGGACTCTAACAACAAGGACTCAGACTCGGAAACTAGTTCCGTAGTTACAACATTATACTCATAACGTTACTGACACCAAAGTCTGACTTCATTACAACGTTGAGAGAACGTCAAATTGTTAGCTGGGTTGAGGGACTCTGACTCGGACAAAAGGAGACTCGGACTCAGTGGGGAGGACTCTAACAACAAGGACTCAGACTCGGAAAGGACTAACCTATAGACTTGAGGGACTCGGACTCGGACAAAAAGAGACTCGGACTCAGTGGGGAGGACTCTAACAACAAGGACTCGGATAGGACTTACCTTTAGACTTGAGGGACTCGGACTCGGGCAAAAAAAGAATCAAACTCAGTGGGGACGACTCTAACAACAAGGACTCAGACTTGGGTAGGACTAACCTATAGACTTGAGGGACTCGGACTCGGGCAAAAAAAAGAATCGAACTCAGTGGGGACGACTCTAACAACAAGGACTCGTACTCGGATAGGACTAACCTATAGACTTGAGGGACTCGGACTCGGACATAAGGAGACTCGGACTCAGTAGGGAGGACTCTAACAACAAGGACTCAGACTCGAATAGGACTAACCTATAGACTTAAGGGACTCCGACTCGGACAAAAGGAGACTCGGACTCAGTCGGGAGGACTCCAACAACAAGGACTCGGACTCGGATAGGACTAACCTATAGACTTGAGGGACTCGGACAAAAGGAGACTTGGACTCAGTGGGGAGGACTCTAACAACAAGGACTCAGACTCGGGTAAAACTAACCTATGGACTTGAGGGACTCGGACAAAAGGAGACTCGGACTCAGTGGGGAGGACTCTAACAACAAGGACTCAGACTCGGGTAGGACTAAACTATAGACTTGAGGGACTCGGACAAAAAGAGACTCGGACTCAGTGCGGAGGACTCTAGCAACAAGGACTCTGACTTGGATAGGACTAACCTACAGACTTGAGGGACTCAAACTTGGATAAAAGGAGAACCAGACTCAGTAGAGAGGACTCTAACAACAAGGACTCAGACTCGGATAGGACTAACCTATAGACTTGAGGGACTCGGACTCGGACAAAAGGAGACTTGGACTCGGTGGGGAGGACTCTAACAACAAGGACTCAGACAGCAGGTACTGGACTATAGCATTGCAATACAGGGACTGATTTTGTCCAGAAATTTGCAAAATATTTTGATTGAACATGTTTTGTGCACGAAGAATGGTAACATTGAGGTACAAATGATATATTTTGTGTAAAATCTAGGGGAATAAGTTACTGTTATATCCATAATGTGCAAAACACAAAACAGCAAGAAGCCCAATCAGTAGTAGATAATTGCTAATTCTTGGGGTTTACTTATGTACCACTAGCTCTTTTTAGTATGAAGAATCTTGTTAAATACAATAGTAGAGATTAATATGTTTGCCACTTACCATTCTTGTGATGATAGTGTCCACATTATAGAAACGGCGAACCCCATCAGGGAGAGTTGTGCCAATCGGCCAATGTTTAGACTGTAGACCCTCATGTGGAGGCTATCAAAGAGAGATAAAATATAAAAGAAGTGTAAACTAATCGTTGGTGAACGCTGTAGCACAGTGCCTGCATGTAGGATTGACTGATCAAAACAATTAGGCATAATGATCTGTGGCTGTTTTGTCAGATGACTGTCTCTATGGTGAGCAAATATTACAATGATTTTGTGGTTTTTAAATCATACAATAACTGACTTACCAGTGAAATCATCCTCACATCAGGTCATGTTGATGACAATACAGCAGAAAACTGACTTTGGTATTTCACAATTGCATACAGTAGTTGAGACCATCCAATGGGATAGCCTGTCCATACAGTTTGTTGTTCGACTTAAGTTGATGAAGTATAAATCTGTCATAAACACAACAAAATAGTTTAAGTATATATAGTTTCTCAACAAGAACACTTTGTCTACTCAAAAATTAGTGCACCCTACCACTTACGTGTATTTCAAAATTTACAGGACTTATTTGATGATGGAGAAACAAACCAAAGTTCTGTATATCTCTAATTTCATGGCAACCAAAGAGGCAAAGGCCTCGATGCCCTGCTCTTTTCAAAATATTTGTTACAGTGTCCTAATTAAAGGTAGGTTAATTCAAAGCCCATTGCAACATCAGGTACCTATCATGCTGATGAAGGTGCCCCCAACAGCTGGCACATCAGTACTGTGGATCACGTGTGTCACTCCACTCATTTTTGCAAATTTTTTAACTACAATTACAGGTGTTACAGCCAATAAATGAGACTCTTGGAAGGCAAACAGATTTTAGTAAGCATTTCTTGAAATTACGAAACACATACCTTATTTCATTACAGTTGAAGTACATCCTGGTTGTTAAGCAGCTACACATATTCAGTCCTGTTAGATGTTTAACCGTGGTGTGGAGGGAAACACGTATGCAAGCTGGAGTGCCTTTTGCAAGCTGAACAGAGTCCTAGGAAAGTTTTCAGGCAGACCTCACTGGGGGAACATCAATAGATGGCCATGAGAGGGAAACAGGGTACTCCACACTGTGTGAATATATGCAACTGGTTCACTGCTGATGGTGAGTGTGCTGGTAATTTTGAGAGCTGAAGAGTCCTCTCAGAAAGTTTTCTGGCAAACCTCAGGTGGTAACAACCAGGTAAGGAAGAACTCAGTATTCCACATGCAGCTGCTGACAGAACTTTGTTGAATGTGGCGATGTGTGCAGCACAACAACTGGGAATGCTTTCCAGTTAACTTGGAGTACCAGAGAGCAGATGGACATGGGGAGTAGAAGTAGAAAATACTGGTAGTTGTACTCCGCACAGTATGTACAGGTTAGTGTTTCAAAGTTAAATACAAGCTTGAGAATGTGTTGAAAGCTGTCAAAATTGATTCCTACAACAAAACTTTCAGGTCATTATCACAGGTTGCCAGCCAGCAGATCTGTGCAGGATAGTAACTTAGCCAGTGCTGACCAAACGTTGCTGGAGACATGTAGACAATCAATCAGAGGCAACTGAAATCTCTTTAAGTCAAACTTCAAAACCTGTAAATTGAGAAAACTGTCTGTTGCGTCTCATAATGACCAACATTGTTGACTGTGTTGGTAACAGGAAACCACACTCCTCATTAGGTCTGTGGACACTTCTCATCAATGTCATTCCTCGTTTTCACAAAACAATCTAAGCTCTCAACACATTCCTCGTGATTATGATTTTCTGGAGTGTTTCGTCATCAGAGGGTTTTAAATACAATTGCTTGACAAATAGTTTTTCTTTCTATAAAAACTAGTCCGCTCAGCATTACTGACTATGACACATTTTTGAATGAAAATCTTGTAAAACAAACGATATAACAGAGTCATCCTTGAGCAGTTGTATGTTCACCATGGTATTGTAACTTCCATGGATTCCCCGACCTACAACACAGCAAGACATTACACCAACATCCTCCACAAACTGATGGGCCAAACTCCACAACACATTATAAACTCAAGCCAGGTTTCAGGTGGTGAGAACAGTTCTTCAAAAATACCTTTGGGGTGGCAATGGGATCTCCTCTATGCATGGTCCTACCATATTTTGTTCATGAACAAGTTTGACCCAGTATACCGTTTAAGACCAAACAGTTCTTCTCCTGAAGAGGTTTATACATAGTTGTACCTGCACATTTATTAGTAACAGTTACTTCTTCTCATGTAAATGTAGATACAGCCTACTTTACATCAAGCTGACTTCAGTTTCAGGTGCTTTCTGTTGATATAATGTCTACTCATCTCATTAAAGTTGAGCATAAGTTGCAAAACTCTTTAAGGGTCTTGTAATAACACAGGGCAGTGTTTGGTGCTCTCTTGCTGCAGTATATTGTATTTTGACTCAAGGTAAAACCCATGTTGTTGCAGTATTGTACATGGTAGGCACTGATCCAAGTTTGATGGGTTTACAAGTGATTGTTTGCACTGTGAGTTTAGAGCAGCAAGCCTTTCTCTGAGTTGTACTAGAGTAAAATATAAGTTTGAAGTGCAGTATACTGTTTTTAACTGCAAGGTTTTTGTTGCGAACAGTTCACTCAGGCTGACGTTAGAATCTACTTTTTAATCATCCATGGGTTGATTAATTAATTCAAATAGCAGCTTATGCTAAGACTGTCTGGGTCTAATAGTGTTCAGAAGTTCATTGTCTTTCTGTGTAATTTCCTCTATACGTATTCAACTTCTTATCACATGTTGTGTGTAGCTGGTGCCCTCTCTCATGTCTTTCCAAATGTCATGAGGAATGTTGACAAATTAATCTGGAAAAAAGCAAAATGAAATCAAACATTTCAATAATAGATTGTTAACGAAAACATCCAACGACACACGTCTAGTTAATATTTTTGTGATTACATTGAAAAGGCTCCCCCTGTGTGCTCTACAACCTAAGACAACCTAGTTTAAACACTTGCCCATTTTGATTTTGATATTTTTATATACAAGCAAAATGGTGACAATGTGACCCCCCAAAATGTAAATCTATATTGTGTTGTAAAAAAAATACACTGAAACAGCGTTGTAGTCAAGTACTTTTGAGTCGAGTATTAAGTATTGCCGAGTACCATAGTGGCCAGGTACATGTAGTACTAGTTCTTGGGCCACCCCGTTAGCCTATGAGTACAGTATTCTGATATCTAAGTACCGAGTCCAACAGCCTGCCACTGAGTACTTGGATCTCCGAGTACTTGTAAGTAAGGCCTACTCTGTGAAAAAAAGTATTGGAAAATGAGGTTTAAACACTTTTTAATGAACAAATTTCTCAACGACAATGTGTGCTTGTTAAACCTATCTCTAAAACATAACTCAATCACAGAAAACTTTTACTTCTTCCACAGCTTTATTCCTCTATTCTTTACATTAAAGAACATGTAGGAAAGTAGAAAGGAAAGTAGAACTTTGACCACAAGTATTTAAAATAGAGTCATTTCCAGTCAAGCAATGAGTACATGACTTCGAGAACAGATTATTTTGCAGTCGAATGTCGAGTATGGACTTTGAGTTCTAGTATTTTGCTAGCAGAGTATGATAAGAGTACGAGAACCTCCAAAACAGTACTAAAATAGTACTTGACTGAGTGAGTACAATCCCCAGTACTAGCAGTACACTGGCAGTACACTGGCAGTACACTGGATAGAAAGATTGTCGAAGACACTGTCAGACTCAAAATTTGAGAAAATGTTTTCCCGCGCATTTTGTGTGAGCCATACCGGAACCACTGGACACTAATCCTTGCTTTAAACACAAAAGAACCTAGCAACCAACTACCCACAACTCTGACGCACACGTAAACAGTTGGACTACCGCCCTAACAACACGTAAACAGTGCACACCCATCCTCTTCAACCTATCTGTGAACGCACCATGGACACTCAAACGTCGCAGAAATACGAAGTACTGAAGGAAAAAAGGGAAGCCAAGTGACGTGAACCACTTAACAAACCAACCAGTCCTTTTCAGGATTACCACACTTCCATAAGAGAAATAAACCACAACCATACACAAATATACAACGGCAATTCCAAATGTATATTAGTTATACAAATAAACCATAAATCCTTTCTCTTTAAATGTGTTTAAATACAACTTCTGTTAAACGGGTTCATTTTCCACCACTAAAACGGTAAGCCAAATCATTTTTTACGTTGCTCAAACTTTCAACAGTTCAAGAAGAATAATATTCTTACTCTTTTAGAGGAAGAAATTTTGCAATTTCCCAACCAACAATTTCAAAACTAAATCTTCCACATTTGGAAATTAGTTTTTGTAATTTGTTAACTACTTTGCTCAAACTTCCTTTAAATCCCAACTAAAAGCTTTTTTGAGTTACTCATCATTATCTTCCACCGAAGAATGTTAGTTGCAAAACCGATCACCTTCTAACATAGAGTATCACTCAAAAATGATATCCGCATTCGGATTTATAACAAACCACCTTGAACCAAATCGTGAGAATTTAATTATTGTGTCTTTTACAAGACATGAGACCTACCGATTCTGTTAGAATCTCCCACACGCAACTGATGATTGCCAAGAAGGCATGAAAACATGTTATTGCTAAACAGAGAGGATCTGAAAAAATATCCTCGCGGTCTCCCCTAAAAATAATAATTTTATTGACACATTTGTCAACCGGTTCTTCTGGTCCTCTTTATGTTTGTCAACTACCCTTGTCAATCTGGCAAAAAATTCAAACATGATACCAAGACGTAGACCCTACCCATAAAACATGTAAAAACACATTTACAGTTTTATGTAAATCTCAAGTCAACAGTGTTGGAGTGTCACTGAATGGGACAGCGCCATCATTTATCTACCATAATATTGGTGGAGTTTTAATGAAAATTTACCAAAAAAATATTTAAAAAAATGTTAGTGGGCAGCTGTAGCCAGGCCTGCTTGATCTAGGGGAGCCAAAACACAGCTAGATCTCATAATAATGTATTACAGGACAGTGAACACCAGTGGATTATGGAAAGTCTTTATTTTATTACATCATGTACTTTATGTTCAAAACGGCAGGACCTACAAAATTTCCACCAAGAATCAAGATCATAAAATAAATTAGAGCAAACACCAGTGAAGCCAAATAGATGACTTTATTATTACAACCAGATAAAAAAAGCTAATTTTACCTGAACCTTGACTCCTCAAAATTACTTTTTATCAGAAGAAGTTTAAGGGTACTTTTGAGAAATTTAATAATTGGTTTTGATGCAGGTACTACAAGTACATGCTGTACATTCGGTGCACAGATAAAATGGTGGAAACCATGAACAATTGAGGGCGCTGTTTATTTAAATACTAAAACTTAGAATATTATTTCGTTTTCTATCATAACAAATAGAAAAAGGTATGATTTAGGGGAAGTTTCAGTTCATAGTAACCAGACAATGTTAAACTGACATTGTAATGTTTTACCTGTAATTTATAATACTTAATAATTCATGTTTAGCCTGGTTCCATTCTGGTGAATGCATGTGTTGGCATAGTCAGTGAGAAGTCAGGGTGCATATTCAAGTAAACATTGCCACGGACTGGATAGTGGAAGGAGCACATGGTTTATGTTATGACTTGAAGTGAGTAAGCTGAGCTCAACAACAATCCAGTTTTTCAGGGTAAATACTTCTTTCATTTATGGGTAATTACAACCAAGGTGAACAATTAATTGCCAATCATCATATTTTGGCAAATAGAATAAGAATTTCTGTTTGTGTTGTTAAACATTTAGTTATAAAAAAGGTTGGGCTTTAAAAAACTATTTACAAACAAGAATTAGACTTTAAGATTATTTATGTATATTTGATATTTGTTTACATAATTATTTCGTTTTTTATTATAAAAACAAATAAATATAAATGTAAGATTTATTATTGCATCCAGATGGAAAATCCTAATTTTTACCTGACCCTTGGCTCCTCAAAATTATTTGTTATCTGAAGAAGCTTGAATGAACTTTTAAGAAATTAAATAATTGGTTTTGATGCACGTGTACAGGTACAAGCTGACCACATGATGTACACACTGTACATACAATGCACAAATAAAAATAATGGTGGAAACCATGAACAAATGAGGGCGCTGTTTATTTTAAAACTAAAAATCAGAATATTTCGTTTTCTATCAGCAAAAAAGAGAAAAAAAGTACGATTTAGGGAAAGTTTCAGTTCATAGTAAACAGACAATGTTAAACAGAGATTGCAATGTTTTACCTGTGATTTATAATACTTAATAATTAATGTTTAGCCTTGTTCCATTCTGGTGCAATTCATGTATTGGCCTAGTCAGTGAGAAGTCAGGGTACCTATTCAAGTAAACATTGCCACACACTAGATAGTGGAAGGAGCACATGGTGTATGGTGTAGGTTATGATTGGAAGTGAGTAAGCTGAGCTCAACAACAATCCAGTTTTTCAGGGTAAATACTTCTTTCATTTATGGGTAATTACAACCAAGGTGAACAATTAATTGGCAATCATCATATTTTGGCAAATAGAATAAGAATTTCTGTTTGTGTTGTTAAACATTTAGTTACAAAAAGAGGTTAAGCTTTAAAAAACTATTTACAAACAAGAATTAGTTTGATATTATTTTGTTTACATAAATATTTCGTTTTCTATTATAAAAACAACGAAATAAAAATGTATGATTTATTATTACATCCAGATGGAAAATCCTAATTTTACCTGACCCTTGACGCCTCAAAATTATTTTTTATCAGAAGAAGCTTGAGTGTACTTTTAAAAAATTAAATATTGGTTTTGATGCACGTGTACAGGTCCAAGCTGACCACATGATGTACACACTGTACATACAATGCACAAATAAAATGGTGGAAACCATGAACACATGAGGGCGCTGTTTATTTTAAAACTAAGAAATCAGAATACTTCGTTTTCTATTTTTTTAAAAAGATAGCAAAAAGTATGATTTAGGGGAAGTTTCAGTTCATAGTAAACAAACAATGTTAAACAGACATTGCAATGTTTTACCTGCAATTTATAATACTTAATAATTAATGTTTAGCCTGGTTCCATTCTGGTGCAATTCATGTACTGGCATAGTCAGTGAGAAGTCAGGGTGCATATTCAAGTAAACATTGCCACACATTGGAGTGGAAGGAGCACATGGTTTATGTTATGACTGGAAGTGGGTAATCTGACCTCAACAACAATCCAGTTTTTCAGGCTAAATAATTGTTTCATTTATGGGTAATTACAACCAAGGTGAAAAATTAATTGGCAATTATCATATTTTGGCAAATAGAATTAGAATTTCTGCTTGTGTTGTTAAACATTTATTTATTGAAAAAAGGTTGGGCTGTAACAAAAACATTACACAAAAATTAATTAGACTCTAATGTATATTTGATATTTTGATTATAATTTTCATATGCTATAAATGTAACAAACAAGATCTAAGGTTTTGATTTAATTTATTTTTGAGGTCAACTAAAAATATCAAACAGTTAAAATTTGGCACTTCATCACATAAAGTATATGTTTTACATAAAGTACAATTACAGGATGCATTTGAGTACAATATAGTATAATTTAATCATGAGGTGAAAGCTGGACTATTTAATTTCACGAGTTGAATGAATAAAATGCATCATATTTCTGTTATATACCTCACACATAGATCCTTGTCATTTGATATTTTTCAAATCATTCATAACTTATTTAAACATTAATACAAAGTTTTGAAATATTTATCATTGATTTCAACAATAAGGTATTCAAGGGCTGGGCCTGATAAAGACATAGTTTGGAGCTGTTTAGACGGTTGGCTAAAGCGTGTTTGGCATTCACAGCCATACGCATGTATGCGTGCGCTAACAATGCGTGACACAATTAATACATACGTTACTCAATGTTAAATCTATTAGTCTTATATTTATCAATATAGGACTCCTATATTAAATTTTACAAAGTACACAATTAATAGAAACATACTTTTTTTTGAGAATCTGTTTTTTCCTTTATTTTTTTTAAATGTACAGTGTCAACTGCACTCCGAAACGTTTTGGGTGTTTTTACAACAATGAACTTACTATTATTGTAACTTTTCAACTCAACACACACCTAGTCCCCCTCCCCCATCCCAACCAAAAGACAAACAAATCATGTTCACCCTTTCCTCATTGCAAAACCAGTCAATCTGCTTCTAAGCAATTATGGATAATTATTTTTAGGATATTGGTATTGGATAACATTAATGTAAAACCCAAGATCATTGATGTCATGAATTATGCTTGATCATTATTTGGAATGTCCACATTTTGAGAAATATGGCTGCCATTTTGATAAAAATATGGCAGACATTTTTAAAATGGGAGAACTACAATACTATGGCTGCCATTTTGTTTAAAATATTTAAGCAATTTTTTTTGTTAGAAATATGGTCACCATTTTGATGTGGGAGTCATTTTGATAACAATATCGCCGCCATTTTGTTTAATGGTAGCCATTTAAAAAAAATGGGTGAACTACAAGTTTCACACTTTCATCGATTTTGTTTGTTTGAAATTATGGTCATAATTTTGATAAAAATATGGCAGCCATTTTTAGAATTGGAGAACTACAATAATATGGCAGCTATTTTGTTTATTAAAATGTTTCACCATTTTGATGTGGCAGCCATTTTGATAGCAATATGGTAGCCATTTTAACCTTGCGTGATGCCATCGAACTGTAGTCCACTGTCTGTTTTTAATTAATTAATCAGTACTCCGTCATTTTCTTTTTTTTTAATCTAAAAAATTCCACATTCCCCATCTACACCTAGCCAAATATACCATGGTAAAAGTCTGTTACCATCCGGGCTTCTTTTTTAACAAAAAAAATCAATCAATGACCAGCTGTCCCGGAATTCCCATAGGAATTGCACAGCAGTTGCTTGACCTTGGGGTCAATAGCCATTACTGGGTGAAATTAACCATGGTTTCCAGATGGCTTTTTCTGTATACTTGTACAATGGCTGTAAGCAGTGACCTGTTTTTTTTGTTTGGATGAATTGAGTAGGGTCCATATCTAATGGTTTGGGCCATTTGAAATTGATTGGGTTCTTCACAAAAATTAATTACATGCTAATTAAAAACGGACTGTAGCCTGCTGACCGATGGCCGCACGGTGTGATTTGTTTTTGATGGTGTCACGCAGGGAAATGTGACAAAATATGACCAAAAAGTTGCTTCTTCATTGATAAGTTTTAATATTTCAGCAATTTTTCTGTTGTTAGAAATTATTTTTATGGTCACCATTTTGATGTTGCAGCCATTTTGATAGCAATATGGTAGCCATTTTTAAAAAGGTGACGAATTGATGACCAAAAAGTTGCTTCTTCATTGATAAGTTTTAATGGCCCAAAATATAACAGGCATAAGAATTATCCAAACATTTTTGTTAAGTTGACTTAAAATCCCCCAATGAAAAAATATTGGAAAGTAAGTTTATGGACACAGTTTTTAAAAACAAATGGTTGCAATAGTGTTATTGATGTGCTAATGCATTTTCAAGCTACACACACAGGTGTAACATTTTGAACAAGGAGCCAATAGGAATTCCTCCAACAAATGCAAAGATTTCAAGTTATTTTCAATCTGCTTGTCTTTTAATTAAAACAGTGTCTGAAACTGTCTCCATTTTGATTGTTGATAACAATGTTTTTCCTTCCTTTTTATTTATACAGCCATCCTCAGAGACAGAAGTCTAACCAAGCACAGCTGATGTTTCTGGACAATATGATGTTAACCATGGATAGGAACAATCTATGCAAGCAGTGGTTTACATGTATGTACTGAGGCATTTGGGAAGTAATTAACTAGTTGGCCAGGCCAATAGACTTGTATCATGGAGCAGCCATCTTGCTTTTTCACTCAAATCAATGTAATCGAAATGAAGTTGTGAGGCAGAAGAGTTTGGTGCTGTTAAGGGATAATGAGAATGTGTATTATTGCTAATGCACACAGGGAACAAGAAAAACATGGTGGCAGCATGATAATGGTCTATTGGAGAGAATTCCAACCAGTCCTTGAAAGTAAATTTTTCTGTATTTCCTGCAGACAATTACTGTTAAAGGTAGGGTCATAGATTGGTAAATACTCCAAAAATTAATGACACCAGAAACTTACTCGATGAGAAACACTGTGGCTGTTGATAGTATAAACTATTTTGAGAATGGATTCCCTTCAGAGTATTATGGTTTGGACAAATTTTCACCCAAAAACAATTGAATCTGAAAAACGATTCATGCATGAATCATTTTTCAGATTTCTGAGGGTTGGTGTTTGTTCGCAAATGCTGCTGCCAGAAATCCAGTTGGTACGCTGTCACCTCGCTAAACGACATGGATTCGACAATCTAATGAAAATACTGTGACAGAAGAAACTGTATTCAGCTGAAAAACATTCACATGCGACTTTAATTGTATATTTCTTTATAATTTTGCCTGTGCGTACTACTAGGATTCTGCTGACAAAAAACAATCTATGATCCTACCTTTAACAGAACACACTGCATTGCTATAATCTAGTTTTACTATAGTATTTTCAGTTTTCTACAGATGTGTGTTAAGGACATGGTAAAAAAAGAGTAATTTTGCCGGGGAAGATTACTAGTAGGCCTGGGCGGATTACTAATTCGCCCAGGCAGATTACTATTTCGCCCGGGCAGATTACTATTACGCCTTGGCGAATTACGATTTCGCCCAGGCAGATTACTTTTCTGCCGGGGCGGACTACTTATTCGCCCAGGCAGATTAGTATTTCGCCTGGGCGGATAACTTATTTGCCCGGGCGGATTACTATTTTGCCCAGGTGGATAACTGTTACGCCCGGGCGGATTACTAATTTGTCCGGGCAGATTACTATTTTGCCCAGGTAGATTACTATTTTGCCCAGGTAGATTAATAGTTTGCCGTGGACTACCATTTTGCCCAGGCGGATTACTATTTCATCTGGGCGGATTACTATTTTGCCTGGGTGGATTTCTATTTCTTCTGGGTGAATTACTTTTACGCCCGGGCGGGTCACTTTTTTGCCCAGGCGGACTAATAATTCGCCCGGGCAGATTACTAATAGGGCAGATTAGTAATCCGCCTGGGCAAAAAAGTCATCTGCGCTGGCAGAATAATTTTTTTACCATGTCCTAAATACACTTTCATAGTTTTCTGTCCATTGACAAGCCCATAGAAATAAGTCAGTTTAGAATCAATAGTATTTTCTTTAATATGGAAGCCATTTTTGGCCAAATGGGATGCATTTTATATACATGGCAAGTATTGTTTGTTTTAATGTTTTAATTTTGAAAGTCAAATTGTTATAAATGTTTAACTTGTCTAAATTAGTAATTTATTGCATGCCAAACATATCAAGGGACTCAATTTCACAGCTCTGCTTAGCGTGGAATTCTGCCTACAGGGTTATAGTGCCAATTGTCTATGCTCGCTGTGTAAGTTAAGAATGCTTAGGCATGTCAAGTACATATGTGCTTAAGCTAAAGCTCCTTGCTAACCTGTGAAGTACTGCAGGGTTAAATTAAGTGGGTTCTTTCTGCTAAGTAGAGCCATGAAATTGGGCCCTTATCCACGTGCATGTAATTGTGTGTTAAAACAGTAAATACAAAATGTGTGTGAACAATACTGGTGCCAATTTCAATTCACATAGAGCTGCTATTTAAGCTTACAAACTTGCTAGGAACATACAAGTCTTTAGGAACATGTTACCAGCCAAAACACCATGTAATAAATATTGAATCTAACAAAGTTTTTTAAGCATAACAAAATAATAAGTCCTTTTTTTCTGCTGAACAGCTCTATGAAGTTTGGATTAGGAGAAATTTGTTCTAATTTTACAACAATTCATGGCACTGCCTGCCGTGAAATTCTGCGCTTACACCTGCCATGGCCCATAAAAGTACACGCTTTACAGTGCAGCGCTTACACCCTGCCATGGTCCATAGAAGTACATGCTTTACAGGGCAGCGCTTACACTCTGCCATGGCCCATAGAATTACACACTTTACAGGGCAGCGCTTACACCCTGCCATGGTCCATAGAAGTACACGCTTTACAGTGCAGCGCTTACACCGTGCCATGGTCCATAGAAGTACACGCTTTACAGGGAATCGCTTACACCCTGCCATGGTCCATAGAAGTACATGCTTTACAGGGCAGGCTTACACCCTGCCATGGTCCATAGAAGTACACGCTTTACAGGGAATCGCTTACACCATGCCATGGTCCATAGAAGTACATGCTTTACAGGGCAGCCCTTGTGACACCCTGCCATGGCCCATAGAAGTACATGCTTTACAGTGCAGCGCTTACACCGTGCCATGGTCCATAGAAGTACACGCTTTACAGTGCAGCGCTTACACCGTGCCATGGTCCATAGAAGTACACGCTTTACAGTGCAGCGCTTACACCCTGCCATGGTCCATAGAAGTACATGCTTTACAGGGCAGCCCTTACACCCTGCCATGGTCCATAGAAGTACACGCTTTACAGGGCAGCGCTTACACCCTGCCATGTTCAATAGAAGTACATGCTTTACAGGGCAGCGCTTACACCCTGCCATGTTCAATAGAAGTACATGCTTTACAGGGCAGCGCTTACACCCTGCCATGGTCCATAGAAGTACACGCTTTACAGGGCAGCGCTTACACCCTGCCATGTTCAATAGAAGTACACGCTTTACAGGGCAGCCCTTACACTCTGCCATGGTCCATAGAAGTACACGCTTTACAGGGCAGCGCTTACACCCTGCCATGTTCAATAGAAGTACATGCTTTACAGGGCAGCGCTTACACCCTGCCATGGTCCATAGAAGTACACGCTTTACAGGGCAGCGCTTACACCCTGCCATGGTCCATAGAAGTACACGCTTTACAGGGCAGCGCTTACACCCTGCCATGGTCCATACAAGTACACGCTTTACAGGGCAGCGCTAACACCCTGCCATGGTCAATAGAAGTACACGCTTTACAGGGCAGCCCTTACACCCTGCCATGGCCCATAGAAGTACACGCTTTACAGGGCAGCGCTTACACCCTGCCTTGGCCCATAGAATTACACACTTTACAGGGCAGCGCTTACACCCTGCCATGGTCCATAGAAGTACACGCTTTACAGTGCAGCGCTTACACCCTGCCATGGTCCATAGAAGTACATGCTTTACAGGGCAGCGCTTACACCCTGCCATGGCCCATAGAAGTACATGCTTTACAGGGCAGGCTTACACCCTGCCATGGTCCATAGAAGTACACGCTTTACAGGGCAGCGCTTACACCCTGCCATGGTCCATAGAAGTGAACGCTTTACAGGGAATTGCTTACACCCTGCCATGGTCCATAGAAGTACACGCTTTACAGTGTAGCGCTTACACCCTGCCATGGCCCATACAAATACATGCTTTACAGGGCAGCGCTTACACCCTGCCATGGTCCATAGAAGTACATGCTTTACAGGGCAGCGCTTACACCCTGCCATGGTCCATAGAAGTACACGCTTTACAGTGCAGCGCTTACACCCTGCCATGGCCCATAGAAGTACACGCTTTACAGGGCAGCGCTTACACCCTGCCATGGTCCATAGAAGTACACGCTTTACAGTGCAGCGCTTACACCCTGCCATGGCCCATAGAAGTACACGCTTTACAGGGCAGCGCTTACACCCTGCCATGGTCCATAGAAGTACATGCTTTACAGGGCAGCGCTTACACCCTGCCATGGTCCATAGAAGTACACGCTTTACAGTGCAGCGCTTACACCCTGCCATGGCCCATAGAAGTACACGCTTTACAGGGCAGCGCTTACACCCTGCCATGGCCCATAGAAGTACACGCTTTACAGGGCAGCGCTTACACCCTGCCATGGTCCATAGAAGTACACACTTTACAGGGTAGCGCTTACACCCTGCCATGGCCCATAGAAGTACATGCTTTACAGGGCAGCCCTTACACCCTGCCATGGCCCATAGAAGTACATGCTTTACAGGGCAGGCTTACACCCTGCCATGGTCCATAGAAGTACACGCTTTACAGGGCAGCGCTTACACCCTGCCATGGTCCATAGAAGTACACGCTTTACAGGGCAGCGCTTACACCCTGCCATGGTCCATAGAAGTACATGCTTTACAGGGCAGGCTTACACCCTGCCATGGTCCATAGAAGTACACGCTTTACAGGGAATCGCTTACACCATGCCATGGTCCATAGAAGTACATGCTTTACAGGGCAGCCCTTGTGACACCCTGCCATGGCCCATAGAAGTACATGCTTTACAGTGCAGCGCTTACACCGTGCCATGGTCCATAGAAGTACACGCTTTACAGTGCAGCGCTTACACCGTGCCATGGTCCATAGAAGTAAACGCTTTACAGTGCAGCGCTTACACCCTGCCATGGTCCATAGAAGTACATGCTTTACAGGGCAGCGCTTACACCCTGCCATGATCAATAGAAGTACATGCTTTACAGGGCAGCGCTTACACCCTGCCATGGCCCATAGAAGTACATGCTTTACAGGGCAGCGCTTACACCCTGCCATGGTCCATAGAAGTACATGCTTTACAGGGCAGCGCTTACACCCTGCCATGGTCCATAGAAGTACACGCTTTACAGGGCAGCGCTTACACCCTGCCATGGCCCATAGAAGTACACACTTTACAGGGTAGCGCTTACACCCTGCCATGGCCCATAGAAGTACATGCTTTACAGGGCAGCCCTTACACCCTGCCATGGCCCATAGAAGTACATGCTTTACAGGGCAGCGCTTACACCCTGCCATGGCCCATAGAAGTACATGCTTTACAGGGCAGCGCTTACACCCTGCCATGGTCCATAGAAGTACATGCTTTACAGGGCAGGCTTACACCCTGCCATGGTCCATAGAAGTACACACTTTACAGGGCAGCGCTTACACCCTGCCATGGTCCATAGAAGTACACGCTTTACAGGGCAGCGCTTACACCCTGCCATGGCCCATAGAAGTACATGCTTTACAGGGCAGCGCTAACACCCTGCCATGGCCCATAGAAGTACATGCTTTACAGGGCAGGCTTACACCCTGCCATGGTCCATAGAAGTACACGCTTTACAGGGCAGCGCTTACACCCTGCCATGGCCCATAGAAGTACACGCTTTACAGGGAATCGCTTACACCCTGCCATGGTCCATAGAAGTACACGCTTTACAGTGCAGCGCTTACACCCTGCCATGGTCCATAGAAGTACACGCTTTACAGGGCAGCGCTTACACCCTGCCATGGTCCATAGAAGTACACACTTTACAGGGTAGCGCTTACACCCTGCCATGGCCCATAGAAGTACATGCTTTACAGGGCAGCCCTTACACCCTGCCATGGCCCATAGAAGTACATGCTTTACAGGGCAGCGCTTACACCTTGCCATGGCCCATAGAAGTGAACGCTTTACAGGGAATTGCTTACACCCTGCCATGGTCCATAGAAGTACACACTTTACAGGGTAGCGCTTACACCCTGCCATGGTCAATAGAAGTACACGCTTTACAGGGCAGCGCTTACACCCTGCCATGGTCAATAGAAGTACACGTTTTACAGGGCAGCGCTTACACCCTGCCATGGCCCATAGAAGTACACACTTTACAGGGCAGCGCTTACACCCTGCCATGGTCCATAGAAGTACACACTTTACAGGGCAGCGCTTACACCCTGCCATGGTCCATAGAAGTACACGCTTTAGAGGGCAGCGCTTACACCCTGCCATGGGCCATAGAAGTACACGCTTTACAGGGCAGCACTTACACCCTGCCATGGCCCATAGAAGTACATGCTTTACAGGGCAGCGCTAACACCCTGCCATGGCCCATAGAAGTACACGCTTTACAGGGCAGGCTTACACCCTGCCATGGCCCATAGAAGTACATGCTTTACAGGGCAGCGCTTACACCCTGCCATGGGCCATAGAAGTACACGCTTTACAGGGCAGCCCTTACACCCTGCCATGGTCCATAGAAGTACATGCTTTACAGGGCAGCGCTTACACCCTGCCATGGTCCATAGAAGTACACGCTTTACAGGGCAGCGCTTACACCCTGCCATGGCCCATAGAAGTACACGCTTTACAGGGCAGCGCTTACACCCTGCCATGGCCCATAGAAGTACACGCTTTACAGGGCAGCGCTTACACCCTGCCATGGCCCATAGTAGTACACGCTTTACAGGGCAGCGCTTACACCCTGCCATGGTCAATAGAAGTACATGCTTTACAGGGCAGCGCTTACACCCTGCCATGGTCCATAGAAGTACATGCTTTACAGGGCAGCGCTTACACCCTGCCATGGCCCATAGAAGTACACGCTTTACAGGGCAGCGCTTACACCCTGCCATTGTCCATAGAAGTATACAATTTACAAGGCACCATAAGCACAGACTTCTTGGTAAGCAGTGCCATGAAATTGTTGTAAAACTAGAAAAAATATCTCCTCTCTCTTAAAATTTCGTTGATTTTTCTTGTAGCCCTCACCCTGAGTGGTCCTTACATTTGGCCTTTTGTTTGGCAATTTTTTTAATAATAGCAGTTTTAAAATGCAGACTTAAAATGAAAAAAAACTGCAAAAGATGCAGTGGGTTGATCTCTATGAAGAATCAATAATTTACATTATCAGAAATTTTCTTAAGAAAAAAAGAAGAAGAAAAAAAGGAAAAGATATGCAAGCTTTTTACTGCTTTTCTTACTGCTTTTCTTGTCACAATTCATCTGTCTTCACAATACATTTTCTTTTATCAAGGATTTTCTTTTACACATAGTTTGAAGTTGATATAATTTTAATTGTGTGGTGGTTGCTGAGAAAATAGTTGCTTTTAATTGTTAAAGTTGTAAAAACTCTCTTATGCCCTGTCCACACTTGCAAGATTGCAGGGAAATTTCTAAAAAAGATTTGGTTGAACTTTTTTGACCATTAATTGCTAGCCCTGGCAGCCTATCATAAATAATTTGAACCATTTTGGGGGTTAATGGCTTTTCCTGCTTGAGATTCTGCTCAGGAGTAGCATGCAGTGTCAGCTGCCTTGGGATTAGCAAATTTTCCCACAGAAAGTGTGAAACAAACATTGGTTTCAAGTTTCCTCAAAAATGCATTTCCTTGGGTTTTATTTCCTGGGAATTGGCTTGCTGGTATGAACAGGGCTTTCTAGTTAATAAAAAAGGTTGTTAAGAATTTAAAGACCAAGAGGGTGTAAGCAGAAAAGTTTAGACTAAAGAGTCGTCTAAATTTGTAAATCATTAAAAGAAGTGAATGGCCCAAGCCTACAGACACTGATTATGCCCTGTTATGGATATTTAAAAGATTACCCCAAAAATGTGGTTTATTTTCTCTTAAATATTAAAAAGAGGTATTAGAAAAGTTCAACAGAAGTATAACATATTTAAATATGTTTTGTAGTCTGTTTAGTTACTGCAAATTATATGTTCTGAGCTGTAGAGTTCCCTTTATATCTTTTAGTGCTTACCATAAATGTAAAAATATATTGTGTTTTCCCCAATTATTTGTCTACTCTTGATCTGTTAACATTAATTTTGTAACCTTGTCTTAGCCATGTTTGGGGCCCAAAGGCCCGTATAATTTAAATGATTTTGACAACAAATCAGATCTATGTTTTTTTCCCGGAATGTTAGTTTTGGTGATATGATTCAATTATTGTGGTTTTGTATTAAAACTTTTCAATATTTTTAAACAATTATTAATCCTGTACTTTTTTAGGGATAGTAAACAAATGGTTAGGTCTTTTGTCTTGTTTAAGGAAAGTAAACAAATTTTTTTAGTATTCTGTCCTTTAAAGAATATTAAACAAATTGTTAAGTATTTTGTCTTTATAAGGAGAGTAAACAAATTGTTGTCTTTTGTCTTATTTTAGGAAAGTAAACAAATCTTTAAGTCTTTTGTCTTGTTTAAGGACAGTAAACAAATTGTTTAGTCTTTTATATTTTCAAGGATATAGTAAACAAATTGTTAAGTCTTTTGCCTTTTTTAAATACAGTAAACAAATTGTTAAGTATTAGTCAATCAGTGACAGTGTATGTTGTTTTATACCTGTTGTAATAATAAGAATAAATCATTGACAACTAAATAAAAAAGGTTTTTTAATTTAATGTGTCTGACAGTTCTCCCAAACACCCCCCCCCCCCCACAAAACAAATTATTCATAATAAAATAATAAAATAAAATAAAATTGGACAGTGACTATGAAGTTATTTTATTTTTTTTAGAATTGTTGAGATTAAATTAGCATTGATACTAAAGTGCTGTGAAACCTGGCTTAGACCAACACTATGTAGGTTAGCCCAAGTGTGTACTGTGCTGTGCTGTGCTGTGCTGTGCATTAGTACGGACATGACTGAAATTGCATAGTGTAGTAAACACATTGCATGGATGTACATACGAGTGCTACGATCATGAGCACGGTCGGCGTTGATCCAAATTAAAAGGACACCACTTTCACCAAATTTACTGATTTTGAAATCACCAATGTGACCCTTACCTGTTTATGTTTTCATTGCATGGTTCTAAAAATGCATTCGCCATCAGAAATCAGAAGAAATTGACAAATCAAAAATCCCGCCGAGAAATAATTTGAAGCCACGCTTTCGTTTCGATATAGACTGGCTACCTTTCAACAATTTCTTGAGACAAATATAATTTCTGTGCATATTCTCAATTATAACTTGGGGATCCATACAAATGTTTGTCGCTGATAGCGCCCTCTCTAGGTAGCTAATGTTATAATTTCAGCAATTTTTTTAATAACTCCAATATTATAGAGTCCACATTAATTTTCCTATGGTGAAATGTTTACACTCAAGCACTGATTTGAGTTAATTATGACAATTGACGCCCTTTTAATATTCACTTGAGAGGGAAATTAACTTTTATCTATAACCCCCTCCACAAAATCCACAAAACCCATCTCGTATTTTAAAGGTTATACAGTCTGAAACGCCAAAGTGTTCACAGTGGATGTGGTTTAAAGCTATAACCAGCTTATTTTGTATATTCAATCATTATTTTAGGTTAATTAAGAAAATGTAAACTCAAAACTTTTATTGAGAACAAAGAAGTCATTTTGTCCCCGTAACCCCCTCCAAAACCCACAAAACCCACCTGGTATTTTAAAAGTTACACATTCTTAAACGCCAGCATTTCCACAGTGGATGTGGTTTGAAGCTATAACCAGCAAAATCTTAAATCAATCATTAATTTAAGTTAATTAAGACAATATAAACTCAAAAATTATATTGAGAACAAAAAAGTCATTTTCTCCCCGTAACCCCCTCCACAAAACCCACCAAACCCATCTGGTATTTTAACACTTTTCATATAAGCTATAACCAGCTAAATCTTTAATCAATCGTTAGTTTAAGTTAATTAAGACAATATAAACTCAAAAATTATATTGAGAACAAAAACGTCCTTTTGTTCCCGTAACCCCCTCCACAAAACCCACCAAACCCATCTGGTATTTCAGTTATAGAGTCTGAAACGCCAACATTTCCACAGTGGATGTGGTTTGAAGCTTTGACCAGCAAAATCTTTAATCAATCATTAATTCAAGTTAATTAAGACAATATAAACTCACAAATTATATTGAGAACAAAAACGTCCTTTTGTTCCCGTAACCCCCTCCACAAAACCCACCAAACCCATCTGGTATTTCAGTTATACAGTCTGAAACGCCACATTTCCACAGCGGATGTGGTTTGAAGCTTTGACCAGCAAAATCTTTAATTAATCAATCATTAAGACAATATAAACTCACAAATTATATTGAGAACAAAAACGTCCTTTTGTTCCAGTAACCCCCTCCACAAAACCCACCAAACCCATCTGGTATTTCAGTTATACAGTCTGAAACGCCAACATTTCCACAGTGGATGTGGTTTGAAGCTTTGACCAGCAAAATCTTTAATCAATCATTAATTCAAGTTAATTAAGACAATATAAACTCACAAATTATATTGAGAACAAAAACGTCCTTTTGTTCCCGTAACCCCCTCCACAAAACCCACCAAACCCATCTGGTATTTCAGTTATACAGTCTGAAACGCCACATTTCCACAGTGGATGTGGTTTGAAGCTTTAACCAGCAAAATCTTTAATTAATCAATCATTAAGACAATATAAACCCACAAATTATATTGAGAACAAAAGCGTCCTTTTGTTCCCGTAACCCCCTCCACAAAACCCACCAAACCGATGGTATTTCAGTTATACAGTCTGAAACGCCAACATTTCCACAGTGGATGTGGTTTGAAGCTTTGACCAGCAAAATCTTTAATCAATCATTAATTCAAGTTAATTAAGACAATATAAACTAACAAATTATATTGAGAACAAAAACGTCCTTTTGTTCCCGTAACCCCCTCCACAAAACCCACCAAACCCATCTGGTATTTCAGTTATACAGTCTGAAACGCCAACATTTCCACAGTGGATGTGGTTTGAAGCTTTGACCAGCAAAATCTTTAATCAATCATTAATTCAAGTTAATTAAGACAATAAAAAACTCACAAATTATATTGAGAACAAAAACGTCCTTTTGTTCCAGTAACCCCCTCCACAAAACCCACCAAACCCATCTGGTATTTCAGTTATACAGTCTGAAACGCCACATTTCCACAGTGGATGTGGTTTGAAGCTTTAACTAGCAAAATCTTTAATCAATCATTAATTTAAGCTAGATAAGACAATATAAACTCACGAATTATATCGAGAACAAAAACGTCCTTTTGTTCCCGTAACCCCCTCCACAAAACCCACCAAACCCATCTGGTATTTCAGTTATAGAGTCTGAAACGCCAACATTTCCACAGTGGATGTGGTTTGAAGCTTTGACCAGCAAAATCTTTAATCAATCATTAATTCAAGTTAATTAAGACAATATAAACTCACAAATTATATTGAGAACAAAAACGTCCTTTTGTTCCCGTAACCCCCTCCACAAAACCCACCAAACCCATCTGGTATTTCAGTTATAGAGTCTGAAACGCCAACATTTCCACAGTGGATGTGGTTTGAAGCTTTAACCAGCAAAATCTTTAATCAATCATTAATTTAAGTTAATTAAGACAATATAAACTCACAAATTACATTGAGAACAAAAACGTCCTTTTGTTCCCGTAACCCCCTCCACAAAACCCACAAAACCCATCTGGTATTTCAGTTATACAGTCTGAAACGCCAACATTTCCACAGTGGATGTGGTTTGAAGCTTTAACCAGCAAAATCTTTAATCAATCATTAATTTAAGTTAATTAAGACAATATAAACTCACAAATTACATTGAGAACAAAAACGTCCTTTTGTTCCAGTAACCCCCTCCACAAAACCCACAAAACCCATCTGGTATTTCAGTTATACAGTCTGAAACGCCAACATTTCCACAGTGGATGTGGTTTGAAGCTTTAACCAGCAAAATCTTTAATCAATCATTAATTTAAGTTAATTAAGACAATATAAACTCACAAATTACATTGAGAACAAAAACGTCCTTTTGTTCCCGTAACCCCCTCCACAAAACCCACAAAACCCATCTGGTATTTCAGTTATACAGTCTGAAACGCCAACATTTCCACAGTGGATGTGGTTTGAAGCTTTAACCAGCAAAATCTTTAATCAATCATTAATTTAAGTTAATTAAGACAATATAAACTCACAAATTACATTGAGAACAAAAACGTCCTTTTGTTCCCGTAACCCCTCCACAAAACCCACAAAACTCATCTGGTATTTCAGTTATACAGTCTGAAACGCCAACATTTCCACAGTGGATGTGGTTTGAAGCTTTAACCAGCAAAATCTTTAATCAATCATTAATTTAAGTTAATTAAGACAATATAAACTCACAAATTACATTGAGAACAAAAACGTCCTTTTGTTCCCGTAACCCCCTCCACAAAACCCACAAAACCCATCTGGTATTTCAGTTATACAGTCTGAAACGCCAACATTTCCACAGTGGATGTGGTTTGAAGCTTTAACCAGCAAAATCTTTAATCAATCATTAATTTAAGTTAATTAAGACAATATAAACTCACAAATTACATTGAGAACAAAAACGTCCTTTTGTTCCCGTAACCCCCTCCACAAAACCCACAAAACCCATCTGGTATTTCAGTTATACAGTCTGAAACGCCAACATTTCCACAGTGGATATGGTTTGAAGCTTTAACCAGCAAAATCTTTAATCAATCATTAATTTAAGTTAATTAAGACAATATAAACTCACAAATTACATTGAGAACAAAAACGTCCTTTTGTTCCCGTAACCCTCCACAAAACCCACAAAACCCATCTGGTATTTCAGTTATACAGTCTGAAACGCCAACATTTCCACAGTGGATGTGGTTTGAAGCTTTAACCAGCAAAATCTTTAATCAATCATTAATTTAAGTTAATTAAGACAATATAAACTCACAAATTACATTGAGAACAAAAACGTCCTTTTGTTCCCGTAACCCCCTCCACAAAACCCACAAAACCCATCTGGTATTTCAGTTATACAGTCTGAAACGCCAACATTTCCACAGTGGATGTGGTTTGAAGCTTTAACCAGCAAAATCTTTAATCAATCATTAATTTAAGTTAATTAAGACAATATAAACTCACAAATTACATTGAGAACAAAAACGTCCTTTTGTTCCCGTAACCCTCCACAAAACCCACAAAACCCATCTGGTATTTCAGTTATACAGTCTGAAACGCCAACATTTCCACAGTGGATGTGGTTTGAAGCTTTAACCAGCAAAATCTTTAATCAATCATTAATTTAAGTTAATTAAGACAATATAAACTCACAAATTACATTGAGAACAAAAACGTCCTTTTGTTCCCGTAACCCCTCCACAAAACCCACAAAACCCATCTGGTATTTCAGTTATACAGTCTGAAACGCCAACATTTCCACAGTGGATGTGGTTTGAAGCTTTAACCAGCAAAATCTTTAATCAATCATTAATTTAAGTTAATTAAGACAATATAAACTCACAAATTACATTGAGAACAAAAACGTCCTTTTGTTCCCGTAACCCCTCCACAAAACCCACAAAACCCATCTGGTATTTCAGTTATACAGTCTGAAACGCCAACATTTCCACAGTGGATGTGGTTTGAAGCTTTAACCAGCAAAATCTTTAATCAATCATTAATTTAAGTTAATTAAGACAATATAAACTCACAAATTACATTGAGAACAAAAACGTCCTTTTGTTCCCGTAACCCCTCCACAAAACCCACAAAACCCATCTGGTATTTCAGTTATACAGTCTGAAACGCCAACATTTCCACAGTGGATGTGGTTTGAAGCTTTAACCAGCAAAATCTTTAATCAATCATTAATTTAAGTTAATTAAGACAATATAAACTCACAAATTACATTGAGAACAAAAACGTCCTTTTGTTCCCGTAACCCCCTCCACAAAACCCACAAAACCCATCTGGTATTTCAGTTATACAGTCTGAAACGCCAACATTTCCACAGTGGATGTGGTTTGAAGCTTTAACCAGCAAAATCTTTAATCAATCATTAATTTAAGTTAATTAAGACAATATAAACTCACAAATTACATTGAGAACAAAAACGTCCTTTTGTTCCCGTAACCCCTCCACAAAACCCACAAAACCCATCTGGTATTTCAGTTATACAGTCTGAAACGCCAACATTTCCACAGTGGATGTGGTTTGAAGCTTTAACCAGCAAAATCTTTAATCAATCATTAATTTAAGTTAATTAAGACAATATAAACTCACAAATTACATTGAGAACAAAAACGTCCTTTTGTTCCCGTAACCCCCTCCACAAAACCCATCTGGTATTTCAGTTATACAGTCTGAAACGCCAACATTTCCACAGTGGATGTGGTTTGAAGCTTTAACCAGCAAAATCTTTAATCAATCATTAATTTAAGTTAATTAAGACAATATAAACTCACAAATTACATTGAGAACAAAAACGTCCTTTTGTTCCTGTAACCCCCTCCACAAAACCCACAAAACCCATCTGGTATTTCAGTTATAGAGTCTGAAACGCCAACATTTCCACAGTGGATGTGGTTTGAAGCTTTAACCAGCAAAATCTTTAATCAATCATTAATTTAAGTTAATTAAGACAATATAAACCCACAAATTATATTGAGAACAAAAAGGGCATTTTGTCCCCGTAACCCCTTCCATAAAACCCACCAAACTCATCTGGTATTTAATTGTTACACAGTCTCAAACGCCAGCATTTCCACTGTAGATGCGATTTGAAGCTATATAACCAGCTAAATATTTATATTCAATCATTATTTTAACTTAATTAGGACAATTGACACTCAAAATAACAGATTGAGAAAGAAGGTAATTTCCCCCCGTAGGCTAACCCTTTCCCCAAAACCCACCAAGCTCACCTAGTGTTTTCCCAATCGGACAGTATTTCAATAGGTGCTTTGCGATTTTGAAACTTCGATTAAACAACATCCCACCGCTAACCACCTAAATCTTTATATTCATTCACTTATTTGAAATAATTAGGATAATATCAACACTTAACAATTATATTTAGAAAGAAAGTCATTTTGTCCCCGTAACCTCCTCCACGAAAACCCCATTAGTTTCACCTGGCTTGTACAAACTCCATCCACCATTTATTCCACATAGGGATTTTTGAAACTTTAAACAAAATCAACATTCCACCGTTAACTGGCTAATCTTATTTCCCATCATTTGAAAAAACTTTCTCCATGGAAAAATATTCCATCTTTCATTCATTATGTGCCAATGATAATTACTATGGGAAGGAATAATAATGGCTGATATTTACCGGTGATCGTTATAAACTAACATCGTTGACAAATATATTAACTTGGGAGTAGATTTACCCCCAGAGTTTTATACCCAACCGTCTTAGAAACAAATTGAAACAACAAACCCCACACTCCGAACTTACTTAACATCTTTCCTCCATGTGAATTCCTCGTGTAACCGTCGAGTTTTAGAAACAACTATAAAAGAAACACTAACCCTAACCACAAAACACATACAAGCATACAACCCAAACCATGCTCTTTCCTTCAACGCAAAGCTTTATTATAGCAACCGTCTTCAATTCAATTCAATTCAATTTCAATTCAATTTATTATAAACATCACGTTAATAACATGAAAATTGCCTACCAGTGATCAACGATAAAAATCATAAAAAATTAAAAAATATCTTATAAAAAAACAAACATTAAACATAAAAAGGGCATACACCCCTACGTCTTGCTCCTAGTAACTGCATCAGACTTATTATATACCAGCCATCTTAAAGGCACGTTTGGTAATATTACTCAAAATATATGTTAGCATAAAACTGACTTGGTAACGAGCAACAGAGAGCTGTTGATAGTATAAAACTCCCTCTGAAGTAACGTAGTTCTTTGAGTAAGACGTAATTTCTCACTAAAATAATACAAACTTCTTGCAAGAAGTTTTTATTCCTATCTGAAAGCACACAAATTTGTACAACAAGGGTGTTTTTTCTTTCATTGCAACTTCGATGACCAATTGAGCCCAAATTTTCACAGGCTTGTTATTTTATGCATATGTTGGGATACACCAAATGAGAACACTGGTCTTTGACAACTACCAAACGTGTACGATGCCTTTAAAAACGACCATTTTAAAAATCAAGACACATTCGGGCACACACCCCGAATCACGGAGTGTCTTTCTGATACAACTCTTTCATCCATCACTAATGCGTGTAATGGCAGCCGGATTTTCTTTTGCCAGCCGTCTCAAAAGGCAAACATTAAACATTAGTAAAAAACAAGCACAAAAGTCACACTAAGAATCGTATTCTTTGTCTTTTTTACACCTTTTCTATTTTTACATGTAGATTTATACCAAACGTCTTTGAACATCAAAACGTCCTTGCTCAATAATCAAAACACAAGCAGTTGTAATTCCACCCCACAACCTTATCTCTTGTTACACCAAAGACGAGACTTTCCAGACGCCACCAACGTCAATATCCCTTCTCGGTTCTTTGATATAGTGCCCTCCTCAAAAGAATTTATTTTTTTTCCTCCTAGCCTCGATCTGATTGTAATGTAGGTCTACCCCATGTTGATATTGTAGTGACGTGAATTTAAATAAAAGCACCATGGCATCATACACAATAACGTTACAAGAAACCTTTCTTTCATTGAAGAAGGGAACATTATTTAAGAGAACAATACAAAAATACATTTTATCAATAAACACTTGGGGAGAATTAGGATCGTTGAATAGATTTCCATTTCCATTACATAAATAACCATACCATCAAAACGAGGCTCGAAACAAAACAGTCTGCCCCTTTTTGTAATTCTATATTAATTAACATCACATTAGTAGGGATACAAACCCATTGTTTGCAATTACAATGATAACCTGTATCCCCACGACGACACGTACAAATACAACCAAACACAAAGTAAATTTCAAAACCTCATCAATCTCAATTTTATTCGTTGTCAAATGATTTAGAATGTCATCTGCTCTGGGCATGCTTGTAGAAACCAGAAATGTATACTTTCAATTTTGACCGAGTCCTTATCATCCTGGGGTTGAAAACATTTTCTTTTCGGTAAATTTAGTGTAAATCCCTCCCAAAAAGAAAGAAAGAGGGAAAAAAACCAACAACAACAACACAAACCAAAACAAAACAAAAAAAGTAAAATAAATTTCACATAAATGTAACTTTAAATCAAACGTTAGCAACAACATTAAACCATCATAATTAAATCAACATAAATAAATCAAGAAAATCAAGAAAATCAAGAAAATTATGAGTTAAAACAATAAACAGCCTAAAATCATGTAGGCCTAGGCCCTTATGTACAATTGAAACTGCACCTACTACACAACTTTACAGTGTGACCTTACCTTTATTTACCACACATTACTAAATAAAACAAGCTAGCATTTGTTCCAATGCTGAACACTAAAATTGATATAACTATTTTATAATCGACCAAACGATACACAATTACATTTATAAAGAGGTAACAACACAGTCTAAAGTCAAGAGTACAAAATAGTCAATATCTAAACAATCAAATTTAGTCCTTATGATTCCCAATCAACAACTGCCAGAATAAGATTTTAAACAGAAGAGTTTGTTTTCGGTAAACATGTATCTCCTAACTTTATAACATTATCAAAATAGAGCGATATTTATTAGACCATAAGTAGACGATAATCATCAACAACAACTTTTCTACCCAAACCCCCAAAAGGCCTAGTCAAAGGAGTTAAATAATTGAAAAACTGAAAATTTATCGGCAGATTGAATCTGAAAAACCTGCGGTGACATCAATTACTTTTCCACAACCCCATTCCTTCAGCTATGGTTAACACTTGTAGAATCACTATTCCCAATGGTCAGCTACACATTCAAAAGGGCAACAAATTATCCTATTGATTAAAGCACCCCAACGGTGACCCCAAATGTAGTGCTAAAGTACTGATTACGAGAAGTTGGCAACGATTTATAGCATTTGGACAACTACTATATATATATTTTTTAATACTTTTTTTTTCTTTCCCCAAAATGGGCCAATAAGTTACCGAAATTGTCTTTTATGTCAAAGGTTTTGGTTTAATATGGAGAGGAGAGAATACCCCCCCCCCCAGACTCCGTAAATTTCACGAGCGCTGTCCTGATGGGGTTAACATGGATGACATTATAGTTCATTGCTGGGGTCACCGTTGGGGGCGCTATAATCTTTGGTTAATCCAATTAATCCATTAAAAAAATTGTTTTTCCCACATACACATCGATATTCCTAATCAACGTTTTCTTTTTCAACTCAAAAATCTATTTTTCCCCGCCAACTATTGGGGCCAAGTGAAGTGTGCAATGATAAAGCCTGCTTAATGATTCTATAATATTTCTTTGCCTGAAAAGTTGGAAATTAGAATGTTAAAAATATTCAATTAATAAAAACCTGATATAGTTTGAACCCCTAATTACCGGCTGAAAACAAAAAATCCAAGACGGCCGTCGGATATGGCGGCCTTTTTTGAATTCCCACAATGCGTTTTACAGCATCACTTCCACTTTCTTGAGAAAAGAAATCAAACAAATAGAAAATGTGATGACAAAGGAAATAAACCCATTGATCCAAGGTCCAACAAACGGTTGACCCCTGATAAAGGCTTTCTTTTATACTATTATGACTCTTGATAAAGATCACAACAAGTGGAAAAAAATAAAACAATTCTGGTGATCAGATATGCAGTGTTAACAAGTTACTGGCGAAATTAATGTAGAGGTCACAAAGTGTCACCCCCGGTCCTGATAGGGTTAAACTTAATGCATGCGATTCTTAGAATGCAAATTCTGTGACGATGGCAGTCTTAATATCTGTCAATTTCGTTTCAATTTTGATTACCAAGAAAAAGTACCACTCCAAAAACGTGTCTTTTTTCAAAACTGTATGGCTGCTGCCATTAAGCAAACCTCCACTTACCGATTAGCAAGGACTTAACTTATAAGCCAAAATGTTCACATTAATCTAAAAAGTTAATGCACAGAACTCTTGATAATTTGCATGAGTCAAAAAAGTTATTATTCAACAAATATTGTGGGCTACAAGTTATGATTATTAGTTTGGTACATATATTTGCCTATTGTCTTAGTGTGGTGGGCCCTCTAGCGACAGTAACTTTCATATTATTGCCGGTAACATTTTAACGCTGCTTCCGATCACCACCAAAATTTCGGACTTTTCTAAATATCTATCTAGAGTCATGTTGTAAAAAAACCATAGTTGTGATCGGGGTCAGCTGTTGCCATGGCAACCGTTTGTTTGATCTTTGGTCAAACGATTTTATATCTTGTTTTGCTTTGGGGTTTTTTTTTCAACAAAATTACCACTTGTTTTTTTTTTCCAAAAGAAAGTGCCCTCAAAGTTGACGGGAATAGCGATTTTGTTAAGAGGAAAAACGAACAATTTGATTTTTCCCCAAAGAGAGGTAAACCATTGATTATAGTGCCACCAACGGTGACACCAGTGATACAATTAAATGTCATGCTATGCATTATGTACAAATATTGATGAAGCACGTGTACTGTAGCTGTCTCGGCAACCCCCCCCCCCACAAAAATTATAACTTTACCCCATCCTCCCAGATGGTTCTATTCCATTGCATTTCACTTCAGTTCAAATGATCAACTTAGAAAATACTACTCCCAAATGTTTTTTACCAACAAACTACATGGTTTTTCACATGTAATCTTTTGAAATACGTGTAGGCCTAATTGGCAAATTTATAATTAGCTTTATAGTAAAAAGTCTGACCACTTAATTCAATTAAACTCGTTTGTCAAATAGTTGCAAGCTCAATAAAAATCAACTTCACAAATTGTTGTATTTTGCTTCAAGTCACTCTTACTGCAGCTACAGTACACGTGTTCCCTCCGTGAGATTCTGAAGGAACTGTCCCCGGTGATATAACAAAATTTGCAAAGTTTTTTCTTCATGCAATAGCAACCATAAACGGACTTTTCCTTATTGCAGCCTCGCTATGATCACATTTAAAATTGTACAAACAAGATGGCTGCAGTCAACAGAGGGCGCCACAATAACTTACATGATTGTGGTCACTTGCATACGTCACAGCCTGAGGTTGATGAGAACTTCATAGTTGGCTTTTGGTGGCTGTCGATGGAGCATACAAGTATGCGCACCTGCCAGGGGAGGGAGGCGTTTTCATGTATAGGGTTTATTTAGGCAAGACAAGTAAAATATAAATGAGCCCACAATTGAAACCGTGTACAACCATCACAAATCCGACCGTCCATTCCCTCCCACCCTGTCAGGCCAATGCTGCCCCCATCCTCGCCTCCCCCAATATTTTGCTCCTCTGTCTAATAATTACAGAGTGCAGCACTTGAAATGTAAAGAAAGGTACAATATCATTGGCCATTGATCTATCAAGTTATTTGAGTTCCTTTAATCTTTATCATATATATTTATGAAATCGACCCAGTTTTTCTACAACACTTTTGTATTAAACAACAAAATTAACTCCTTCTCAGTGTTGTTCTGGTTTATATAACAAACTTGCAATTTCAAATGCTGCTTTTGCAAGATAAGTACTTTCCCTTTGTTTTGTCATCGATATTTACGACCAGACCTTCAACACAATTCACCACATTGTTCAGTCAATTCATTCTTTTGTTTACCTCGATTTACTTTTCTTAAGTGCTGCACTGCACATTGATTCACTGAACTGATTTATTAGATGAAGTTGCATTTAAAAAATGACTCTTTATAGCTTTGACAAAAAAATGTATTAAACTTCTCTTCCTGTTTCAGTTAAATCACATACCTTTGAAAATACAAGATGACTGCTGTGATCAAGGTCTGCGCCGCAAAATCATACAGAAACAGATCTATTCTTATCTACAGAAAGAAGACACCAAGACACATTTTCTTTTCTTTTATTTCAATAAAGAAAAAAAAATACACAGACACAAGTTTATTTCTTTATTTCAATACAGATAAAAGACACAAAGACACAACTTGTTTCACAAACATTTACACTGGCACATTTTATCACAAACATGAATCGAAGGTACAAACATCAAATGTAGTGTGATTAAAACTCAACTATCATAAAACTATTGACTATCAATTTGACTTGACCTTAAACAAAGCATTCAAAGATGTAAAGATACAACCCAGTTACTACTTGGGTTATTTCATAAGTTATTTCCCCCAAATATACTTTCTTTTCAGGATGCAGAAGACGTTTTATAAGCAAAAAGTCTTTAATTTGAAGCAGTCTATTGATGTGCGAGTGTACTAAATAACAAATTTAGTTTTTAAAAAGTCAACTAGATCAAGCATGACAACCGAAAGACTTCTACAATTAGATCTCAACTAAGTATAGCAAACAATTCAGCTTTTCACGAAATCAATTCAAAGCTCAAATGTAACATTTGGTTTTGTCTTTGCATATTTTAATAAGGACATCAGTAACAATTTCATCGACAAAAACACTGCAAAGAAATTGACTTTAAATGGAACTTGTGAGCAATTTGTGAATACTAAGTGTGAAAGATTTTTTCATATTTTTGTAAAAAGATTTGAGAGTTGAAATAAATGTCTTTGTTTGCACCAGAGCTGTGTATTGAGAGAGTTTTGACATGGAGGGATCATTTTTTGTTGGTCACATGGTTGCTGGACACCATTTTCGGTCCAAATAGCACAACCCAATACTATACTATGCCCGATTTTGGGCAGAGGGACCCCCCCACCAATGTTCCCATACTTTGTTCCTCTTGTACAGATGTACCCCCCTAAAACCTTCTAAAGAATTCATGAGATTCCAAGCACACTATGAAGACACAATGGGGACTGGGGGGGGGGTGTACATCATGCCCTGTATCGGTCACTAAACTCCCAATATGCAGTCTAGTCTGGCACCCTATCAGTATTATTTTGTTTGAGAAAAATTGACTTCTAATTGCAACTTTCTCAATGTACAGCTGTGGTTTGCATCATAAACTCTTCTGACTGTATCAGTCCTATAGTGTGTTGCCACCTTCTTTGTTAGCTTCCCTGTGTCCAATAGCAATAACCAATAATAAATGTCTTCATACCAAAATGGGGTCAGACTATTTTTGTTGTCCCATCCTCTGTTGTGTTACACCGAGTTAAATGCGGGACAGAGCTGAGTAGACCAATATCTTGAATATTGCTTCCTTTGTGAACTAAAATGCCAGTTTTCAGGTTGATCTGTCCCTTCAGCTCGGCAGTCACTTCCATACCAGTGGACTGTAGGCTAAAAATAAAACAAACACAGATGGTTGTTTAGGTTTTATACATTTTTGAAAAGCACTGTACATCATAGAGCCAGAAATCTCGCTAACTTCATACTAATTTACCACATTGAGAAGATTATTAATTTCTCTGATGGTGGAAATTTTCAGTGACACCACTGTTTTTTTTTAACAGTCTGGTTTGATCAATTCTTAAATGTGTTCAGCCTTAACTGTTGTTATACAAGTACCCTGCCTTGACTAAATGAAGTCATTTTCTAGTTACCCAGGTTCCTTATAAGTATTTAATGATCTATCCGATAACTCCAGTTGATGGAATGAATAAGTCATCTGCATAAGGGAATCTGATTGCTTGGTCAAACTGGAACTGAGGTTAACGATGAATGAGAAGTATTTGGGGTTCCTGTTTTGTTGCATGCTGTTGAAGGATGTTGAAGAATCAGCAGAATAACAAAGCCAAGTTGTACACTCCCCACAGCTGATCAGTCTCCTCTGTATCAAATATTGACATGGAGGAAAAACAGTACAAGTTATTTTCCAATATGTGCATTATTTAAAAAGCAGGGTATGGGAAGATGCTGTAAATTTGCTTAGGAAAAGTTGTGAGTCCGAGTATTTGAAAGTATAGCAAAGATCCCAAATACCTGGGCCCAATTTCATTAAGCTGCTTCAGCACAACAAGTAGCTAAGTACAGAACAATGTTGCTTACCAGAACCACAAGGTTACCAGCCTAATATTGCTGAGCAGAAAAAAAGACTTTTCTGCTTAAGCAACTCTGTGTTGGGCCCTGGTGCAACTATGCATTAACCATCTTAACAGATAAGAGACTAAAAATGAATTTCATTGTAGATAATTGACTGTGAGGTCACTTCTTCTTCAACAATCCGATTTAACCATTGGTATTTTAATTGGTGTATTTTTATGAATGGAGTTTCATAGGTTGTTTGTGTTAAAAAACGAAGATTGACAACATTTATTTATGCTATTGTTCATAGACATAAATCTACATTATTGCTCAACACCTTTGTCCAGTTAAGGGAATGAATATTTAACTGGTTGATAAATTGATTGTCTGGATAAATGGGAAATATGGTCAGGGAGGGGTCTTGAAAAACACTGCTATTAAATGCTACACTAGACAGGGACAGAGTTGCTATTGATCTTGCATCTTAGTTTCTTCATAACATGATATCAAGCCTTGTTGTATTTGTCCCGAGTAGTCTAATTGTTGTAATACTGCCCACCATCAGGGCTGGTATTGAATAACACAAAGAGCAAGAAGATAAATATTTTGAGAGAAATAATGAGGAAAATGAAGAACTTGAATGAGATGAAAAGAGGAGGAATACAACTGTCCTGAATAAAGATGCAGTGGAGGGAGACAAGGTCTTGAAGAAACTGTAGAGCAAGAAGATAAAATGACTTTCAAAAGATAAAGTGGGGAAACAAGGTTTTGACAATTTTGAGATTAACAGATGGAAGAAAAACATTGTGTATACGATAAAGAGCAAGACACTGGGCCCACAATTTCTTCCCAGTGTCCAAGCCTTGGTGCACAGAGTTGAAAAGCAAGAGAAGTCTCACTTTCAAAGCCTTTGAAAACTTGAACTCTAAAAGAAGATGCACTCTAGCCATCATTTGAAAATGAAATTAAGACATAGTTATGAATTGAGTATAGTGATGAGAAGGCAGGAAATTATTAAAGATTTAAAGATTTGATGAGGAATCAACTCCAGAGAATTCAACAGTTGTATTTGAGTTCAATTCTCAACTGATAACGACCAAGCACTTAAGACTAAAGTGTAGCGTGTACACAAATAAACACAAAGTAATAAAAATAATATGAATTTACAATAGTGCATCATTTCAAAGCAGAAAAGAGTACAAGTGTACTTGTTTCTGTCATGTTGAGAATGAATGTCAAAGGTAGTGCAGATAAAGAGGTATGAAATGGTTTGGATTCAGGTTCACCCGGTAGTTAAAAATTATAATTACAGATAGAGACAGTATGTGGATTACACAACCCCCTGAGAATTACAGTGAGGAAAAAATACCACGCAATCAAGAAAGGAATACAAGTCAAATGTATGAAAGAGTTTTCTTGATGTATCTACTTCACGTATGATATAAAACTTCACAAATAAAACATTGCGGGATAAAAACATAAATGTTATTAGTGATCTCTTTAACCATGCAGCTAGTACATCATTACTCAGTCAACCTGTGAGTCTGTGGAATACATTGTAGTGTCTTAACATTTAGAGAAAATAAACAGCCATGTGATGTGGGCCCAATTTCATAGAGCTGCTTAAGCATAAAAAGGAGCTAAGCACAACAAAATTATGCTTGACAGAATAAGGTTACTAGCCAAACTACCATCATGTCACATGTACAATTTGTGACTGGTATCCCGCTCATTTCTGCTTAGCAGACAATTGTAAAGTATTTTTTTTTGCTTTAAGGCATCAAACATGTTGGTAATTGGAGCCTATTGTTTGTTTCAAACCTGTATAGTTGTAGATATATACTGTAAAACTAACCTGTGGTAGCGTTTTTGAGATATTGCCGAAAATCTGGAGTGGTTATGCCCACGCAGGAAGAATAATCTGCATTGGAATACACACTCTGAGAAGTGTTACTCAGATTCAAATGTTTTGGGGGATAAAAAGTGATATATATTTTTCCATAACCGCAGTACTCGAAGTGAAAAGTTTCTCAAAATGCAATCTATCTAAAGCTGCTGTACTTCTTACCGAGTAACTTTTATTGCCATTCAATATCAGGGTCATTACCAAACATGTCGATGCCCTAAGCAGCTCTATGAAATTGGGCCCAGATCTACAAAACCCTTCACATAGTGAAGGCAACCTGTTCATGTTTTGAAAATGTCCATTTCAAATGCATGGAATTTAGCTCAATCTTCATACGCTCTTGTGAATACAGCAGTTTGGTAAAGAGTTGGGTATTAATATCAGTTTGGTGTGTATCAACACAACATGAACAAATTCATCATTTGGTAGAATCACATTGCAAGTCATGATTAGGTTGCATATAAATGTTCTAAACCAATAGAGAACCAAAGTTCATAGATAGACTGAACAGAATAGTTTAATGTCAAACCCTTTATGATTCAAAATAGTATCATGTTTATGTCTAGATGCAACAGCTACATCAAACAGGTCAAACAAATATTATGTTTTACAAAAAAAAATCAACATTAAATGTTGTTTGGTTGTTCCTTGTCATAGAGTAAGAACTATTACAAAACAACTAAGTAGATCTTTGACAATCAGGATTGCACACTCTAAACCTCCCCGTCAGAATTGACTCGGACTTTGGGTAACAGGGGGCCTGGTCCATTTCTGGGTAACTATGACCCGGAATCTGTGTAAAACTGATGCAAAATCCAAATGTTTAACCAGTTTCCAGATCAGCCTGAGCCAGAAATGGGTCAGGTCCCCTGAGATCCGGAATCCGGGTCAATTCTGAGCCGGGAGTTTTTAGAGTGTAGGTCATGCAGCATTCAATCAAACCATTACATGGCCTACGCCATTTTTGTTTCATCCATTTTTGACTATTACACGCTACACCACACCAGGCGATTTACAATGCAGTGCAAACCGCCCTCGTAGTGGTTGCCAAATTACAATCGTGTACAGTTCACTTATTCTTATAGTTTTATCCTCCAATCAAATGACAAAGATCTACTTTGTTGAAAGATGGAATGTTCCATTTGCCTCGCTGAATGGAACATTCCACACATTTTAAATCATTAAAATATGTTTACCATTGCACTCATAAACATTCAGTGTTTGATTACTGTTTTTCAAACGTCTCAAATGTTTCGGTTTGTTTTCAGATGACATTTCATTATAGATTTCCTCTCTATCCAAACACTAAGTCATAAATGGATAGAAGAACTGCCATCAAACTGATTTTTCATTCCCATGTAAGTGATCACGTTTTAAGCCAGAAGGGCAGTGTAAGGATTGTGCATGTACAGGTTACACACAGATGTTCTGACACCCCTATGTTCCAACACCGCTATGCTCCGACACCTCAAGTGTATTTTCCTGACCCCAACCCTGACCCTAACATGTAAATCTTGAGGGGTTATTCGGAACATAGGGGTGTCGGAATATAGAGCAGTCACCCGTGTACATGTACGTATACCATTTGTTTACAATGCACTTCTGGCTCCAAAACATCATCACCTACCAAGAGAATATAGCGGTGTTTTAAACACCTCAAATGTTTGTTTGTTTTTAGATAAGATAACACATCATAAACCTTTGATAGATTTACTTTATATTTAAACACTGAATCATAATGGACAAAAGAACTGCCATCACAAATAACAAATTTAAACTCAATCAAGATATGCTCAATCCTGTTGGAGTGATAACATTTTGAGCCAGTAGTGCAGTGTAACCATTGTGTACATGTATGTTTACTACTCGTTTACGTGGCACTTATGGCTTGAAAACATCATCACTTACCAAGATATGGCTGTATTGAGAACCATGTTTAGTGATCCGTATAAACAGTAGTTTCTGGATGAGTAGAGTAGATTCACTCCAGTTCTCAGACTGGTTCTAAAATGGTGTTCCAGATTTTAAAGGATCACTAATTTGAGCATAACAATAGTAGAAAAACTGTTTTCTTGTTAATATGCTTGTAAATTCAACACTGTTAGTAGGCCTATGAATATGGTGGTAGCACCAAGTAAATGCATCTGCAAGGACCACTTTACTGGTATAAGAGATAATGTTCTGAATTATGACATGCTCTCTCATGTCCCCATCTGTCCTGCTGGATAGAGAGAAGTCATCTATTGCCATAGAATGTGTCTTGGAGATACTCTTAAAGACAACTCTTTCATGTACTACAAGAAAGTACATGTAGTCAGGACTTGGACTCCATATTGTGATCCAGCTGCTGACAAACAGTGATGCTCCAAACAAGAAGAAAATCACATTCCATGGATGTAAGAACAGAGTGGATCTTAGGTATGAACTACATGTACTGGTCAAACATTTCAGTCGTTAAGCTATGTAGATGTGTGCTAAGATAATACACCAACACACAGGTTGGTCAAACTAAAAGCTCATGAAAATCAAGCCTTGGATTTATTATTCTGCTGACCATCACCACAATAATCTGAATCCAGCTCTTTCTTGGTTGTCAGGAGCATCATATTTAAGTTAAGACTGATCTTAAACATGATGTTCATTATAACAAGCATATTAAACCATACTCCAAAGGTTGTAAGATATCAGTGTTGATCTATGAGATGACCTAAATGTAGAGGTCAAACAAAGTATGATGAAGATTTGTATCTAATACATCAACAGAAAAGTTGGTCAAACCTCATACTATGGCAGTCAGGACTTAGACTCATTATTCTGATGACCATCGCCACAAGAATCTGAATCCAGCTGCTGACTCCACTAAAACATGGTGCTCCTGACAATAATAATGATATACACATAGTATGATATACCACCAGATAGGTCAATCAAACTTAAGATAATGAAGTCAGGACTTTGGACTCATTATTCCGATGACCATCGCCACAAGAATCCGAATCCAACTGCTAACTCAACTTAAACATGATGCTCCAGACAAGAAGCAAAACACACCCTGAAGGATCAGTATTGATCTAAGCGTTGACCTGACAAGGGCTCCTGACAAGAAGCAAAATTATGCACATAGTATGATAAACCAATACATACTGCACAGTTTGGTCATGACTTTAATGGAATTGTTATTTCAAGACACATCAGTGTATGGGTAAAACAAAAACCAATAATCTTGCAATTTGATTGACACTGCAAAGATCAGTAATCAAGTGACTGCTGAGCGCTCTCCTCCCTCCTTCCCCCAACAAGCCAAATGACTTGAAACCCTGCAGATAAGTCTTTGGAATAACCCCTAATCCAACAACATAAACTACTCAATGTAATCAATAATACAGATTAAGATCTCCTACGATCTCCTACCTCCTTCCCCCAACAAGCCAAATGACTTGAAACCATCCAGATACGTCTTTGGAATAGCCACTGAATCCAACAACATAAACTACTCAATTCAATCAATAATACAAATTAAGGCTTTACATTATTATTAAAATCTTCAAATTAATGTTTTAATTATTTAGGGCCCAGAAACACTTTTCAGATATTTTTTATTAAATGCTGAAAACTGCAACAAAAGTAGCTATTTAAGTTCAACAATTTTGTGTCCAAAATACAAGGCATTCAAGCTTGTAACCTTGTCACCTTTGGACATAATCTACTTTTAATGAAACTATACATATAAATTATACCCATTAATTTAATAACATTTATAAAATGCTTAATATTTCTGATACACCATATAGTTATTTTGATATCAAATTTTTAGTTTTTGTTTGGTAAAACATTGTTGGATGCATTGGAAACTTTTGGGCATTGTGACATGTTTGTTACAAGCAAAGTAACCTATAGCTAGAGGACTTTGGAAGATTGAGGTAAATATTGTCCTCACTTTTACTAACAAATGTACAGAGAATAGACATGTAAGACACAACGGATGTCCAAAAAAGTTTTGTGATGAAAGAGCATTCATGAACAGCATTACATTCAGTCTTTTGCTGCAAAGGGTACTTATGTGTTTCAGAGGATTAAAGGCATATGCTTTATCAATTAGCCTTCAATTATATATTTTAGTTTATCAGATGAGTTTTAGTTTCTGTCTTTTGGAGACATTTGTTAACAACATAACGACCCAAACACCAAATCGTAGTCTGACCAAATCACTGTGCGTACCCTGCCGTCGAGTCAGCAATTTAAGGGTTCTGGACCCCGCCAACCCTTGGTTCGCTGGCGGCATAGTACCACAGCGCAGGGAGGCCATTCCCAAACCTGGTGTGCAAAAAAAGAAGCTGGCAAAAGCAATATTGCAATACAAGAAGGATTGTGATGATATTTATAATGTTTATGATCCTATCCAATCATCCTCCAGTTGCATGATACCATTAATCCTCTGATCTGTAGATTTGTGCTAAATTAATACACCAACACACAGGCTGGTCAAACTAAAGTTTATGCAAGTCAAACATTGGATTTATTATTCTGATGACCATCGCCACAAGAATCTGAATCCAGCTGCTGACTCAACTTGATTATAATGCTTCAGACAAAAACAAAATACACCCAGAAGTCTGATGTATATTTGTATTTAAATAATGAGGCCGATACACCAACATACAGGTTAAACAAACTTAAGATTATGGCATTCAAACATTGGACTTATTTCTACACATCAACACACAAGTTTGTCAAACTTACTGGAGTCAGAACTTTTGGACTCATTATTCTGATGACCATCGCCACAAGAATCTGAATCCAAATGCTAACTCCACTACAACATGGTGCTCCTTACAATAATATGATATACACATAGTATGATATACCACCAGATAGGTTGGTCAAACTTAAGATAATGAAGTCAGGACTAAACTCATTATTCTGATGACCATCGCCACAAGAATCTGAATCCAACTGCTAACTCAACTTAAACATGATGCTCCAGACAAGAAGCAAAACACACCCTGAAGGATCAGTATTGATCTAAGGGTTGACCTGACAAAGGCTCCTGACAAGAAGCAAAATTATGCACATAGTATGATAAACCAATACATACTACACAGTTTGGTCAAACTTAAGAGTAACATTCAGGACTTTGATGGAATTGTTATTCAGATGACCATCGTCACAAGAACCCAGGTCCAGCTGCTGATCCAAATCATTCATTACAAAAAATTCACCCATGGAGGTGAAAAAGACATTGCAACCACCCCCTAAAAAAATATAAAATAATGAGGGATGAAAACATTTTTCAACTACCGGCAAATTTGCCTTACACTCCTTGAATTCATCTTGACCAACACAAGAGAAATTACAATTTAACCTCTCATTTGGCACATCTTGTTTGGATGACTTTTTCATGGGGGTCTCTAAAACATACTTGATTTTCTTCTGTCATGAATTATGTGTCTTCAGATCTGACGTTATTCGTGGTCATTTATTTTTTGAGCAGCACCTCCAGTGTGAAAAAACATAGTTTCACCCTGAAATGGTGCTAACCACCACCATGTCCAAAAAGTGCAATTTGAATAAAAACTGGGCTATTTATGATTATACACTACAAATTTTTGTTCCCCATCTTAACATAATTTTTAAATACTGAATACTTTCAAAAATCACAGTTGGTAGATCCAGAGGTGTGCTTCCTCCCTACCCAACAACCCTGTCACCATCACAGTAATCCAACATCTTCCAATCCTAATAGATGTCAAATATTTGCTTCAGACTGGATGATGGTCGCCTCCCCAAGGACATCTTCTATGGTGAACTGGCTGATGCCCGTGTCCTCATGGCCGCCCTAGGCTGCGTTTCAAAGATGTCCTGAAGCGAGACGCGGCTGCTTTTAACATTCCGGTTGCCACCTGGGAGACTGTTGCACTGGATCGCTCCTCCTAGCGCTCTGCTATCTACTCAGGGCAATTAGTCTGTTCTCAAGCCTACATTGATGATTGTGACAGACGCCGAACTCATCGTCGTTTACGACGGGATAGGCCAAGATGGATGATGACTTGCTTCAGGGATAGTTAAAGAACATTGTTTTGGTTTTATTCATACACTGGTGTGTGCAAACTAAGCACAGAACTTTCCCAAGTTCTGTGAACAAGATCCACAGGCACATACTTGGGTGAGATTCGAGCCTGCAACCTTTTGCCATTCTAGAGCAGATATCTTACCACTAGACAACCAAGCCTGCCTGGTATAGGTAGAGGCAATTTCAATCCTATATTTTAGCAGTGGGTATACTGCAATGATTACCACACACATCAGTGTATGGGTAAAACAAAAACCATAATCTTCCAATCTGATTTGACACTGCATGAATCAGTAATCATGTGACTGCTAAGCCCTCCCCTCCCTGCCTCACCAACAAGCCAAATGACATGAGCCCCCCCCCCCCATAGGCTTCTGGAACAATCTCTGAAGCCAAAAGCATCAACTACTCAAATTAATTAACAATATAAATTAAGGCACACCACAAGGCTTTACATAAAATACAAAATATATAAACTATACAAATTATTTCTATAATTATTCAGGGCCTCATAAACAGTTTCAGAGTTATTTAAACGCTAAAAACTGCAACCAAAATAGCTATAAATTCAACAGTTTGAGTATGTGTCCAAAATACAAAGGTATTCAAGCTTGTAGCCATGACACCTTTGGACATAACAATCTACTTCTAATGAAACTACAAATGTACATATACCAACAAATGTAATAACATTGATAAAATGTTTCATTTTTGGATACACCAAACAGTTATTTTGTTATTTTTAGGTTTGTTTGTTCACATTGCTGAATGCATTTGAAACTTTAGGGTATTGTGCAATGTTTCTTACAAACAAAGTAGACTATATCTGTAGGACTTTGGAAGATTGAGGCAAATATGGTTCTCTCTTCTGCTAACTGGTGTACAGAGAATAGACATGTAAGACAAATCGGATGTCTAAAAAGGTTTTGAGATGAGAGCGTATTCATAAATATCATTCCATTTAGTCTTGTGCTGTCAATGGTTCTTGTTTAGTTTTGTGCTGTCAATGGTTCTTGTTTATTTCAGAGGATTAAAGGCATATGATTAAACAAAAAATTTAAACAGGCCCTAGCATAAGACAAAATATTTTTCATCTAAAGCTTTCTCAATTATAACTATATATTTAAGTAGCAACTTTGTTTTTGCTTTTTGGAGAAATGTTTACTTTTTTTGACAAAATTAGGACCCACACATCAAATCATGGTCTGACCAAATCACTGTGCGTACCCCGCCGTCGAGTCAGCAATTTAAGGGTTCTGGACCCCGCCAACCCTTGGTTCGCAGGCGGCATAGTACCACAGCGCAGGGAGGCCATCCCCCAACCTGGTGTGCAAGAAAAGAAGCTTTCAAAAGGAATATTGCAATACAAGAATGATTGTGATGTTATTTAAAAAGTTGATGACCTTATCCAATCATCCTCTAGTTGCATGATACCATAAATCCTCTGATCTACACAAGTTGTAATCATCTTATTCCGTCAATCCTCCTAGTTCATACAGCGTGTCACTGGGCCATCCAGCCTCAATCCTCTATATTGTCACAGTTTTCACAAAGGGACATATTAATCACCCAGGGGTAAAACTGCATTTCCAGATACTGCTAATTAAAGTTAGTTAGGTATTAAAATTGTAGTTTTGATTATATTTCATTGTTGAAAAACAAAACTGTTTATCTTGTTCGATAGCTGTATGTATTTGTTTCGAAAGACAACTATCAAAGAGTAACGCACTTATAAACAAACATGTCTCTTTGTGAAAACGAAACAAATTCAATATACAGGGTTTTCAAGTTTTCACAAAGTGATGTATTCCACGTGTAATAGTTAAGGGAATTGTTCGACTTTGTGGAACACACACACACAACGTTGCTCTTTGTCTTGGTGCAAGACGTCCTTAATGATCTTGCTGCCCAATTGGTTATTGTACACTGTATAGAGGGCGCTCTGGACACATGCAGCTCAGAGCCGTATATTGAGTGATTTGCGACAACTTGCGATTAGAAGCCATTTTGTGTCCAAAAAAATAATAATGGTGTTTTGCCCAAGGACACCAAGTGTCATGACCGGGACTCAAACCCAGACTCTGCTGATCAGAAACACCAGGGCCCAATTTCATAGAGCTGCTTAAGCAGAGAATGATGCTTAACAGTATTCTGCTAAGCAAACACAAGCAGGATACCAGTCATATATTGTACCTGTGACAAGGTATTTTAGCTGGTAACCTAATTCTGGTTAGCAAAATTATGTTGTGCTTAGCTACTTTTTGTGCTTAAGCAGCTGTATGAAATTGGGCCCAGAGCTTGAGTACGGTGCTCTTAAAACCTAAGCAACCACAATGCATGAAAACCTAACACATGAAAAGAAAGGTGCCAATTAATAATGTACCTTCTAAATACTACTAAAATAACACTAACATTTTGGTGAAATGTTTTTCGAGGCCATATGTCACTTTGCAAAAACTGCAGCAATATGATCCTCAAGTATAATTTAGATTAGTCTTCCATGCATTCTTTCAATATCAAACAAGTCTATAATTCCAATTGGTTCAAATCTTCCCGAATCATGGAAAACACAAAGTAGAGATTGAACAATTTGTGAGGATTTAGGGTAATAGGGGTAGGCATTAGCAATAAATATAAGGGAAGGTATAACTTTGATAGAAGGAAGTTAATAACAAACCTCTATTGTTCACTTTATCATACACCATGGAGGTAAACAACATAAAACAATAACATGGTTATTGAAATGTTATCACAATTTCAATCACAATCTATTTACCACAAAACAACTGAGCTTGCCAAGTAGCTAGATGCAGTTCCAATCTCATATTTTAGCAGCGGGAACTGCAACTATTTCAACACACATCATTGTATGGGTTAAAAACCCCAATAATCTTCCAATCTGATTTGACACTGCATGGATCAGTAATCATGTGACTGCTAAGCCCTTCACTCCCTCCCTCACCAACAAGCCAAATGACATGAGCCCCCCCCCCCCCAGGCTTCTGGAACAACCTCTAATACCAAAAGCATAAACTACTCAATTTAATGAATAATACAAATTAAGGCACATGGTACCACAAGGCTTTACATTAAATACAACATTCATATATTATACAAATTATTTCTAAATTATTTCTGCATCCGTTTGTACAATGTTTTAATTGCAAAGAGAAATTGCAAAACGCAACCTGTCAATTTATTTCAGACACTGCCCCCCCCCCCCCAAAAAAGGAAAGAAACCCTTACACAAGCTGATTTTGTGGGACAGTAATTTTCAACTCAGCTCTCATGTGAATTGTAGTTGATTTTGGAAAATGTGATTACCCTTTACCAATGTAACACCTTCTCTTTTTGTACATACCATCGTAAGACTCAAAAGTAGACTGAATAATCATTGTACTTGACATGGTATGAAAACAAAATAGGTACTAAAGAAAACTTGTGATCAGGTACAAGTATCCCTTGAAAATGTTTCTCAAATCTCAAAAAATAGATTACTTACTTGTCTGCCCCCTCAGCAATATAAATTAGATATTTTTCCAAATAAATCATTAAATTGCTCAGGAGGCAGAGAAGTAAAGTAATTTATTTGGAGAGATTTGAATGTACCTAGAAACAGTGAAGAGAGGACCATGTACCATGCTTAGTAAATTGAATATTCATTTCATGGTCTTTCTTTCAAACCCCAACAGACAAGGCAGTTTGGCCACAGTGAGGCCCAAATCCTCCCATTTCCTTTTCTCCCATGTCACTCCACACCAAAATGTTTGGACTTAGGTAAGATTGGAATGCCTGACCCTGTGCTAAGAACTTGTTTTGTGGACCACCAGCCCAAGTCCTTTTGATTATATTAGGAATTGGGACTGTAAGGCCTGGTTTGTATGTCTTACAATTCCATAATATCGACAAATCCGAAACTTTCAAATTGAAGCTTAGTCTATAAATGTTGAACATATTTTTAGATTAATTGGAAAAAAATTAACTGATATTTAGTAGACATACCTCTCAGGGGAAGAAGATAAAGAAAAGAGAACAATTTTAAATGACAGTAAACTGTAACTGGAGAAATAGCCTGTCACTGTAAAGTAGAAGGAATTTAAGCAATCCTCCAAGATAGTAAAGACTATGAGTTAAGAAAATATAGTAACTGCAAAGATCAAATCAGTTCAAAATGAGTGGGAAAGATGTGTAAAAGGGATGAAAATAGAGTCTTGCATCCCAACACCAAGACAGAAGAAATACAGCAGTTTTCTCTTATTGAATAAAGATCACAACTTTGAGAGACAGCAGCTGTAAGTAAGAAGATAAACTACTTGCAAAGTTTGAATAAGCTGAGATGTAAGGATGTGTACAGAGGAGAGGCTACAAACATTCCATGTATCCACACACTGAAACTGAAGGAACTGGTGCAGGAGGCATGCATCAATATCCCTCTTAGAGCACTAACTGAGAATGTTCACATTGTGCAGAGGCTACAAACATTACATGTATCCACACACTAAAACTGAAGGGACTGGTGCAGGAGGTATGCATCAACATCCCTCTCAGAGCAGTAACTGAACAGGTTCACATTGTGCAGAATCTACAAACATTCACATATCCACACATTAAAACTGAAGGGACTGTTGCAGGAGGCATGCATCAACATCCCTCTTAGAGCAGTAACTGAGAATGAACACATTGTTGCAAAGACTACAAACTTTTCATGTATGAACCCTTATGAACCTTGTGGCAGATACAGTTAAGATGATCTATAGAGTCTCTATAGACAAAAAAGTAATGTGTTCTCTGGAAATATTAGTGTTCTTCCTTTGAAAACAAGTTCCATTCTTTACAAAGCATGTGGAGGAGAAGAAAACCCTTCATCACAATCTTGTGAGTAGAGTTATTAGGAAAGGTTGAGGATGATGATGAGATCAACCAGCGATCAAGAAGCTCAAATGAATGGTAGAAGGTTGAATAAGGAGCAGTGGAGAATGGCAAGTTTCTTTGGATAAGGAATGAATATTACTCAATATAAGGGGCTTCAGCAGTAAAATACAGTCCAGTGACAGACTTATCAAACTTTTATCATGGAAATATTATGCCTGAAACAATTATGACAGATTTTCTTTATTGTACTTTATTTATGTTTTATGTAAGCTTTTAACAAGTTTTGTAATTTTGTATGTGAATTTGATTCTCCTTCAAAATTTGCTTGATTGTTAACATAATTTACAGCAAAAAATATCTTCAGTCATAATCCATACCAACCCTACAGTAAAAAAAGTCTGATAAAAGCTCCATTCTCATTTGCACTGGGGTTTCCAATTACCATTTCAGATGGGGAGTACTTTGCTCTTAGTTTTAAACAGAAAAATGGAATCCATTAATTTTTTTTTATGAATTCCAGAAAATACATCCCAAACCGGTCTCAACTGGGAACAACAGACTGTGTAAAACATTTTGTATGACTGAACATTCTGCAGCATTCTCGTTTAAATTTACGTCAACATAACAACCTAAACGTTTCTGGCAACAACAGCACAATTTAACCACAGAGGATGGAGAAGCTTCAAGCAGAACTCACAGAAAATATAATGATGTACCTTGTCCCTCAAAAAACTAAATAATGTTTGAAATGCTTAGTATGATCATTGGAGCATAACTTACCTTCACATTCAAGTTGAGTTGATCTTAGCGACTTTGAGCTGCATCTGATCACTCTTCAACTTCTTCCCCCATTCTTGCATCTTACGTCAAGAGTCCAGTAATGTGGCTTGGAATCCAAACTCATTGTAGTTGACCAGTAAATCTTTATGAAACACCCCCAGTAGTCTAGCTGGAAGATCCCTATCCTTGTGAGCCCACGCTACTGGGAGGACACAAGCTTTGGAACCTAAAGAACAGTCATATCAAATGGAAATGAGAGTCTTAAAGAGAAGTTCAGGTTTTTACCTTCATGTACACTAGCTAGAATGACTGCCCTTTTTTGTGCTGAAAGTTGATGTGTTTATTTTGTTATGATTGCCGAGACTGTCTTACGATATCACCATGTAACCAGGGCTGGAACTTGTGGGGAAAATCCACAAGACCATCGAGCTTGTCACTCAAAATGTTTCCTGGACCAGAAGTGTTTTTACAAGACCAGCAGCAAAATGAGAAAAAAATTATTACAAAGTGAGGTATTTATTGTTCAATTGAAATACGCAAGACCATGCAAACCTGTCTGGTCATGAGTTTACTGGCCCAACACTAAAACTACTGGCCTCGGGCCTGTGTAAAATTTGAGCCCTGATAACAATACAAATTCTCTGATGTGCTGTTGTGGTGGTTCTGCAAGAACAAGTATAACCATTCCACTTTTCAATCAGTCAGCTCTGATCCTTTTGTGACGTCAAATTCAACTTATTATCAAAACAGCAGAGTGCACAACTTGAAGTATGAAGTTGATGATATCATTTGCAAGGAGCGTACAATGCACTGTAGGAGAATAGTCTTACTTTGTCAATTAATATCCATTCCTATCCTCTATAGAACCAGTAGAGTAGCCAAATGGGAAGTGGGTAGATTCAGGTCACCAGGTGGCTGAGAGAGGTTTTCTCAATGTGTCTTACATCTGTTTCTGTCTCATGATGCCGCCTCGTCTTGGTATTTGTCTTTCTGCATACAATGTAGACTGGATCCGTTGACCTCTTGACCTCCAACTCCGACCTTTATGACCCATTCTTGACCTCCATGTCTTGGTGTCAGCATTGTACAAGTGTCTTATTATCTATTCACCAATTAAAAAAAAAAACTAATTGTTTTAGGCTCGACGCTTATTCTTCTTCTGTTCTTCAAAATGATTTCTAAAGAATTTTATTCCATATACAGAGACAACAAACAGCCACTGGTTCTAAGGAAGTAACAAGTTTATCATGTTTATAAAACATTTCGCCCCAAGATCCAATGTTTTACTGACCATAAGGGTCTATACAATATTGCACCAAACATCATCATGAGCATGACCAGCTTGGTAATTTTTTTTTAAAATCTCTTGTTACAGAATTGTTTTGACATAAACAACTGTTGTGGAATCTTGGAGTTTTGGTTGAGTTTTTATGCAGCTCAAAATTTAAAATGACACTGGCCCGAGGACGGGGTGGGATAGTAATAGCCCCATTAATAGTGCCAAATTCTCTGGACTTCCTCCGATCCTTGGCCCTACGCCCAAGTACCTCCAGGAGGTGACATTTGTTTTCGAAAAGAAACTCGCTTTTTTATGCCGAGATTTTTTCCCCAGTTGTCACTTATTGTAGCTCATTTGTGGACAGCACATTCATTCGAAAGAGCTTGCTCGTTTTGGTGTAATTTATGAAGAAAATTGGCGGCGTTACTGACACGGTTTGACTGCCCGGCATCCGCGATTTTGCTAATGCGCTATGGTCTTGGTGCAAGACGTTTCTCGTTTACCTTTGACGCACAGCGCGGCCGACGACCTGCTCATTCAACTAGCCAATAGCGCGCGGTGGCGGTTCGTGGGCTAGAGTCAGAGTCCTTTTCCAAACCTCGGCTTGGGCTCTGGCTCCGGCTTGGGCTCCGTCACCAATTAAGGAGCAGTGCACATTTTGCATGGATTTTCCAGATCAAACGAAGCCTGGAGCCGGAGACGGAGCCTGAGCCGAGGTTTGGAAAAAGCCCAAGGTGTTCGTGGCGCTCGCTATTGGTGAGTTGAAGTTGATTTTCTTCATAAATTACACCAAAACGAGCAAGCTCTTTTTCGAATTAATGTGCTCTTACTGCTGTCCACAAATGAGCTACAATAAGTGACAACTGGGGAAAAAATCTCGGCATAAAAACGCGAGTTTCTTTTCGAAAACAAATGTCACCTCCTGGAGGTACGTGGGCGTAGGGCCAAGGATCGGAGGAAGTCCAGAGAATTTGGCACTATTAATGGGGCTAGGATAGTAATAGACCGATGTATATGAGAAGAAATTGAAACTTCGGAGGTTACAATTTTTTTGTTTAAATAAGCAATATTTACTCACTAAATGTTGTTCCTACTCGTCAGCGGAAGGGTGGCTAGCGGAAGGGTGGCTGGCGAAAGCTTCCTTCAAGCACAATCTTGACTTGTAAATCAATCTTGAGTGTTAATCTGGATGGTAAAACAATGGGCAGCATTTCAAATAATTGTATGACAGTGTAGGCCTATGCGTCAAAAATACATAACATGTGATGATTTGCTTTGACACAAGAGGGCGCTGTAGATGAGTATTTGTCAGAGCCGTAAATTGAGAGAGTTGCGACAACTTGCGATTAGAAGCCATTTTGTCTCCAAAAAATGCATTGGCGAATACAGGGTGCCAGACTAGTCTGCCCATCGGGTTGTGCTGCATTTGGGAACAAAATGGCGTCCAGCAACCACGTGACCGGAGAAAGCTGGTCCCTCCATGTCGCAACTCTCTCAATACACAGACCTGGTATTTGTCAGAGCTGTGTATTGAGAGAGTTGCGACAACTTGCGATTAGAAGCCATTTTGTCTCCAAAAAATGCATTGGAGAATACAGGGTGCCAGACTAGTCTGCCCATTGGGTTGTACTGCATTTTGGGACAAAATGGCGTCCAGCAACCACGTGACCGGAGAAAGCTGGTCCCTCCATGTCGCAACTCTCTCAATACACAGCTCTGGTATTTGTCAGAGAGTTGCGACATGGAGGGACCAGCTTTCTCCGGTCACGTGGTTGCTGGACGCCATTTTGTTCCAAAATGCAGTACAACCCAATGGGCAGACTAGTCTGGCACCCTGTATTCGCCAATGCATTTTTTGGAGACAAAATGGCTTCTAATCGCAAGTTGTCGCAACTCTCTCAATATACGGCTCTGGTATTTGTATTAATTTTATATTCTCGCTCCTTGAATGTGGAAATAGCCGATAACTGACACCAGCCTCATTTCGCCGTATTTTTGACCGCGTGAGGGCGTATGTGGAACAGTTGCACGTGATGAAAAAAAATTAACAAACGTTTTTAAATTTTTTAAAATTATTATTCTTTACGTATTTCGATCATCAATGCAAGAAAGCTACACACAGGCAATTAAAATAAGATAAAACTGTAATTGTGATGCGCCCCCGTGCGGTCAAAAATGGTCAATTTGGTTTACCTTGAATTGAGTATAGGAAAAAAATATGGCGGCACCACAGTATAAGTACATGTGTTGTTGTGTTTCAATAAAAGCACTCTCACATTTGAACCCTTCTCTTACAAAGTCCGAAGGGTGCAAGGACGCAGCTGTGTGCCAACTCACGTGTAAAAATAGCATAGGGCGCGCGGTATTTGAAACGCTCATTATTTGCAGCTAGCTCTTCATGAGCGCAGAACATACTGAGTGTACAACGGTACACTGGCGCGCGAGATTTGAATCGCTCATTAAATATGCTGCTACGTCATTTACCTTCTGGTACCCGTATTCCACAATCAGGCGCGAAAATACTTCTTTCTTAACAAGTAAACACGAAATATTGATATAAAGCACACAATCCTAATACTAATTATTTTAGATTATATAATATTTTGAAAATTTGTAATTTTGTAATTTTCTAAAATTGTAATTTTAACTTCAGGGCCTACATGCTAATATAGGCCTATATATATTTGTTTTAAAATGGTACCTGTAAATAGTGGATATCCGTTGTTGGATATCGAATACAAAAAAATTAAACATACAAATAAAAATTAAAAATAGAATCGATTAGATCTTCTGAGTGGTAGAAATATGCTTTCGTACCCTCCAAAACAAAACAATCAGTTGATCACAAACTTATTTTGAACTGTTTCATTCTGAACTTATTACACTAAGGCCTGTTTGTGAGAAGAGAAACATCAGTTTTATAATAATTTAGGGGATCAGGTTGACCTAGTGGCTTCTTTCCCTGCCTTTCACATCTGTAGATCCCGTTTCTGACGTCATCCATGCAATTGAGTAATCAGGGGGGGGGGCAGGGGCGGTATCCCCCCTCTCAGAACCCTTGCCCCTCTCCCATGCCCTCGAAAAAAAATGCACATAGTAATGGTTCGATACATAAACTAGTCTTTGCCCCAAACCTTCCCCTTGCCCCAAAAATGGATGCCTGGATTGGATTTCGAGTCCAGTCCCTACCTGAGTGCGTGTTTTCCCTGATATGTTTTTTCCCCTTCTGTATCTTAAAACCGGCATCATATCTTCTCAGGAACCATTTAAAGTGCTTAGCATTTTTTTTTTGGTAGGTTTCCTGGGTTTGATTGCTTGTCAATAATTCACGTCATATAAAAACTACAAACTTTATAAACTTTGGTTTGTACGATCGATGGAAGAAAACCGTGATTAAGTAAAGGCCTGTTTGCCTTGGAGACACCAAGAGTTTCATAAACTTCATATTGTACAAGTGTATGGAAAGACCCGTTAATAAGCAAAGGCCTTGAAGATACCAAGAGTTTATTAAACTTCGGTATATGTATATATATAAACGACAGCCTATACGTTTTGCCAAGAGAGTCCAGTATCGACGTTTTGTTTATTTCACCGCATTTTGTTGTCGTGGAAACAAAACAGCTACCAAGAGTTTCATAAACTTTAATTTTTACGATCGATGGAAGAAAAAAAGGTGATAAGGCAAAGGCCTGTCCGCCCTTGAGATACCAAGAGTTTAATAAACTTCAATTGTAAGAGTGTATGGAAAGAGACGTGAATATTAAACCAAGGCTTGTTTTCCCTTTTCGCAGAAAACCTTTTTAACGTAAGATAGAACATATATTGCGACCTAGCTGTTTCAAGACCAAAGACAATTAGTAGACAATGCTATCTGAGTTTTAGTTTTATTCTAAGCTGTACCCCCGGTATATGTATATATATAAACGACAGTCTATACGTTTTGCCAAGAGAGTACAGTATCGACGTTTTGTTTATTTCACCACTTTTTTCTTTCTTTCTTGGAAACAGAACAGCTACCAAGAGTTTTATAAACTTTAATTTGTACGATCGATGAAGGAAAAACGTGATTAAGTAAAGGCCTGTTTGACCCTTGGAGATACCAAGAGTTCCATAAACTTCAATTTGTACAAGTGTATGGAAAGACACGAAAATAAGCAAAGGCCTGTTTGCTCTTGAAGATTCCAAGAGTTTATTAAATTTCGGTGTATATGTATATATAAACGAAAGTCTATACGTTTTGCCAAGAGAGTCCAGTATCGACGTTTTGTTTATTTCAGCGCCTTTTTTTTGTCTTGGAAGCATAACAGCTACCAAGAGTTTCATAAACTTCAATTTGTACGATCGATGGAAGAAAAACGTGATTAAGCAAAGGCCTGTTTGCCCTTGAAGATTCCAAGAGTTTATTAAACTTCAGTGTATGTATAATATTATATATAAACGACAGTCTGTACGTTTTGCCAAGAGAGCCCAGTATCGACGTTTTTGCTTATTTCACCGCATTTTGTTGTCGTGGAAACAAAACAGCTACCAAGAGTTTCATAAACTTCAATTTGTACGATCGATGGAAGAAAAACGTAATTAAGCAAAGGCCTGTTTGTCCCCTGGGATGGAGATACCAAGAGTTTAATAAACTTCAATTTGTACAAGTGTATGGAAAAACACGTGAATAAGTAAAGGCCTGTTTGCCCTTGAAGGTACCAAGAGTTTAAACTTCTATTTGTAGAGTGTATGGAGAGGGACGTGAATATTAAACCAAGGCTTGTTTTCCCTTTTTGCAGAATACTTCTTTAACGTAAGATAGAACAGATATTGCGACCTAGCTGTTTCAAAACCAAAGACAATCAGTAGACACTATCTGGCAAGTACAGGCTAAGCTGTACCTCCATTTTAAATCGATGGGGTTGAAGAGTTTACACAGAGAAGCAGTGGCGTAATTCAGACATTTTCCCCCACTGGTTACGCCACTGCAGAGAAGGTACGACTTTGATGGAGCTGACCTTTGTGGTTATTCAGTGAAATCAGTATGAGGTTGTTCTGAAAACTTGGTTGCAAGGGATACCACTCCCCCTGATATTTTGTTTGACTATCCCTCTCACACGGTATACGTCCCCCCATGATTTGGAACACTGCATCATTTCCACAGCTGAGCCGAGGTTGACCAGTTGTGGAAAGACACACCAAATATGAAAATTATTATTCTTGTCACTATTGCGATGGTGGTCAATCCTATGTAAGACTAATGCTTAAATACATTGCTAAAAGACATTGTGAGTAAATCACTGTTGCTACTAAAATATACAACAATTTAAAATCACAAAAAATAAATAAATAAATAAATAAATAAATAAAATAAAAAATAAACAAATAAACAAATACAAACTGGGATAAGCTTAAGTTTTTATATATATAAAACAACACAGCTTCGATAATGTTGATAAAGTCCGTGATACAATTGTTTCCTCTCCCAAGACTTGGACAAAAATGACGACAAATCATCTCGTTTTACAGCGGAAACGAATCTTTTAAAAATATTGACGCAGAATGAATCTTGCGAAATTATTGCATTGTTTATTTCTCGATCAATGATCAATCATGGGACACTGGCTGAGTCTTGCAGTACGGAATAGTTATAATTGAGAGGTATTCAATTTCAATCTATTGCCAATCATACTTAAACTTAAACTTTGTATGATACTACACTCTAAAACTTGTGGGTCAGAATTAAGCTGATGGGTCCCAGGCGGCCTGACTCATTCCTGGGTCAGACTGACCGGATTCTATTGCAAAGAGACCATGCATTTGGTCAAACTGATGCAGAAACCGAGTTACAACTCCACTTTTAAACCACTTTCCGGTTCAGCCTGACCCAGAACAGGGTCCATCTCAGCCCGCTGGGACCCGGAATCAGGCTCTATTCTGACCCGGGAGTTTTTAGAGTGTAAACCGTTCGCCTTGCGAAACACAAGAATAGTGCTGGCTTTGCTTCCAGTATCGATGTTTTTTTTAAAAATTGCAACACAATTTGTTGCCATGGAAACATAACAGCTACCCGACATTTCATTGACTTTGTTTTCAAGAGTTTATAAGAATAGACTGATCTATTCATGGTGATGTATTGATTTGTTGAGGTTGATGGTGCTAATATTATATATCACACAAGCTGCGCTTGTGTATATTTGTTGCGGGTGGCTTCCTCGTGTAAATATAAATAATGTTGTTAGTAAAAACAAGCCGCGTACACGCTCAGATTCAGCGAATGGTCTGAACTGAAGTCAAAATATAAACTAATGTTATGGTAACATCAAATTGTAAAAAAATTGCATACACAATTGAAAAGCCTTGTTGATTAATTTATTCATTCCATTTTGATACTAAGCGGTATCTCTTCAACTGGTGTCCATTGCGGCCCGACACACATGACTATATGCACACAAACGACACGATGTAAAATAAGAATTCTTATCATTAACTCATAAAGGGCCACATTAATGTGACCACTCTTCGTTGTATCCTTCGCCTGAAAGATCATTCATAAATACATTTTGACAACTCAAGAAAGAGCACCAGACTATTTGTCTCACTAATTTTTAGGACTCTTATTAGGCAAGTGCAATAACGGTTTGAAAAGTTCATCATACCAAAACAGATTACCACGAATTACTGAGATACTTGTTCACTGACAACATGACAACAACAGCAGCAAGCAACAACAACCAGCAACAATACACAACAGAAATATGTTCTTAAGCTTGCAAAAATTACTAAATTTTGTGTCCCTGAATAAAACACAAGCATTGACAAACTAGACTTAAATTTTTGTTGAAACAAAAATAAGTTGTTCGATAGACTCGTCCAAATTTGCAGAGCAGGTGAAAATTTCAGGAGTAATACATTTTTTCAAACATTAAATTTCATCTACTGGATTGAGCAGAAGTCGAGGTCAAATGGGGTCACATTCTGTGTGGCATTTGTTCGGTTATTAACAACCCTACAGATGATGCATTGATTGTAAACATCCAATGTGTGGTTCAGGAGTTATGAATTTTCCAAATATTAGAAGGATTATCTTTGGATGATCAATATACAACGTGTATTTATACATGTTTTCCTGATTTACTCGTTCATTTTTTAGCAAAAAAAGGTGAACCCCTTTAAATTGTATCCTTAGACAGGCTAGATTGATATGTGGTTCAGAATTGATGTTTTTTTTCTTCAAATATTAGATGGATTATCTTGTGGTGGTCAATATACAACGTAAGAGCGATTTTGCATGTATTCATACATATACATGTACGCTGTACATGTACACTTAAGTACATGTACACTTAACTACATGTACATGTACATCGTGCGTTATCAATGTGGGTCAACACAAACGTACGCTATAACGTCCGGTTTTGACCAGATGTAAAGGTCACAATGTTGTCATCTCTGTGTAAAAGTTTGAACAGGCTCACAAATATATCCCCTGATGCAATAATTATGCTAAAATGATGAGTAGTTCATGAGATATGAATTTTTGAGAATTTTAATTTCTGGTTTGAACCGGAAGTTCAGCTCAAATGGCGTCACGCTCTGTGTAGCGTTTGTTTAACTTTTAAAGGCCTGTCTGATGATGTGTAGATTATAAGTATCCACCATCTGGTTCAGGAGTTAAGATTTTTTTCGAATATCATCATGACATCATCAGGTTTGTGTCGTCTTGGTCTGATGATTTTCAATGTTCAATTCAGTTTCAATGCTGAGTTAGAAACAAATCAAAGGCAAACTTTGACCTTCCCGTACGACCGGAAGTAAAGGTCATACGATTTTGGCGTTTACTTTTCAAATGTTGCCCCAGTCTTGATCAAGGGTAAACAAGGGGCAGCATTTCAAATAATTTTATGACAGATGTATGCGTCGAAAATACATAACATTTATGATGATTTGCTTCGACACCAGAGGGCGCTGTAGATGATAATTAATTTTACAGTCTCGATCCTTGAATGTGGAAAAAAGCCGAGAACTGAATCCAGCCTCAATTTGGTTTACATGGAATTGAGTGTAGGAAAAAAGATGGCGGCACCACAGTACACGTATGTGTTGTATTAATTTGTTTTAATAAAAGCAGTATGTATTTATTCCATCCTTTTGAAACTCAACCTTGTTTCATTGCCGAAGTTTCAATTTGAGAAATTACACACGACGCATGCCCCTTGATTATGAGGTGCTGACGACAGGATTTGGGTTTCTAATAATTAAATCATTTCGAGGAAAATGTAGTTGCAATGTTTATTGTCTACTTTATTTGCCTGGTAAATGAATTTTGGACGTCAATAAGTTGGGAACTCATAAATTAAAAGTAACTTTTTAAACCTTGGTGCTGGCTGAATAGTTTCACCATAAAGACGCAGGCTTATCATTGAGCAAACCACAGATTCGTGCCACGAAAAGTCACCTTTGAACCCTGAACGCCCGGCCTGCCCTTCTCTTACAAACCCCGAAGGGTGCAAGGACGCAGCTGTGTGTGCTACTACTCACGTCTTAAAATAGCACAGGGCGCGCGGTATTTGAAACGCTCATTATTGCAGCTAGCTCGTCCTGATACACACTGAGTGTACAACGATCATTGATCTCTATTATATTGACTGGATATGACACGTCGGGCGCGTTTAATATAATAGAGCTCAACGACAACGATACACTGGTGCGCGGTATTTGAATCGCTCATTAAATATGCTGCTACGTCATTTACCTTCTGGTACCCGTATTCCACAATCAGGCGCGAAATAGTACTTTCTTAACGAGTAAACACGAAATATTGATATAAAGCACAAAACCCTAAAACTAATCAATTTAGATTATAGAATATTTGCAAATTGTAATTTTCCAAAATTGTAGTTTTAACTTCAACCTATATATTTATTTGTTTTTAAATGGTACATGTAAATGGCGGAAATCCGCTGATGGATATCGAATAATTTGTTTTTAAAGATACAAATAAAAATAAAAATAGAATCGATTAGATCTTCTGAGTGGTAGAAATATGCTTCTGTACCCCCCAAAACAAAACAATCAGTTGATCACAAACTTAATTTGAACTGTTTCATTTTGAACTTATTACCCTAAAGCCTGTTTGTTAGAAGAGAAACATCAGTTTATAATAATTTAGGGGATCAGGTTTACCTACTTCTTTCCCTGCCTCTGTAGATCACGGTTCTGATGTCATCCATGTAGTTGAGTAGCCCGGAGGGTGGGGGGGGGGGCAGAGCGCGGAAGCACCCCCTTAGAACCCTTGCCCCTCCCCCTTGCCCTCGAAAAAGAAAATGCACATGATAATGGTTCAATACATTAACTAGTCTCTGCCCCCAACCTCCCCCTTGCCCCCCAAATGGATGCCTGGATTGGATTTCGAGTCCAGTCCCTACCGTGTTTTCCCCGATATTTCTTCATCATATCTTCTCAGGTACCCATTTACAGTGCTTATAGGCATTCTTTTGTAGGGTTCCTTTGTTTGATTCCTTGTTAATAATTCACGTCATATATAAACTACAAACTTTATAAACTTTAATAAACTTCAGTTTGTTCAAGTGTATGGAAAGCAAAGGCCTGGTTGCCCTTGAAGATTCCAAGAGTTTATTAAACTTCGGTATATATATATATTTATAAACGACAGTCTATACGTTTTGCCAAGAGAGTCCAGTATCGACGTTTTGTTTATTTCACCGCCTTTTTTGTCTTGGAAACAAAACAGCTATACCAACAGTTTCATAAACTTTAATTTGTACGATCGATGGAGGAAAAACGTGATTAAGTAAAGGCCTGTTTGACCCTTGGAGATACCTAGAGTTTAATAAAGTTCAATTTGTACAAGTGTATGGACGAACACGTAAATAATCAAAGGCCTGTTTGCCCTTGAAGGTACCAAGAGTTTATTGAACTTTGATTTGTAAGAGTGCATGGAAAGGGACGTGAATATTAAACCAAGGCTTGTTTTCCCTTTTCGCAGAATACTTTTTTTAACGTAAGATAGAACAGATACTGCGACCTAACTGTTTTAAGACCAAAGACAATCAGTAGACAATGCTATCTGACAAGTTTTAGTTTTATTCTAAGCTGTAGGCCTACCTCCATTTGAAATCGAGGTGTTGAAGAGTTTACACACAGAAGTAGTGGCGTAATTCAGACATTTTAACCAGCTGGTTTACGCCACTGCAGAGAAGGTATACGACTTTGATGGAGCTGACCTTTGTGGTTATTAGTTGAAACTATTATGAGGTTCGACATTTGCTTGCAAGAGATGCCACTCCCTTGATATTTAAGTGACGATAGCTGCAAACCCGCTAATTCGGATACGCTTAAAGGAACATTACAGAATTGGTTTTTGCTAACAAACCAGTTGCTGGCAGTATAAGCACTTTATATAATCCATCATGTACATAAACTGACAAACCTGTAGAAGTTTGAGATCGATCGGCCATCTGGGTCACGAGAAAATACTGAACAACCGATTACACATTCGCATGTGTTATGCAATGCATGAATAAAACGCTCATGAGCGATAAACTCCAATCGGAAATTAGTTTTATTTATTTCTCATCAAACATGGCATTTCAGACAAAAATATTTCTAGGGATGTTTTCTACTATCATCATCATTAGACCGTGTAAGTTTTATGTAAATCTGTGATCTTAAAGATAATTTTAATTACCAGTTCTGTAACGTTCCTTTAAACCGCTGCGTCGAGAAAGTATAATGATGATATGTTTTGAGTAGTCGTGGTTCGCTTACGCTTCCGTATTTAGCATTAATTCACGATTTCTTGGTCATTTTGACAAAGATTCCAGGTCATACTGACCAAGAATAAGGTCAGGCCCCAAATGGACCCGGATCCGGATCAATACATTCTGACCCGGGGGTTCTCAAGTGTATGAGCTTAAAGTGACCTTACTGTTTATTTGAATGATAAGAAACTGCAAATCTGTTTCGCCACGACTGCCTGCTATTGATTTGTGGCTAATTTCACCGTATTTTGGGTCATTGAAAAACATTACCATAGTTAACAACTACCACATAATTACACAAAACTCCCTAGTATCCTCAGACAGGCTAGATTGATGTGTGGTACAGAATTGATGTGTGTATTTTTAAATATTAGATGGATTAACTTTGGGTGGTCAATATACAACGTAAGAGCGATTTTGCATGTATTCATACATGTACCTGTACGTTGTACATGTACATTAAACTACATGTACATCGTGCGTTATCAATGTGAGTCAACACAAACGTACGCTATGTTGTCATCTCTGCGCAAAAGTTTGAGCAGGCTCACAGATCTATCCTCTGATGCGACAATTATGCTAAAATGATGAGTAGTTCATGAGATATGAATTTTTGAAAATTTCAATTTCTGGTTTGATTTTGAGGTCAAATGGGGTCACGCTCTGTGTAGCGTTTGTTTAACTTTTAAAGGCCTGTCCGATGATGTGTGGATTATAAATATCCACCATCTGGTTCAGGAGTTATGATTGTTTTCGATTATTAAACGTTGAAATAATTTTATTCAATATCTGATGACGTCATCATAAACATCATTACGTTAGTGTCTTTTTGGTATTAAGGTTCAATTGTCTGATGAGTTTCAATGATCAATTCAGTTTCAATCTTGAGTTATGCTTTAGAAATCAAAAGGCTTTAGAAATCAAAAAATCAAAGGCAAACTTTGACCTACCTGTGCGACCGGTCATGCGATTTTGGCGTTTACTTTTTAAGTGTTGCCCCAGTCTTGATCTATCAGATGTCCAATTATACACATGATGGTTTTTAAATTGAAAGAAATACAGCAAGAAGAACATGGTCATTTGTTTACTTAAAAAATCTTGTAATTCGACACCTGATACCGTCATCATGACATCATTGCTCAAATGCCGTCTTCATTTTAAGGTTCAAGTGTTTCCAGGTTTCAAGTCTGTAAGACCTTTACTTTTTGCGAAATCTTTTGGGGAATGTTCAGTGGGAAGAACTAGAGGCGGAACCCCCCTGTACAATATTACAATAGGTTTTCGGCATTTGGCCGAACACCTAATAATTAGCAGTCGGTCTCCTCCTACTGAGCGTTGAGTGTGACCCTGAATTTATTTTTCTGAATCTCACCTTGCGTTTCCACTCGAAGGAAAACACGACCAAACCCATTTTGTTGAAAAGGTAAGATCTTTTTTCTCTCGCAATATAGCTTGTTCAAGACCTATGTCAATCAGAGGACATCGGTGTTTGACAAGTACATGCTAGGCACGACGTCTCTTGAAATGAAAGCGGTTACTAAGATATTGATTGGAAGAGATTCCACACCCCTGCTATATAATTGACCATCCCTCCTGGGCGATATTACTTCACCAGTGATTTGGAGCACTAGGTCATTTCCACTGGTGAGCTGGTTTCGACCGGTTGAGGAAAGACACACAAGAATAGAAATATGAAAACTCTGATATTGTTCACGATTGCGATGGTCGTATGGGTGTCCTACAAGGTATCAGCGACTGAGACTAGTTGCACCATCGGGTCCCGTGTGGGCATTTTCCTGCCACACCAGCACCACGCACTGATCGGTCACTCGTTCCTGAATCAATCAGGGACAGTTCGGATTCAGTGTATGATGCTTTGCTGGAGGCACAGTCGCTGTTTGTCATTCAATCACAATGACATCGATGGCATATGTCAGCTCAACGACGCCAGCAAAGAGGATTTTCCTGATAGCTATAAGCAAGATGACGGCTTTTCCTACTTCGGTGGCCAATCAAATAAAGCAAAACCACTCCCTGAAGAAGCAATGATGACAACCAACACCGATCAAGAAACCTCAAAAGCCCCAGCAACAACTACTAAACGAGTAAGTTTTGTGTAAAAAGTTTTGTGTTAAAAATTTTGTGGACGGATAACAATCTTCTGATCAAGGTTTTTGCAAAATGTGTCAATATTATTGTAGCTTACTTTCAACTTTACATGTTATATCTTTTGTTTGCCTGAGTGTATCTCACCAAATATTTTACAAAGGATCAACAGAATCACAACAATGGAGTTGTCAATCATTCCGTCAAGTAATATTTGGTAATGCAGCAATTAACATGAGTGAATAAAATATAAATAACATCTTTAGGGTCCTCGAATCTTAAGATTGTAGTCAGAATTGCTTTGATCAATTTAAGCCCAGACAATAACGACATACAGAAGTGGAAAATAACACCAGGGGCATGGAGCAGCGCCAAGGGGCGCCGTCATGGCCCTAAACAAGGGCGACGCGGACCCCGCCAAGAGTGCGCCCGCCAAACCGAGATAAAATTGACCGAAAAACCCCGCCGGAGCGCCGAAGCGAACGGGGGAAAAAAGAAACATGTCAATGTTAACTAGTATATCATCACAATGAATACATATCAACTTATAATCTATTTGCCAAAGCAAGGGAAGATCCCGGCTTGGGTGGGTCATGCTGTTGGGTGGAAGCCCGGGTAGCCGATGTCAGGACTGCCCTTCCAGCTCTGCCCGCTGACTGGAGTACATCCCATAGGTAGCAGTCAGTGAAGGTATTAGGTGTCTTCCAACAGGCAGCTTGGGTGATGTCACCTAAAGACATGCCCCGAAAAACGCCCAAGATGTGGCGCAGTCGTCTAAAATAGGCGCAGTCGTCGGGACACTAGCGTACGAGCGGATCGCCGACAGCAGCCAACGGCTAATCGTGTCCCGCGACGCCGGCCCTTGAGGCTTGATAGAGGTAACAAATAGGTGGGAATGAGTCGCATGGAGCGTCTCTGTTCGGCTGATATACCACTTAAGGGCCCGGACCGGGCACCAAAAACGATCCTCCGGGACAGATGACCACGACTTAATGTCTGGGACAAAGATGTCCGGAGGAACGAATGACTCGGACTGGTTCTTCACTAGAAACCCGGTCCAGAGAATGAGGCGAACCCGTCAGGTTCCTACCTGATGTGGCCCGCCTCTGTCGAAAATGCATGGAGTTCGCTACGTCGATGCCACCTTGATGGTCAGGTGGAGCAAAGTCGAGCTGCCCATCGGCTCAAAAGGAGGCTCCGATAGCGTAAAGAGTACGCTAGGGAGGTCCCAAGCCGAAACCAGCCGACGCGTTGGAGGTCGAGAGACAAACATTTCAGGAGTGTGCTGAGGGCCGGGTTGTCGGACACAGAGGTGCCATCGGAGAATCCCCTGTGGACCGCTCCAATTGCCGACCGATAGTTTTTTACAGTGCCGATCGAGAGCTCACTCTCGAACAGGTACACTAAAAAAGTGGCGTAGTCGGCTGTCATATAGCCGCCGCGTGGAGGCCCTTCGGCTACGGGCTGTGATCGACGCAGCTCGCTCAGATAGGCCTGCCGAGCGGAGGGATTGTGTGACAACACCCAGCACGTCAGGTGGAGATCCTGAGGAGCTGGTAAAGAAAACCCGACCCAGGTTGGAGGAGGACATCCGCCTGTCGGGGCAGGACCACCGGGCAGTGGACCAGCAGCCTGGTCAGCCGCGTAAACCATGGTTGACGAGGCCAAAACAGGGCGAAGAGGAGGACTATGCAGTCCTCCTCCTCCAGTTTTGTGAGAACCCGTGGGACCAGCGAGAACAGGGGGAAAAGCGTACGCTAATAGCCCGTCTCACCGGAACGACAGGGCATCCGTCCGCCATGCGTTTGGGTCATGATCCCTTGCGCAAAAGGTGGGAAGCGAACATTTTGAACTGTGGCCGATCAAAAAATCAGTCGGAAGAGTGACTGAACGATCTGCGGCCAGATGGTCCACTCCGTGGGGCGGATCCATCCCCTGGATAAGGCGTCCGCCTCCACGTTCTCGTCGCCCGGGAGGTGCACCGCAGAGATGTCGACCATGTTGCGCATGCACCAGTGAAAGAGCTCCCTTGTGTGTGCGCAAAGTTGGGGGAGTGAGTGCCCCCCTGGCGGTTGATGAAGGAGACCACCGTGGTGTTGTCGCACCGGATCTGCACCGCCCGTCCCGTTGACCTGGGACTGAAACTGTTCAAAGGTGTTGGCCATGGCCAACAACGCGAGGACGTTGATATGGGACGAGCGATGCTCGGTCGGGGCCCCAACAGCCCACCGGCTGGTGGGGGTAGAGGGTGGCCCCCCAACCGGAGAGGGATGCATCCGTCATGACCGCCCGGGATGGGCTGGGACCAGGCTGTGAGCAGGTGCAACAGGATTGGTCGCATTCACAGCCTGCAATAGCTGACCACATCCACCAGACTGGCCATCAGGCCCAACATCCTGAGCCAAGCACCTGCTTGGGCCGTCTTGGCTGGTAGAAAGAGAGAAACGCACTGCTGAACATTTCGCAGGCATTCCTCTGTAGGGCGTGCCAGCCTCGATCGGAGATCGAGGGCCATGCCTAGGAAGGTTGGGGACTGAGTCAGCAGCGGGTGCGACTTCTCGGGATTGATCAAAAATCTGAGGTCGGCCGCCAGGCGCCAAGTGTGTTGAAGCGCCCCCGCCGAGCCAGTCATCGAGGTACATGAAGACCGAGACCCCTTGCTTCCGCAGCGCAGCCCCAACTGCTCGAACCATCCGGGTGAATACCCGAGGGGAGGTCCAGAGGCCGAAGGGGAGCACTGTGAATTCGTTGCGTGTCCCGTCGTATTGGAACCGCAGAAACTCCCAGTGCTCCTTTTTGACGAGGACATGCAGGTATGCGTCCTTCAGATCTAGGCTGGCCGTCCGTGCTCCCGGTTGGAGAGACTCGAGAATGGTCTTGAGTGTCTCCATCCGGAAGTGTCTGGGGGCCAGAGAATGCTTGGGGCTGGGTGGGCCGCACACCCGACAAGTTGTCGGCACGGCCACGAAAACTCCCTCTGTTTGCCTTCAACGATTTGCGCCGGGGAATGGTAATTGATGCCTTCTTAGGCTGGGAGGGGGGCTTTGCGGTTGGAGGCTTCTTGAGATTAATATTCTCGGTTGTTTTCAACCGCTTGGCCTCGGCCCGCATCAACTCCTCGAACTGGCTTGAAAAGAGATCCATGCCGGCTAGTGGGAGGTCCTCAAAACGTTTGTGCGCCACAGGAGAGGGTAGGAACAACGTGTCGAGCACATTCACGCGTCGGGTCGAGGTCATCAGAGCGGAGATGCGTGCGAACTGGTTGAGGACCACACGCAACCCCTGGTCCAAGCAGTGGAAGGCGGCTTGCAGCATGTTGGCTGGGACCGCTCCGTCATCGTCCAACCCCGAGACCAAATACTCCGAGAGGAATAGAAGAAAAGAGGTGGAGCGCATACCGAAGCGGAAGGCGGAGTCAGATTTCCGTAACGTCTCGAGCTTGTCCTTCGCCGCATTGGGGACAGTAGGCACGGCGATTTTTTTTTCATAATCCGCCATCGGGAACTGCTAATAGTCCTTGGTTCATCAGGTGACGGCGGACCACTTGTCTGCCTTCATGATTTTTTGATATACTCAACGCACACCTGGTCCAGCAGGAGGACGGGAAATGTTTTCTCTGAGCTCGTCGCCGGCCCCGTGCGCCGCTTGAACGATTTATGTTCAGGCTTCGGCGCCGAAACCATAATAGGCAATTGGAGTACGCGACACATGTCACGCTGAGCCAGACGCAGCTCCGTTTCCGCGATGGAAAGGCGCCGCATCTGCATGACCTCCTCGTCCTCTGAGGCAGAGTCCCCCCAAGGGAGGGTCAAGCGGAACCCGGTGACCGTGAGCTGGCTGGCCCATGCAGCGGGGCAGACAGCGTCACGTCAAGGTCCGTTGGCCGGGCCGTATCCTCAGGCACAAGAGACATCGAAGGGTGTAGGCCGATGGCCGATGGGGACGGCGGCGCACGGCTGACTGCGTGTGGTGCATCCCTTTGTACTTGGGCCACCCAACCGTGACCGATAACGGAAGGTTGAGTAGCGTACCCCAGCGGTGCCACTGGGCTGTCCACCGCGGCCCTCTGCCGGGGGCAGAGAGGGCCGACAGTGAGGCAGAGATGGTCTGACAGGCCTTTAAGAACTTGGTCCAGGAAACACTGTCACCATGGTGACGCTTTCCCTGGCAATCCGAAGAACTGCTAAAGCAGGACTAGGAGGATGAACGGCGAGAACGCCGGCCAGATTTCCCCCTCTTATGTCTCAAGTGGCCCCAGGAGAACTCCAATAAAAAATCGGACGACTCCTGGGGGACCGGGACCCCCGAGCATCGGAAATCCGATGCGATGGTCGGCCCTTCAGAGCGGGGGTAGGCCAGCAGTCCGGGGGCCTCCCGGACAGACTGCTCGAACCCCCTCAACCCCTGCCTGAGCGACAGCGCCTCGAGCCCCAGGGGCGGAAGTCAGCCGTAGAGCATGGGGGCCATACACCTGTCCACCCCGTGACTCTGTGGCGTACACTGCCAGTGTGCTGGGGGGGGGGCGGGGCCTTATGGCCCGACGTGCATGGGCTCGTCACACCAGACGGCCCCGAGCTTGGGGGCGGGGCAGGTAAAGCGTGCGGGTCGGTGACAAGGGACCCTGGCTTCTTACTACAGCGCCCCTTCTTGGGCTTGGTCCCGACTCTTGCCAGAACTACCCCTGCGTTCGGCTGTCCCACCGACGATGGCCGGGGGGGGGGGAGACCGGACCTAGTACTCCCCTGCCCGACCGGTGGGGCTGACAGTGCCCGCAGCCGACTGTGGCTGTGAGCGCTGGCTGGGGGAAGAATTGGGCAATGGCGCAGCGTTTCCTGCATCAACCCTTGAGGGCACCGGCTGTCCCGAGGGGGTACAAATTCCCTCGGATATGACAACGGGAGCTCTCGCCAAACGTTTCATGTCTATCTATCTTCTCAAAAACACAAAGCTACAGAACAATCTTCACTCTACAATCACAATAAGCTTGTTTCTTTTATTTTATTATCACTCTTTTGCGAATAAACAGTAAGTTAAAGTGTAAAAATGGAGAGCCCAATTATAACACACGTCTTACCGCTACCGTCGCTATGAGAAAAGAGGACATTCACGGGGCACGCATGTGTGGCCTCTTTGGGTGGCCTCTGGAGGGCGCTATTGCCAAACACTTAGCGATTATACCTGCCGGTCTAGGAAATATGCAAATGTAGTAATTCGCTCTACAGGTAATGTATGAGCGAATTAGACCACAGTACTTACAAGCACCTTGGTGAGGCGCTGTCATGTGGAGAACCCCTTACCTTCTCTAGAAGGGTGTGTGTGCTGGGCATGCTGGCGCAGGAAAGGACTTCTGTGTCAAGAATCTGTTACAAACATCTTATTTTCATCAGGTCGGATGGTAGCGGTTCAGCTCTCTAAGCATGTCTGTCTACTGCATATGGTCTTTGATTCACAAGCATAAAGAAGCATTATGACTGCAGCTTGGTAGATCTTGAGATTGGTGCTTAAAGATGGACTACAACGAAAACTCACACATTAAATTTACTATCGAACCTTGTTTATGTTGTGTTCAGGTAATAATTTGTGGTCATGTTTTTCTCTAAAGAATTTTGTTGCAATTTGAACGAAAAAATTAGACCACGATTCTTCGATTTTGAAATTTCCCGCCCTGTACTGGTTCCCGGCAAAGATCCATTGAAAACCACAATGAAATCCACGATATAGTACCAGCGGACTTGTAAACCAGCGAAAAGTGATGACGTACTACCCATGAGCAACCGAGAGTAAACATAAAACGCCATGTTATTCTGTGTGTATTATGTATGCGTTTTCATGCAGAGGCATGAAGTTTTTACGAAGCTTTTTTCTCTTGTGTATCAGCTACAATAATGCCGACTTCATGTGTTGTTGGTGGATGCACTAGAAATAGTTCTAAGAATCCAGAGATTCATTTTGTTCAATTTCCGCGGGATCCTGCGATATCAAAGGAATGGGTGAAGTTCGCGAATAATACACGAAAGGATTTCACCTTCTCGGCAAGAACTAGGCCTTTGATTTGTTCAGCACATTTTTCAGAGGACTGTATTGAACCTTCAATTGCTTTGAACAAATCACGGGGTTTTACAACAAAGTTTCGTTTGAAGCCTGGATCGATCCCCACATTGAAAGCGCCAAACATCGAGAGAATTCTTGTATCTACTACCACCAGGCCTAGCTTGTCCGCTGTTATTCCGCATTGTATTTTACGGTAAAAATGCACGCACACGATCGACCCGAGGTATAAAGCGTCATGGGTATACGTCACACACAAAGTATGAATTATTCATGAGTTAAGGGCTTTTGCTGAAACTGAGTTTTTCTGGGTCGTAGAACACCTATCAATTTTTTTTTTTTTTGCATGAAGGATCAAGTTTTTTTTGAACAATGATAAAATATTAGTAATCATTATACATTTCTCGAACGAAAACAGTAACACAGCCTTTATCATTATTCCGTTTTAGTCCATCTTTAAGCTGATACCCCTTCGCTCCTAGATGTTGGATTTAAGCCTCTAAAATTGTACTGCAGGCCTTGTTGATTCTTTACTTGACTTCCTCTTCGATGTTTGTTTGAACTTGTCCCCATCATTTTGCACTTCACCGTTCACTGTGATACTGTATTTCTGGTTGTGCTTTCCAGTACAGGGCTACATCACTACGTTTTTTTGTGATGATGGCTAGGCCGAACCTGTCAATAATTGCTTGCTTCCATTTTGATGACCGTCTCTTTCACTTCAATCTTTTGTATGGTTGGAATTCCTCCCTCGCTTTCACGGAAGGCATCAAAGAGCATGACCGAAGAGAACTGCTTCACTCCGTCTGTCGCTAGGAAGGCATCTCACGTTTCTCCATCGTCTTGCACTCAAGTCCTTATGCCTTCATTAAACTGGCGTGGATATTATGAACCGGTACAGACAACCAAACTTGGCCAATATCTCCCACGCTGACAGTGTCAAAGGCCTTGTAAGATCTACAAATGTTCATGGTTCCTCCTCCCGTGCGGAAGCCGAACTGACTCACGAGAAGATGTCCCTGTTCAAGGTGGTGCAGCTGGATGAGGCAGTAACGAGAAGAACTCTGGTAAGGATCTTGCTGGTAAAGGACAGGAGCAATTATGCCCAAGTGGTGGTCACAAATTTGGCAATTTCTTTTTATATCTTGATAATGTGTGCAATGGAGGAATACTTGCAGTCCTGGGGTATGACAATTTGCTCTCACATGGATTGGAAGATGTCCACCAGCCTCTGTGTGAGGACAGGGCCTCCTGACTTGTACACCTTGGCAGGTATAGCGTCAATACCTTGTGCATTTATACTGGACAGCTGACTGATGGCCTTCTGAGTCTCCTTAAGACTTGGCTGCATAGCAAGTTCTGGTTGACTGGAACCTGTGGGAGGCGTTGAATGGCCTTGCGTTGATGGAGGATGGGCGGTTCAAGGAGACGCATCGAAGTGTTTATCCCATCTCTCCAGGATCTTATAGACCGGTCTGTGGTGAGCGTTGTGCCGCCTCCACTTGAAAAGGAGGAGAGGAACTGGAGGGCTGTGAACCGTGTGAGCTTTCAATGTTCAATGAAGGATAGAAGCAATTAGAGTAATTCCTGTTGGCATAGCCTTGGATTTCTCCGGTTTTGTAGTCGAGCCAGTCGTTCAGCATCTTTCGCCAGCCGGCCTAAAACTTCCCTTCGGATAGTGATAAGGCTGCTTTCTTAGCGGCTGATGTTGGGTCGTTCGTGGAGGCGGTGCTTTCCGGCCAGAAAATATAAAATTTGCTCGTCATTCTCGTCGAACCTATTGGGGTTATTTTTTAAAGGAAAACTATTAACGCCAACAAAAGTGAATAATGTGATGTTCACATTTTATAATTAGCTTCTAATCTAGACATCTAACAAACATATTAATGTGAAGGTTATCCCAGCGTCAAAGTTAGAGTTTGTCGGGAAAACGCGACCATCTTGGAATTTAATGCCTATTTTGTTTCCAAATCATGTGAACACCCATGCAAATTAGTAAACATTCCGACAAAAGTTGTTCGATAAAAGAGTCAAAGTTAGATATTAGTGGGAAAACGGCGGCCATCTTGGAAAGTAACGGTCTTCTTGGAATTGGTCCTTAGCTTCTTTGTTTGCATAACATAATCAGTGAACATATCCATGCAAAATGTTATGTGAAATTGATTTAATTATTGTACACCAATTTAGGAGTTTGTGCATACACTATCACTTAACATGGGCAATAGCGGCCATTTTGAATTTAGACAAATTAGGAACTTTTCACAAACTTCTTTTGTTTTCTACTTTTGTATATGTTGTTTGGTATGGTTCGATGAGACTCTTGTTTGTCTAGGTCAAACCATTGATTGACGAGACGTTGTTTATTCAAGCTTTCCTATTAAGACCTATACCCTTGACAAGGAAGTTCATTTACGGTTGGATTTAAATATAGCAATACATGATGTAGGCTTACTAGTCTTTTTGGTGCTCAGGCCGTTTCCGGATAAGCGGCTGTGACTGTCCAGAGCAACATCCTTAGCAAAAGCCACAGCCAATGCTGCCAATTCGTCCAGGGTCCGAGAACTTAATTCTGAAAATTAATCCTGTCAACAGTTTGGAAAAATTTAAGCTTCTATGAAGAACCCGAGAGTTATAACATGTATGGGCTCATATTATAATGAACTTAAATGTTCCATTTATGTCTATAGATCACCAAAGTTTCGATGGAACTTTCAACACGAAAACCCAACATAGCTCTAGTAAAAGCAGGTAGGTAACGGGCTGAGGGTGTGTTAGCGTAAAGCAAGTCAAAATGTCTAGATCCTTGTCTGCGTGAACGTATTTGTTGTTTGTGTTGTAAAGGAAACAACAACTTACAACTTTTTGGCCGAAATTCTTTTTATCCGCTAGTTCGTTTCCGGAAGCAATTACCTTTACATAATACTGCCATCCTATTGTTTTAGTTGAAAGTTACGCGTGCCTGATTCGTGTACTTAGTTCTAAGTTCTAAGAATACTGAGTACTTAAGTTCTTAGTTCAAAGAATGTAACATTTTTTCGGGCACATTCACACAAGAAATATTTTGTATAATGCACTTTTCAGAAAAAAAAACGATGCTGAAACGAAGAAGGAAGCAATTTGGATGACTAAACATCCTTTGAATAACATTAATCAAGCTGAACGACAAAATTCGATCACAAGACCCTAAAGTAAACCGCCCTCAATGGGCATTCTGCTCAACAGTCATTCGCTAAAAAACTGTGGTGGGTGTTTGCCAATGAAATGAAGGATTTTAAAAATGGGCAGGGAATTTATGTATTTATTAATATGGCATGTTTTATTTTATTTATTTATTTTGGGGAGGAGGCGTCTTTTTGTCACGTGGATATCGGGCGTGTCTCGAGTATGACGTCAAAAGCGGTTGGTCACAACAAGTGTGTGTTCGCCAATGAAGATTAAACAGATTCCGGCAATTTCTAACGTCGGATCAGTAAACCTTTAAAAACAATCCATCACAATATCAATTTGTAGGACATCGGTTACGAAGGCTTTATTATAGCAAATCCTAACAGTTTAAAATACTCTATATACTTCATACTACAGACACTACTCACGGTTTTCCAGTGAGCTGCCCCCCAGATGTGTTCGGCTTAGTCAACGACAGCTATGCACGTCAATCCGTTCAGTGGGTATATTTAACTGCGACAGGTGAAGATGGATTGAAATACGAACCCATATGCACAGACGAAGGGAGGACTCTCAAAGTAACGTATGACTTCTTCAAAGTGGGTACCACCACAGTCACGTGTAACCCTGGACAATGTACATTCCCAGTCACTATGACAGGTTTGTAAGAAAATCAATGTTCACTCATATACAAAATTTAAGAAGCACTTTTATTTGTGATTGGAAAAATCCAACATGGTTATTTTACATTATGGTTCGAAACCAACTGCTTTGAATATGCGTCTATAGACCATGTGACCTTTGTTTACAATATTAAAGTGTGACCTTGTACATTCTTTGGATTTTCTGGCAGGCAAGATACTGCACTGGTCATATGGGAAAGGTGACATTTTGTGTCATAATTTCCACATAAATCCAAGAGTTATGAAAGTAAAAGCTGGACAAGTTCTGAGATGTGCCCCCTTTCATCATATCAAAAGTTGATAAGAATTAGACAGTGCAATCTCCATAAAATATAAGATTTTATGTTTTCTTCCATTCGGCTGTGTACAAATCGTGCCTGCAGGAAGTCCAGGCTTGGTGGCTCTTTTGTAAACATGTGATGTCACAGGTCACATCGTCTATACCGGGTTAATTGCCGTAAAGCATTATCAACATAAAACAAGAGAAACAATTATTTTGTGGTTTATTAACATTTGTATCTTATTTTTTGTCATGGATGGAAAATCAAACAAATGGATGAAACATTGTAACTTAACGTGACAGTAAGTTAGCATTGCCTCGTGATTAGTTACCACTTCACCAAAATATCCAATACGAGCGCAGCTTCTGTCATCAATTCTTGACAAAATGAAAAGCTTAAAAACCACATCAGAGCAGCGTTAGTGACTCAAAGCATACAACAGTGTCTTAGGAGAAACTTCCCATCATTGCTTTTTTTGTTCTATGCTGCTATTAGTTTTTAATTTGTATTATTATTATTATTTTTTAAATATTGTTAACCAGTTTGCAACGTCATTCGCCTTGGTATGGAAAACGGCGCCATAGCCGACAGTCAGATTACTGCAGAGAGCGTCTTTAATGACGACTACACAAACAACGGCCCAGCACTAGCTAGGTTGAACAGCCAGGGTTAGTATATATCCCTTTTCACGAAGAATCCGGGATAAAAACTTACAACATTTTGTTTAATGTTAACGCAAGTGTTAAAAATTCGCCTGCGGCTAATATTCAAACTTAAACATATATAATATATATAATTAAATTTGCTTGATGATATAAACTAACGTGTATATTAATTGCGTGTCGTCCAATTGTTTGCACAAAAAATACGGCAGTACATTTTTTGAGAAAGTTGCAACATAGAGGGACCACTTTTCTCTGGTCAAGTGGTTGCTGGACGCCATTTTCGGTCCAGATGCAGGCAGACTAGTCTGGCACCCTGGGTTTGCTCATGCGGTTTTGTTGACACAAAATGGCTTTTAATCGCATTTGTTGTCGCATTTCTGTCAATATATGGCTCTGTGTCAACCACAAAAGCAATTTATTCCAAAGGATTAAAAACTTCTAACGATAACACTTTCAGTCTGTTTTGGGTAAGGTGAACAACATTAAAACAACATGCTCAAAACAAAATGGTACCGCTTCCATGTGTCTTACCTAGTTACAAGTATACTACTTCAGTCTAATTGCGTTGACTGTTGCTGTGGGTGTTTTTGTTATTGTTTCTGCTTTTTTTTAGAATAGTTGGTTATTTGAAGTCACCTGAGTGTAAAAATTGATGCTATTAACAACAAGAGATAATAAACGAAAACTGTTGGTTCAAACAGGTTCCTGGTGTGGGTACATGTCTTCAAACCAATGGATTCAAGTGGATCTCGGCCACACTGTGGACATCTACGGCCTGATCATCCAGGGCCGCTACCAATCAGAAGCGCAAGTGAAAAAATTTAGACTGGAGTATAGCAATAATGGAAACAAATGGACGCCTGTGAACGACGCAGACGGGAGATCGAGGGTAATTAAAAAACAAGTTATTGTTTTGCGTCATTTTGCTTAAAGTGAAAAACCGCACATGTTGTAGGTCATTAGAATTTACCGATGTTCCCGTGTCTCCAATTCGAGGTGGGAATGTCATGTTCACACATTGGTAAATTTTGAGGGCGGCGGCAATTTTACTCAACTAAAACCACATTTAAATTGATTTTGTACGTGTTTCTGAAAAAAGACAAAACTTAACCTTTCAATGGATGTGTCGAATCAGCAAAATGGTGAGAACAAGTTGATATGCCCTTACAACCAACATTGTAGCCGTGCGCCCTGTGTACAAGGAACCTGAGTATTATTAGTTACCAAGTTATTTAGAAAAATAGAACAAATGAAATGGCTGTGCTGTCTATGATAGAAAATTATTTGATTGTGTGGACAAAACGATGATTTAATATCCTTGTGAATTATTTACAACAAATACAGTTTTTTTGTATCGTTATTGCCTATCCAGACATACCAATCGGCACGGAAATATCCTAATCACGAAGTGTGGGTCTCTGTTCAGACCACAGCACAGAGAATGATCCAATCAAGATTTATCCGCATTATTCCCGAAGGTTGGACAGAGAAAAATTGTATGCGCTTTGAACTCATCGGCTGCAACTGAAGACAACAACGGCAAGACGTAGAAAAGGACTTTTTTAAAGATGTATTCCTAAACAAATCTTGTTCAAACAGAAAAAAAAGGTTGGTGTGTGTTTTTATAGAGATAATAAAAAAATACCTTATTTTTTTCGATCAAGCTTTTTATTTTATGCTCTAAAGAGTAACACAACCAACCCTTAATTTGAAATAATGCCTACTTTGGGTAATTGTATGGTGGTTCTCGTAATCAAATTGAGGGCGCTATTTTTTGTAATTCTCAACATTTATATATTAGCCTACTGAGTAATCGGCTGCAGCTGCGGCTGGACTACCATGTTAACATGATTTATTGTAGTGAAGCATAAGCCTATACCAACAGCCATATCAACAGCAGCAGCAGCAGCCAATTCAGACAAGGTCTAAATCTAAAGGGACGTCGCACGGGTGAGAGTCGCGTGAAAATGGTAAACGATGCGGTGTCCGAAGCGGTTATTGAACCCGTGCACCAACGTCACACGCGGCTCTGCCACGTTCGTCTCTTTGTAATTAAGAGTCAAATTGCACTAAAAAATAACGGTATATGCGTGTAATTGCCTTGTCGCCTAAAATGCTTACGAGGACACACGAAGACATTAAATTCCCAAAATAGTGTATTATATTTACCAATAGACTCCTTGTAATGGTCGCCATAGACTGTACAAGTCTCGCGCATTTCGAAAACGAGAATAAACTCGAACGAAGACTATATGTCTATGAAATCGAATCTTCTTTTAAATTAAATGTATACAAAATTCTTGAAAATAAAAATACCCATAGCAAGTTTTTATGAATAAACATTAATTTTTTGTATAATACAAATAATGTTTTCCAATTAACATTGAAACAAAATACAAACTTGGGACGAGGATGCTTATTGTTAGAAACCCCATTTGCCAATCACTCCCGAATGTGTGCGTTTATCAAAAAGGTTTAATGACAAAATGCTCGTCAGTTGGGCAGCATTCTTAATATTTTACAAGTTACCGGAAACGGAGGTCAAGTCTTATTCTCGGGTTTTCTTCGTTGTTTTGTTGAATTGGTTTTACTTTCATATTGTTTATCACTTCGTTTTACATTCCCAACATCATATTTAATTTGCATGGCCATAAACTACGCTCAACTAAAAGAATTGAAGAAAAAATCCAGCCCACGTAAAACTCCATATGGTTGGGACCACAATGGTCCCGGAAGTTCGAATAAGCGCGAGACTTGCACAGTCTATAGACCAATTCTCTGTGCGTAAAAACGTGCGCGTGACCTCAGCGTATCTGTAGCGTTTCGCGTTATGCAAGGGGGATCTATTGATTTATATGGCCACCTAACACAACGCGGACCGCACCTCCGAACAATGCGCGTCATTTTGGGTATCAAAACTCTCTTTTGTGCATGTTTGTATACGATTTTGACACCCAAAACGACACCCAGGCATAGATATAGAATTAAAATAACTAGATCGGCCGCGCGTACAATACGCTGGTTCAGCCTGCGCGCTGCCATTAATCACGTGCTGACGGCAACGCGCAACATTTGAAATGATGTGACGAGCATGCTTTCGACGACCAAACACACATTTTGACTAGCACGAGACGAGCTAAACGTCCTTACTTCCGGATACTGTAGTCTGTTTCCATCTTTTTTAGAATAGGCCTAACGTTTGCCGAGTATTTCTAATGGTGTAGATGAAATGGTGAATAATAATTGTGCAGCAGCTATATGTAAAAGCCGAGGGAGGAGAAAAGAACCTGGAGGACAATCTCTCCCTAAACTGAGGTACATGTACACTTATCATATGCCTGCACTATAGTTGGGGTAAATGCTAGGCCTATTTTGTTGAGGTTGGTCGATGATATAGGAGTCCATAGTCAGAGTTCGTTATTGAGGTTAAACCAACCGTTCTTTTCAGAAAAAAACAAGAACAACAGAAAGAAAAGAAATTTAAATAGATTACTGACACCAACGGCAAAGCAAACCGTAGGCCCTACTGACTGGACAGTCATTTACCATAGCATAGATAGGCTTGCGTTCTAACCAAATCCAAAGACGCATTTCTTAATTGGCTGATAGGCTGCTGACATCATTTGAATTCATACTCGTAACAGACATTCAACGCTAAGTTGCAGAGTTATTTTCAAGTGTGAAATGCAAACAAGAAAACATTAAAGCTCATATTAACCTATAGACCCTATTGCTTTTTCTTTTTTTTTTCATCTCAGATTTCCCCTCAAGGACACAAAGAGAATGAGCATTTGGTTGCACAGAGTTAAGAGGAAACTACCAAATGGCAAACCTTGGCACCCAACCGAACATGACATGTTATGCAGCGACCATTTTTCTGCCGAGTGCTTTGAAAACATATCTTCGCAATAACGCCTCGCCATCATTGTTTAAGGACTACCCAAGTCATTTAAAGCATGTAAGATCAATACAAAACAAAGAACGAAAATTTGAATGTTAATTATATTTATTTCATTATAGTAAAACGAACGTTGAATTGCTTTTAAAATATGATTGTTGTTTAAACTAACCGATACTGTATCATAAGTGTATTTATTACAAGCGGTCGTAAAAAGAAATTGCAAGATTCAAACATGCCTCTTCACTAGAAATAGGTAGGCTACATAGTGTGTAACAGAGCTTATCAAACAACATGTTGTTAAGCTCACCGCTCTTAAAAATCTATTAGTGATATTTTTTGACATAATTATTTTGTAGTCAACATTTAAAAGACTAATAGGACGCCAGTTTTTTTTAAATCATAACGGCTCCCCAAGTTCTTATAAATAAGTTTGACCAGAGCGGAATTCATAAAATTGCTCAAAACCCCTTTAGTGAAACAGTCATTGTATAATTCCAAGATGTCATTACCAAGAATATGCCAAAACATTTGGTAAAATCTGTTTTTGTTCATTTGAAAGAGAGCATTTTTTATCTCTTCTTTTTATCCGAATCTTCAAGGATACTTTCAGGAATTGCCTTGGCTTCAATGTTCGACACAATTTCATCTAAATGGGCTTTAAATAAATTTTCTGAATTGTACAGGATTCTATAGAACTCATTAGCAACATCGATCATTTATTCATTTATTTATTTATTTATTTATTTATTTATATATTTAATTATTTTTTCATTATTTAATTTCATTTTTGTTATCTTTATTATTTTTGTAAACTTTGTTATCAATATTTATTTATTTTTTATTTGTAAAAAATTCTTTAAATTGTTTTAGAGGGGGTGTGTTCTTTATTCAGATGTTCATAGTACATGGGGCGTCTTTTCGATAATTATGAATTCGTTGTAGCATCTCTAATCTGTCTTGTTTTCAGAGTAGCTGTCATGTCTTATGTTCCTCTGTTTTTTTGTTTGCATGTCTGTCTGTTTGTGTTGCTTCTTTGTTTGTCTGTCTGTCTGGGTTTTTTGTACAAGCTTCTACTTATCAAAACAGCCACATACTCTTATTATTACATTTATCCTGCTTACTGCTACTTAATGTTTTTGCTCTACTCCATAGCTACATGTATACTTGTCGACCTTTTCATAGAAGTATGGAAATAAATGTGTATCTGAATTGAACTAAATTAATTGAATTTAAAAACTTTACTAGTTAATTGGTTAGTTTGAACTGCATTGTAGCTACCCACAAAAATGTTAAGTTAATGTTAAGACGATCGTTTAATATGCACCCTACTTGTTAGTAACACGAAATTGGCATTCTAATTATTTTTATTCAGCGCGTTGCCGTCAGCACGTGACATTTTACCGCGTCCATGGCGAACCAAAACTGTTTCTACACAGGCAATGGCGCGTATGTACGCGCGGCCGATCTAGTTATTTTAATTCTATATCTATGCACCCAGGATAGGCGCATGTGAGTACGCTGCGCGTTGTGCAATGAGTCTATCGCTGCGGTCAAACAATGGAAACGTGTACGCGTGTACGCGCTGCGCACTACTCTCAGTCAATGTTTCGGGCTCATGAAGTCGTATGCAGGTGGTCTTTATGCAATTAAGAACGCTGTGTCTGGTTGTCGTCTTCGAATTTGGCTACTGGTCTGACTATGGCTATGGCTAGATCACTATGGCCCTTTTGGATACAATGGCTTGGGCTTGGGCCTAGGTTGACGCACCGTCTGCCTCATGTTGAAACCCTGTACCGAAAGCGCGTATTTTCAAAACAACTGACGGAGTCGAAGCTGAAACTGTGGTCTCGAAAAAGGTATGAAATGAAAAATGACAGGAAAAAATTGTACTTTTAGTAAATTCTGAGCATAATTTGTGATAAATGCTAAGCCGAAATCAGGGTAACAACTTAAGTGGGACAAGGGGTGCATCATATTCACTAGGGTCACTTCCCGGCAACTAAACCGTAGTTTCCGTCTGCATTTTTCTTAAACAAGCCCCCTCGTAATGCTTTCGTTACGCAATTTTACTACTTATTATAACTGATAATCTCACGTGAATGTAAAAACAAATAGGCCTACATTTCTGAAGGTAAATGGCAAAACATGTTTTACAAATTTTGAAACTATCATAACATTTCACTCTGATAATTTGTAATCCTAATAGTGCAAACTTCATTTGGGGAGGGGGCACCGGGGTAGGGCAGCACGAACAATAATGGGTGGGGCAGGTGCCCCCCTCCTTGGTTACAAACCTGATTAAATGTTTGATTGAAGTCGTCAACAGAAAGATTATAGAGATGAAAGAAGAATGATAACAATAAATAGGCCTAACATGTTTATGTAGTATTCTACTTTTCATTACAATTAATAATCAGGTGAAAACAGTCAGAGATATTATATCTGAATCAATTATCGTATATAATCGAGAAATCAGAGAACATCACTACACTGAGCGTACGTTGAATCATTTTTCTGGGTAGTGAAATTTAGAATGTTTGGGTGAAATGGTGTTAAGGCTAATGCACATTTTTTATGGTCGGTGTCAAACTTAGAATAGTACATCGAATGTATTGGATAAAATTAATTTCAAATGCCATTGTTTGATTGAAATAGTGATTATCCAGTACCAGTAATGTATTGTTTCAAATACTGTACAAGTTGATTGATTGTATTGGATCAGTGGTTAATATTAGTGAGCCGGTAATTAAGATATCTTCTGTGAAGATGCGGTACAGCATACTCCACTTTTGTGTGAGCGTCGCATTCAAACTCAAACATTTGAAAATGTTGTGCAAATAAAACCACATTTAATATCAGCTTGTAATTTGCGGCAAAGAAACATTCAACATTAGTTAAATTTATTCATTCGTCGACGATAATTCTAAGAAAATGATAATTTACAATTTAATTGTGTGAAGTACATGCATTCAAAAAGCGTCACTTTTACCATGTTTTATCTAATTAGAAGATCTATGAATATTCGCTATATCTATTAGATTTAAATATTATTATTGATAAAATAAGTACTTGTATCCGTGATTGGTGGAAATAAATACTTAGGAGTAGATGTTTTCGTTTTAGTTTAAACCATATTACAGGGATTGTACAACGAGCTTGTTCAAATTTAGTAACAATAACTTGTAACGGCACCATCAAAGTAAACTCATTATATGTATTTTAAAAAAAAAATTAAAAAAAATACACTAAAAAACCCCAACACCCTATCCTGAATAGACACTGACATCAAGGTTGGTACAAACAAAGTCCTCACTCAAACACCTCTCCTACCTTCTTTTATTAGTTTTGTCTCAGAGGGGATCAATTATTTCAGGCTGATTTCTACAAAAATACAATCTGCCGAGAAATGTGACCAAGTGTCAAGTCTCACTGATTCATTTGAATTACCTTTAAAGTGAGTTCCTATGGGACCAAATCTCCAAATGACAGAAAGTTTTCGAAAATACATTTTTGGTCACATGTTTCAGGGAAACTTGTTTACTTGATAAGTTGTCTTTAAAAAAAGATTAAATAAAAACGATAACCTCCTTATTAATAGCATTGTACATCCCTTGAAAATGAGTAAAGTGATATTGGTATAGTTTAATGGTTCATGCTGTAATTGTATTTTGATTAGTAAATATTGCCTAGTCTGCTATTGATAAAAGTTGCTTGTGTATATTAAGGTAACTTCACTTGAGGGTTTTGTACATGAAGATGAATAATCCAGAGAATCGCAAATAACTACATTTGTATTTGTAATGGATAACATCTTTATGTGGTTTTACCGGTTAGATTGAATTTATGAGAATCCAAAGTACTTGTGTGAATTAAGAAAACTTTGCCATGGAGTGTTAAACAGTGCAGTACATGATCAGAACTTTGTTTTCAGGCAATCAGAGTAAGCGTTAATGATGGAAGCATTAGAAAATAATTATTCACACTTCTAGGATAATTCCCAAAGAAACGTTAACAAAAGGAAACGTCCAAAGGTTAATGTGAAGTACAAGTTTTCAAGAATAGTCAGTTTTACAATGCTGTACCTAGTATTAGAAGATCTCTGAATGTACACCTTCTCTTGATATTTAAATATTATTATTGGAGTAATTATGAGTTGAGTCTGGTTTTGGTAGAAATCAATACTTATAGGATAGATGGTTTCGTTTTAGTGTAAATCCTATTGAAGGGATTGTACAACGTTCTTATCCCGAGTCAGTAACACCGTCAAAGTAAACATAATTTTATCAAATTGTTTGATAAACACTAAAATCAATGTTTGATAAAAGAAATAACCTAGCTTTATAATAGGGCCTAAAGTATTTGAAATCATTAACGTTGTAAGGCGGCCAAAGTGACTATACATCTTCAAATTCAGTTACAAAAAAGTTCTTAGTTTACAGAGCTCACATGTTAGGGGCTCTAGTTTCGATTAAACTTGTATTATTACAGAGCTCCAAACAGACCTAAAGTAGTTTAGTCTTGAGATGTTACTTGAAGACAATCTTTGATCTCACGTTTGTGGAAAAATGTCTTTCATAAAAATGGATTATCTACTATCTGCTATTGAAAGACTTTGGTATAGTACCGGTATACTATGGTAACTTCGCTTGTTTTTAATCTAGATAAATTACCCAGGAAATTGGAAGTAACTGTATATCTGTAATGGTTACGCAAATCAACAGACTATTACAAGGCAAAGTAATTTCTTTTCCGTAAATGTATGAAACTTGTACATCGGGTCGTCAAACTGTGCACTAATAGAGTATACACAACAACTTGGCAAATATTTTTATTAGAAAGGTTTATATCAAGTAAAAAACAACGAGGAAACTGACTGTAAATTTTGAATAAAGTTTGGTTATAGTTTTTCTTTTTTCAACCATGAAGAGTAAAGCACCATAGAAAAACACTATACACGCTAAATGTTTCCTTTTTTTAAATATGTTTTTTTTCAATGAGATATCGCCTTACTCACAAGGCCGGACGGCCAGTTCAAGGTCGAGGGCTAAACTTAACTGATTTGGGCTGTCCACCCAAATCAACTGTCATCAGGGGCACGTTGCCACCTACTCCTAGGGCTGGAACAGGGTAAACCCCTTCACAGTCCGTAAGGAAGTAGGCATGGGTATGATCAACATAGGATCCTGGCTGGTAGAGCAGAATGCACTACCTTCCCAACTTTTTACGAAGCAATTATGGTTAAGTGCCTTGCTCAAGGGCACAAGTCCTTAAAAGGGGAAAGACATGTTTGTTTATAACTGTCAATGATGCGATCATTTGTCAAATACTTTGCACTTGCAACAACACTTGATTTACTTTTAACTATTTGTTTACTTATTTATTTATTTAATTTCTGTACCCATAATTATTATGCCGAAACAGATAAAAAAAAATTATGTTGTAGTCTTGTACACACGACCACAGTAATATTTACTGCATGTTTATTATACAGCTTGCGGCGTTAACTCATCCAAGAAAGACTTAAAACAAAGCATCAAAATATAAGACGGCTGTCTTCGTTTTGACAAGAAAATCCAGTATCTATGAGTTGTTGATTTCATCGCATTTTGTTGTCTTGGAAACATAAAACATACTATAAGAGTTTAATCAAATTTATACGGGTGTATGGACAGAGAGTTGATTAAGAAAAGGCCGATCTGCCCTTAGAGTTGCGGCTAGAATATGCCTATAATTATTATTATAGGGCAACATGCTGCGTCAACCAATCTCGTGTAGCAAGTGGTCTTAATAATGCTTTTATAAAGTGGGCAAATTCATAATCATGTACGTTCATTTTCAACACTAAATGTTTCAGAAACATTTTATAATATCAAAGTCTATGATGTGGTCATCAACATGTCAAAATATTTGCATTATACACAATATCATTGTATTAAAGATGTATTTCTTTATTTCTTCTTTCTTATATGAGTTAATTTTGTTGCGACAATAAAGTATCAGTTGAAAAGTCTTTCTTTCTTTATTTATTTATTTGGTTAGTTAGTTACTTGGTTCGTTATTATGTTTATCTTTTTATTTATTTAATTTACCCATAATTTACCTAAACAGATAAAACCCGCGTTCACTGTAGCCGTATACACGAGACGAGACTAACATTTACTGCTTACGGTGTTAAGTCACCACCAATATAATAACTACAACAAACCACCAGACTATAACACCACAGCACTTCGTTGATTTACAGTAAGATTGCTTGCCATTATTCCAAGTCTTCAAAGGCAACACGAAAAGACACATTATGTACTGTTTCCATCGCATTCATAAAATAATGCAATCTTTGACAACAAAGAGCACCAGACTACTTTCCCTGCCAGCATCAGTGTTGTTGCCATAATTCAAGGCGAAATCAAAAATCGCATTATGGTATTTGTTGTTGTTGCTGTTATTAGTAACCATTTCATGGAAATTTATACCCTCGTGTATCATAAGATGATTGTGGCGTGCATTGAATTCCTATGCTTAAATTTGGCTAAGAACTTTGACAACCAGAGAGCACCAATCAAACCGTACAAAACCGTCACTGTACTTCCCAAAAATGAAAACTAAAAAGTTAACAATAAATCATATAACTCTTTTTATAGCCTGTTAAATAAACTCAAGTGTCATTACATACACCCCATGGATTATCTTTTGATTATTACTGTAGCAGGTATCCTCGCCTCAACAAGCGTTAATGATTTTTACTCCTAAATATTTGTTTGTGGGACTTTTTCGGCAATTAATTATCACATAAGTATTACAAAGATATAACAAATATTGTGACCTATACACTGTAATAACTTCCGGGTCAAAATTGATCCGAATCCGGGTTCCCTGTGGAGCCTGACCCATTTCTGGGTTAGTATGATCCGGAATCCGTGTTACAAAGGCCCACAAACGGGTCAGGCATCCCTGGGACCCGGAATCCCGGTCAATTCTGACCCAGCAGTTTTAGAGTGTAGCCGTTTCACCACCAAGGGCAATTAGTAGACAATGCTATCTGACAAGTAAAGTCTAAGCATAGCCTTTTGAAATGGATAGGGTTATATATTACATATATAGAGAAGGTATACCTTCTCTTATTATGAAAAAAAAAAGGTTCAGCCCCATCACAGTCGTATGGGGCTGAACTTTTTATATATTTATTTTTTTAAACAAAACATTAATTAGTTAAGCTTTATATTTTGGTTTCATCTACCATTGACTACTAACATATTAATTACACAGCTTACGGTTTTAAGTCATCCAAAGAAGATTAAAACAAAGCATCAAAATACAACACGGCTGTCTACGTTTCGACGAGAAAGTCCAGTATTAAAGGCACTGAACACGTTTTGTCAAAGACCAGTGTTCTCACTTGGTGTATCCCGACAAATGCATAAAATATCAAGCTTGTGAAAATTTGGGCTCAATGGTCATCGAAGTTGCAAGAAAATGATGAAAGAAAAAACACCCTTGTTGTACAAATTTGTGTGCTTTCAGATAGGAATAAAAACTTCTTGCAAGAAGTTTTTATTATTTTAGTGAGAAATTACCTCGTTCTCAAAAACTACGTTACTTCAGAGGGAGTCGTTTCCTAATGTTTTATACTATCAACAGCTCTCCGTTGCTTGTTACCAAGTAATTTTGTATGCTAATATTTTTTTCGAGTCATTACCAAACGTGTACGATACCATTAATGCGTTGTTGATTGGAAACATCACAGCTACCAAGAGTTTAATTAAATTTATTTTTCACCGCTGTATGGACAGAGAGCTGAAGAAGAATAGGCCGGTCTGCCATTGGAGTTGCGGCTAGAATATGCCTAATTATTATTATATGCTTAATTATATTATAGGCAAACAAGCTGAATCAACCACTCTACGTGTATCCGAGTGGTTTTGTTCATGCTTTTATATTGAAGAAAAAATTATATTCCTGTACGTCCAAATGTATTTAACAAAGATATACGCGTAATGTTTCCTTAAAATCAGGTTTCTTTTACAGTCAATGATGCGATCATTATATTGTCATTATTTTGCACTTGCAATAACACTTGGTTTAATTTTAAATATTTGTTAAGTTATTTGTTGATTTCAATTTTATACCTAGATTATGCCAGAACATATTCAACAAAATTTCCATTGCACCCTTGCACACACGACCACAGTAATATTTACTGTATGTTTATTGTACAGCTTACGGTGTTAACTCATCCGAGAAAGTCTTAAAACAAAGCATCAAAATATAAGACGGCTGTCAACGTTTCGACAAGAAAATCCAGTATCGATGAGTTGTTGATTTCACCGCATTTTGTTGTTATGGAAACATAGCACCTATACCAAGAGTTTAACCAAATTTATTTTTCACGGCTGTATGGACAGAGAGCTGAACCAGATTAGGTCGGTCTGCCCTTGGAATTGCGGCAAAAATAGGCCTAATTATAATTAATATAGGCCTACACGCTGCGTCAACCGCGAGTGGTCTTAATCATGCTTTTATATTGTGGAAAATTCATATTTTTAAATTTTTAAATCAATACTAAAAATGTTAAAGAAGCATTTTGTAATAATATTCAGTTCATTCTGACCCGGAGTTCTCGAGTGTATGAGCTTAAAGCGTCTTACTGTTTATTTGAATGCTAATAAACGACTGCCTGCTATTGATTTGTGGATTGTTTACACCACATGTTTTTGTCATGGAAATATAATACTAGTTAACAACTACCAATTAAAAACTTAATTACAAAAAAATCGCGAGTTGAAGATCAGTTGAATTTAAGCAAGGAAACGTCTGCCCTTGCCGATGTATATATTTGAAGCGGGTTCTGGCTTCCTCGTAGAAGCATAATAATGTTGTTAGCAAATAAGCCGTACACTCTCAGATGCAGCGAATGGTGTGATCTAAAGTCAATATCCTCAAATTGGTAAAATATTTGCAAACAAAACTGCGGCCCGACATACATGACTATAATAATGTACACACATGACACTTGATATAAAATAAGAATGCGTGTTAATTAAGTCTTAATTAATGTAACAAGATATTGATTAGAAGATGTTCCACACCCCTGCTATATTATTGACCATCCCTCCTCGGCGATATTATTTCACCAGTAATTTGGAGCACTGCGTCATTTCCACTGTTGAGCTGGTTTCGACCGGTTAGGGAAAGACACACTAAACATGAAAACTCTTATACTTCTCCAAGTAGCGGTGGTCACATGGGTGTCCTGCAAGGCATCAGTGGCCGACACTGGCGGCCTCCTCGGGTACGAAGAGAGAAATTTCAAGATATACAAGCACCACGCACTGATCAGTCACTCGTTTCTGCAAGAATCGGGGAGAGCTCGAATTCAGTGTATATTACTTTGCTTGAGGCACACACACTGTTTGTCAGTCAATCACGATAGCATCAGTGGCATATGCCAGCTCAATGACGGGAGTAAAGAGGAATTCCCCGAGAGTTACAAGCAAGATGACGGCTTTTCATACTTCGGTGGCTCATCAAATGAAGCCGAACCACTCACTGAAGTAACGATGATAACAACCGAGACACAGCAAGAAACATCACAAGCTCAAGCAACAACACAAGTAAGTTTCCCATTTTCCCGAACAGACACCAAAAGCCTGCAATTTTTCTGATCAAGGTTATGCAAATTGATGTCATTAATATTGCAGATTACTCTAAATTGTACAGCATATATTTTATGTTTCCGCGAGAGTACCTCATCAAATAATTGTTGTAAATGGGTCAACAGAACAATAATGAAATTATGAATAATCCCATCATTAAATAACGGTAATGCAACCGTTGACATCAGTGAAAGATGTTTTAAAAATGAAGAAAAATCTATAAGGACAATTCAAGGCAGCCACACTACGGTCTATAAGTCATGAGTTTGACTAGCCGTTTAAAATCACGATGACAGTACACGTTTGGTAATGACTCAAAACAAATATGAGCATAAAAACTTACTTGGTAACAAGCAACGGAGAGCTGTTGATAGTATAAAACATTGTAGGAAACGACTCCCTCTGAAGTAACGTAGTTTTTTAGAAATAGGTAATTTCTCACTAAAATAATAACAACTTCTTGCAAGAAGTTTTTATTCCTATCTGAAAGCACACAAATTTGTACAACAAGGGTGTTTTTTCTTCCATCATTTTCTTGCAACTTCGATGACCAATTGAGCCCAAATTTTCACAGGCTTGTTATTTTATGCTTATGTTGGGATACATCAAGTGAGAACACTGGTCTTTGACAGTTTCCAAACGTGTTCAGTGCCTTTAAACGAAAGACCGGATCCGGGTGGTTTGACAATCCGAGAACAATCTCGATGATCCTGTGAACAAAACATTGCGAGAGTCGCCCCCAAAAATATAAACAAATTAAACATATAGGAAAGAAAAAGGGGAAGTCATTGATAAACTAATCAATAAAATTGATACAATAAACAACAAATGGATGGAATCAATGAAGCGTGTCTGAAGAGGGAAGAAATCACATTTCGGCCGCTGTGAAATTGACTCATCAAAATATTATACCATCCCTTCCCCGTTGTTGTTGTTCATAACAAAATTGACCCTTGAATTAGGAGTTTACATACTTTGATATGGCTATATAATGGTTTTTACCAACATTAAAAAGGTATGGTGAACAAAGGAAGCTTTTTGGTGCTCAGTCAAACTCAGAAATTTAAATCCTGACATGATTTGTTTATGAGTTTAAGCTTCTACACAGAAGAACCAACATGTATAATGATTGGGCTTAATTGTTCAATTTATTGTTCACTTTATGCGTATATAGATCGCCACACTTTCAACACCAATACCCGACGCAACTTCAGCAAAAGCAGGTAAGAAACGGGGTTAAGGGTGTGTTACCGTTTAAGCGGAAGCAAGTCAGATTGTTTAGATCATTGTCCGGGCATAAGCTTTTGTTGTGTGTGTGTTGTTAAGGCGAACAAGAAGTAAACAAAACATGTTTGCAGATATCATTGTGTCCTCTTCGTTTTGGAAGCATGTACCTTTTCCAAAATGCTGCCATCCATAGTTTGTGTTGAACGTTCATCAACAGTTAGTGTCTGCTTCATGCACGCAGTTCTCAGAATGCAACATTTGAACCCTACGCCTAGCCTCAGGATGAAAACGCTACCAAATTGACAATGTGATTCTCAAATTAGAAACGAATTGAGAAATTTCACGCAAGAACTGTTTTGTTTAACGCACCTTTTCGAACAAAAGAAAGGAAAATAATGAAGAAGAATAACAATTATACCAAAAAAAAAATTGAAAAAAAAACTGTGACACATTTTGGTTCACTGAATATCCTCTTAAAACATTATTACAAATATTACTCAAGCCAAAACAAAAACAATCGACATGCAATGCCTTGCGGTGCACTGCCCTCATTGGGCTTTCGGCTCAGCAGCGATCCGCTGTTGTAGTGAAAGTATGTGGCCGTTGAAAATAAATGATGAAGAAAAAATAATGTGGTGGCTTTTTGTTCACGTGGATATTGTCAGTCTCGAGTATGACGTCATATGCGGTTGGTTGACAGAAAATTAAGGTTCGAGATCAAAGTCACTATTATGCAGATTAAACAGTTTCTAAAGCTCATTACTATCACGTCGGATCAGTAAACCTTTTGATAAATGAATCAATCTCAAAATCAATTTGTAGAACATCGGTGACGAAGGCTTTAATAGCAAATATTAACAAGATTAAAATAATTAGTAATCTTCTTTATACTTCATACTCCAGTCGATGCTGTAGGTCTTACTGTGATCTGCCCCCAAGGTGTGTTCGGCTTAACCAACGACAGCTATACTCGTACTTCTGTTCAGTGGTTGAAGGTATATGTGAATGACCAAATTGAAGATTACAAAATCACATGCAGTGACGACGAAGAAGGGAGGACTGTCGTGTCAGGTGATTTCTTCAAAGTAGGTACCACCACAGTCACGTGTGTGGCGCGGGATGCTGCTGATAACTCTGGACAATGTACATTCCTAGTTACTATCTCAGGTTTGTATGAAAATCAATGTTCACTGAAATAAATCAAATCAAGAAGCACTTTTCTTTATGATTGGAAAATCCAACAGGTTAATTTTACATTATAGTTTGGACCAAACGCTTTGATTATGCGTCTATAGCGGGTTAATTGCCATACAGCATTATCAACATAAAACAGGAGAATTAATTTTTTTGTGATTCCTTTTCTTATATTTCCATCGTATTATTGTCATGGATGGAAAATCAAACCATTGGATTAAACGTAGTAACCTAACGTGACCGTGCGTTACAATGGCCTCGTGGATAGTTACCACTTTACCAAAATATCCAATACGAGTGCGGCTTCTGCCATAAATTTCTTGACAAATGAAAAGTGTAAAAACCACGTCCAGAGCAGCGTTAGTGACTCAAAACATACAGCAGTGTCTTAGCAGGAATTTCCTATTGTATATGTTGTTTCGCTTCTGTTATTAGTTTTTTTGTTATTTCAATATCTTTAAACCAGTTTGCAACATGACTCGCCTTGGTATGGAAAGCGGCGCCATAGCCGACTATCAGATTACTGCAAAGAACGTTTTGAACAACGACTACGCAAACTACAAACCAGCACTAGCCAGGTTGAACAGCATTGGTAAGTATATACTCTATTTCTTGAAGAGTAATTAATCCTTCATTAATGAATCCGAAACAAATATTTGTATTTTAACGAAAGTGATCACAATCTGCTAGGTTGTATATTTGGTTGATGGGATAAACTAACGGGTATGTAACAGTAAGAAAGGTAGTAATGCGCATGCTTGTCAACCACAAAGGCAAATAAATCCATACAATTCAAATTAGTATTGATAAAACTGTCTGTCTACGTCTGGTAAGTTAAGACTTCCTTGGGGAAAGGAGAGGAACAGTCAAACACTGCTTCGTATGCATAAAAATAATGATATCGATAATGAGATGTGGTGGCTTCCTAGTAAGTGGTAAAATCGTACGATTTTAGTGAAGTCTTAAAGTGCCGGTGTGGCAGGAGATTCTGTCTCCCCGGAGATTCTGTCCCCCGATACGGCGAACTTAGTCTTGGTCCAAGACGTCACTATCTCATACTCGTGATAGAGCGCGCTTTTCTTCTCGAATCCATCGCGTTTGAAAACCCGACAGAGGGCGCGCTTTTCTTCATGAATTCATCGCGTTTGATGACTGGCTAAGCTAAATCGAACCAAGGATAGTGACGCACTCTGTTGTTGGAATTGATCCATTTCTATGCGTTGTTTATTGATCAATTTCGGTGCGAAGGTCTTGGAACCAAGACTATGGCGAACTGTGTACTAACTTCTTCTGATAGCGCCCTCTTTTGAATCAATCCCTTCAGCCCACGTTAATTTCCCATCATGGGTGACCGATTTTCCTATGACACCGGGATGTGTTGTCCTTTGTGATTGTGCTTTTGTTTAGAATGGTGAGTTGAGAGTCACCCGAGTGTGGTATGGATGACTTTAAGATCAAGAGATATTAAACAAACTCTATTGTTTCTAACAGGTTCCTGGTGTGGGAAGAACAACACTGTCACAACACACATTCATGTGGATTTTGACCAGACTGTAGATATCTACGGCCTGATCGTCCAGGGCCGTTACGGATCAGACGAACACGTGACGTCTTTTGCGCTGGCGTACACCGAAAATGGAGAGATAAGTACGTACACATTTATGATGGACTCAAACTCAGAAAAGGTAACTATGAATTTTGTGATTTCCTGTGATATTTACTTGAATGTTTAATAATAGGTGAAATAACGCCACATGTTGTTGAACCTTACAATTTAAAAATGTTCCCAGATTTCAAGGTTAGGGTTTCATGTTCAAAATATCAGTTTAAGGTAACGCAAAAGAAAGGTTGCTCTTGCAATCCAGTATTTTATTCCATAGAGACCTCATATTTAAGTTGTTGCTTATTCAGAAAAAAAAATAAATACAAAACCTGTCAACAGGCCTAAAATTAGGCAGTTCATTTATCTCCATATTGCCACATTGGACGGTACAATGTGTGTGCTACATTTCCCCTATGAAAAAGAATTTAAAAAAAAAATACGTTCGTTTACACCGAAGAGGCACTCAGAAGAATTTATAAACATATCCATGTTGGTCATCAGAGGATTATTTACTGTGAGGAAGAACAAGGTACATCTGAGTACGACATGTTGCTTGACCTTCCGGGGCAAAATTTGTCAACATCCCAAACATCCGATGACATCATTCTGAGAAAAATTGGGTCTGTACGTTTTTTGTACGGGGTTGTTTTGATTCATTCCTGACTTTCAATGATATTCAATCAACTCGGCCTTGAATTTGACATTTTTGACTGACGAAATATTCCCCTTTGGGTTGTAAAGACCCATTGGTTGTAGGAAATCCAATGACGTTATGTTTAAAATTTCACTCTGAAAAGGTCAGGAATGAACCAAAACATCCTGTACAATGTAAAGACAAATTTTTCTCAAAATGATGTCATCGGATGTTTTGGCTGTTGACATACCCCGGAAGGGTATCGAATACAATGGCATTTTACACCATTTTAACGTGAGGTTTGATACTTGTAATTTTTCCCCACTCATACGATGATTCGATCCATTGGAAAATGAGTACATCACAAAAATTAATTTGACATTTCCCTTCCTCTTTAATTTATTAATAGACAGATCCCTTGCTTATGACGCCACACCAGAGCCGTATATTGAGAGAGTTGCGACAACTTGCGATTAGAAGCCATTTTGTCTCCAAAAAATGCATTGGCGAATACAGGGTGCCAGACTAGTCTGCCCATTGGGTTGTACTGCATTTGGAACAAAATGGCGTCCAGCAACCACGTGACCGGAGAAAGCTGGTCACTCCATGTCGCAACTCTCTCAATACACAGCTCTGCGCCACACTCTTAAACAGCGCCCTAATCGAAGCAAAAGGAGGGAAATCATTTGACGACAGATGCTCTTGGTGCGAAACATGTGCGCCTGACCTCAGCGTACCGGATGCGTTGCGCGTTATTATGCACACCACGAGCAACTATCGTCCACTGATCTGCCTCCTTTTGCCTCGGTGAGGGCGCTGTTTCAGAGAGTGACGTAAAATGTAAGCGTTAAATTGCTTATCTAGCACTACTATCTGCAATATTGTATCATATTATTATTTCTCATCCAGAAATACATTACTGAAATGATGCCTGAGGGTCAGTATGTGATTGTCTCTGTCCAGAACGAAGTACATAAGATGATCCGATCAAAATCAATTCACATAGAACCCTTGAGCTGGAGTGGAGATAATCCATGCATGCGCTTTGAACTCCTCAGCTGCAACTGAAGACTTGAACGGGCAAGATAGTTTCTTTATGAACTCTAATTTAAGGAACATTATTAAGTTTTGTAATGGTTTTATTTATTTATGCATTTATTTGATAAAGGGGAAAACAAATTGGATCGAAATTTCTCACAACAATCAAATGATTTATGAAAAGGTTTTGTAGAGCGACACAAGTTACTTTCACTTTTCTAAAAACCTTTTTTTACACTTGTTGGGAGAGTTGTATAAAAGCAAATTGAACATTATCAGCGGGTTTTTTTTATAACTATTTTTGAGCTTTATTAGCGTTTTTATTTTGTATACTAAATTTATTTTGTAAACTAATATATGCTTGCGGTGTTATTACAAAAATTAGGTTCGCTTTTGGCAATAGTTGAGGGCACTATTTTGTGAATTTGTTTACAATTTAAAATTACGGCCATTTCAGAAGTTGTACCCTGCGTTCGCTGTGGCCCCTATAGAAACAAGGTGCTTTGTTAATAGGTCTTATGAGCGCCTTTTGAAAAAGGTATCTGTGGAGCAGATGCGCCTTATACGTAAGGCCTGACTGTAAGCAATTGCCTTCTTACAGTAACTTGGGTGGCAATTGTTGGAGAGAAGATACTAATGGGTGTCAGTGGGTTTGCTTTAACAACGTCATTATGAGATTTAGTTATGGCTACATCTATGAAAAATCACCGTTGTGAGAGAGTATTCAGTAGTGAACTTTATGGTGGGGTGGAATGAGTTTATATGGTTGATAAACTCATCCAAGCTGTCTTGACTATCACACCAAATAGAGAAAATGTCATCGTCAATAAATCTCCACAAAACTAGTGGGCGGTTGGGGGCAGAGGACAGAAGTATGTCCTCTAAGTCAGACATGAATAAGTTAGCATATTATGAGGGCGCCATTTTGGTACCCAGTGTCTGTAGAAGTTGCCTGTCAGTGAATGAAAAGTTGTTATTTAGTGAGAATGTGGCTGATGAGTTCCTTAATGTGTCTCACTGAAGGGCGGAATTGTTTATTGGCCCTTAGAGCAGAGACACAGGCACTCATCCTTCACTATGGGGTACGTGTAGTAGTATACAGTGATGAAACATCTAGAGTAACCAGAATAGCAGAGTATTAATTTTGATGTTTGACTTCCTCTAGTTTATGGAGGAAGTCTGTGGTATCCTTTATGAAGGAAGGGATACGGGACACTAAGGATATGAGGAAGCTGTCGACAAAGTCAGAAATGCGCTCTGTAGGGCTACCATTACCAGATACAATGGGTCGACCCGGGTTGTTGGAACCAGTTGCAATTATCTCGAAGAGAAAGGGTTTGCCGCGGTGTTTCTGGCAGTGGCTGCTGAATGCGCTCAATGTGTTAGATATATTGGACTCATAATTTATAAACCTCGATGAGTAGTCTGGAAATAAATATTAATAAGCACTTTGAGACGCCCGCAGATAACGCGCTTTATAAAAACTAGTTATTATTGTTATTATTATTATTATTACTACTCTTGTTTGATTGAAAATGTGATTATCCCGTACCAGCAATGTATTGTTTCAATGATCAGTGTAATTTAGAATAACTGTAAGTTGATTGCTTATATTGGATTGTATACCTCAGTGGTCAATAATAGTGAGGCGGTAATTAAGAAATCTTCTTTTGTTATACCACGGTAATATATTGTGAATTTGTATTGGTCGAGAACCAATCACGTGATGTGGTACACAGACGCATGTAACATGGCTAAGGTCGGAAACACATGTGTCCGTCAAGCGTCGTGTGTAGTGCGCAATGCGTCACATGAAAAAACATGTGTATTGGGTTATCCGTAAAACGATGTTAATTTCTTAGCGAGTATTTTTACTTTAAAGGATTTAACACTTCACATTACGCACAACGTATAAGGGGAACATGAGTAATGTATACCAAAGGTTACATTGCGTTGATCGTGCTCACCGCTGGTCGTTTCCATCGCCTTATACAATATTATAAGAAATAGCACCGGGTTCAAGGTTGCAACTACGCTGGTACTATGATCTACATTCCTGTGAGATGTGCCGTATAGGGAACATTGAACAAATCTGCTTATCAAACTGTGCCAACTTCGTCGTAATAATGTTTGAATATCAAGTCACCTCAAAAGAAGAGGAATCTACTACAGCGATTCGGGATGGTTTACAGTTATGTTCTAAGGCAAGAAATTACTTTAGAAAATGTGGTTTTGACATGCGCATCTCTTTGTCTAACCAATCAAACCAACGGTAAGAACGTGACATGAAACGCCATAATATAAATTAATGTTTATTTTTCTCAACATGATTTTACGATTTCATAACTTACTTATATCGTCATTTTATTGCTGCTTTAAGAATTGTGATGTCAATATTTTTAATTAATGGTGATGTTTTGGATAGACATAAGTGACTCCTGAAATAGCCCTGTCCGATAAGACATGCAAAGGAAACCCCAAAGTATCTTTTTACATTCTGAAAACGTTTGCCCTAAACTAAATCTTTCAGGATATGCTTCGATATAATGTTCTTAATTTTCAATTAGAGACATTAAACGTAATCAGTTGCAAAGTTAGTAGAAAGAAAACTAGACTTGAATACACAGGTGATTCATGATGCCACTCAGCTTCGAAAAGATTAAATATACAGATCAAATTCACTTCCTAAATCCTCTAGATCTCTTCTAAGTTCATATCATTCAAAACATCATTGATGTTGCTTTGTAGAAAAATGACAGTATTTTTTCCCCAGACATTAATCCCTTTAACTATTTACATAATTTCTCACTTAAATGTTCTATATATTAATAGTTCATACTTGATTCCCTATCCCCTTTTAATGACACACTATTCAATCCAAGGAAGATACTGGCTGATTATTTCAGTATAAATGACCAGGTGTTAATTTTCATTTTTAACCGATCACATTTTCATCAGGCATTAAATTACGGATAAGTTTCATAAATGTTTCAGAAATCTTACTTGTGAGCAGTAATAAATGTGTGGAAAAGAATATCTCTAAAATGTTGTTTGTTGTTGTTTGTCTTAAACACTTAGGCCTACTTGATCGAAATTTTGTTAATGGGTCTGCTATTTAAACTTGTTTACGATGTGTTTGTTTGTCATTCAAATGCATTTTTGATGTGTTAACACTTCTGGGTTTTTTTTCTCGTAATTATCGATCAAAAAATTAGGCACAAACACAAACCTCAAGGTTTTAAAAAACGAGAAACACTTCTGCCGTTGGCGGCGCGTGTCTATGGTTCCAGACAAAAAATCTTAACAAAGCAACGTTACGCGCGTTTACCAGTGCATAAAGTGACGTCATGTGTGGGAGTTAGCTTCGCGTGAACAAATAGGACACTGTTGTTTATGGATTGGGATTCGATAGACACGAACTCATCGTATACAATATTGATTGGACCTGTAACAGCGGACCTGTAACCAGTTACATTGGACCTGTAGCTTTGGAAGAATACCCGTTCGTGAGACAGATTTCTAAACCCAAGGACAAGATTTGCCTACAACCGCAAAGATGCCATCACAAACTGATGAGAAAACTGGCTGAATCTTTTCAGTAATTATCAACGTTATCCGCAATTTTGGTCTGTATATTGATCAACGAGAAACACACGACGCTACGTTTGCGCAGATCAATGCCACGTCACGGGTGCCGTGTAAGATTATGACGTCACAACGGTCCTTGAATCTCAATTGTCGTGACTTTTAAAACCAAACATTTTCAAGTAAATCTCAAAGCTGAATGACACAACTTTACTTTGATAACACTTACCAATTTATAGCCTCTAGAATCAATCAGATCTTCTCAATGGTAGCAATATGCTTCTGTTCCTCCCAAAAGATTCTGCGTGGAATAAACACAGTTGGAACAATCACTTCATGGTAATATGTAACATACACACTTTTCTTGGTCAGTGTTAAACTCAGAGTAATTATATGAGTGCATCGATTGTGTTGGATTATCTATGTCACTGGCAAGTAATAGTAAGTCAGGATATTTTCTCACTAACCCTGCGTCACGAGGCTCCCAAAAAATTTCTTGCTCATCCCACCAGCCTCATTGGAAGGCACTTTTAATTATAGGGTAATAAGTCTGTTTGGGGGTGGTGGGGTTGGGGTGGGGATGGTTGTTGGAGTGGGCAATGGAGCGGGTGGGGGCGGGGGTGGGGGGCGGGGGAGTGGGTGGGGGGTGGGGCGTACATTGTATTAGCCTGATGACAGATACATTACAATGTGTTGGCTGCAGATCTTATCTTATGTACGCATGTCAAAGGGGGGCTGCCACCAGAAAACTTCAACCCAAACTCAACCCATAGAATATTTACTATCTAAAAGGGGTGGTTCTAATACAGGATTACAAAAAGTTTTGACCGGATTTGACCGAATGGTTCTTATGTTATTGAAGAAAACAAAAACATGTGCCTTCCGCTACAGCCCCTTGGCTACACGCAGGGCTAAGGTATGTGCATAAGATGCAGTAAACAATGTGTACTTCTGTATTTTATGCGAGTCGCATTAAAATGCAATCCTACTAAAGTGTTTCGCTGATGACCACTGTTTAAGGGCTCGTAGCTTTGTCCCTAAAGCAGTTTTCACTAAAAGGTCCACGTTCATCTAGGCAAAGAGTATACACTTCCCTGACATACAAAGATCATATCCACCGACACCCACCTCAATTTAAAAACAAAGTTTAATGTGGGTCAGTTTATGCAAACATTTAAAATAATTCACATTTTCGTATATGGATAAACAAAATATAACGTTCACAGGTTGATTGTTTCAAGTACACTATGCATTCAAGAAGAGTCAGATTTACAACGCTACCTATCAGAAGATCTCTGAATGTACACCTTCTGTTGATAGATAAATATTAGTATTGATGTTATGATTAGTTGAGTCTTTGCTTGGTGGAAATATATACTTAGTATATGTTTTAGTGTATAAGCAATATAAAAAAAAAGTGATAAAAGTAAAACATTCTTGCTCCAAGTCGGTACCATTACAGCATCGTTAAAGTGAACTCATTCACTCTGCACTGAAATCAATCTTTGCACACAACAAATAATTCCCCTTCTCACTGTTCATCTTAGTTTATCATCAAGAGAATTCCTTTTTATTACAGTCAATACTTAAAATGGTACAACAACTGAAAACACAATTGATAAGCTTGTTTAAGTCATTTATTCAATTAATTTCGATACCAAGTGGTATCTCCTGCGGTCCGGCATAAATGACTACATAATGTACACAAACGACATTTGATATAAAATAAAAATTTGTGTCGTTAAATTACTTCATAAAACACTAGTCAATCATGTGGCCACTATTCGTCGTACTCTTCGCCTGAAAAAGCATTCCTACACACATTTTGTGGCAACTCAATAAAGAGCACCAGACTATTTCTCTTACTACGTCTCTTATTAGGGGAGTACAATGACGGAAGTTCACAAATTTTGCGGTTCAGACGTCAAAGCGAAAGCGAATTTACGTGATACAAACAGTCAGTAGTAAGTGCTGTTTTCCTATAGTGACACAATAATATTCGATTTGCTTTCACAAGTCGCTTCAATAGGATTAAAACAGTGTGAAAAGTTCAATTAAGCTGAAAAAAAAACCCATCGCGAATTAATAAATAATAGCCTTCATTTAATATTTTTAATAACATGTTAACAAATCTAAACAAAAACAAATGATGTGTGGACGATACTCCTGAAAAGCAAATTTAGTATTGTTATTAATTTTTTGCAACCAACAATTAAATGTACTTGTTTTTTGTCATTGTTAATGTTTACTACATCACAATTAGTTGTCTCTATGACTACGTGTGGGTTCATCCAGGGCTGTGTATTGAGAGCGTTGCAACAGGGTGTGCGTATACAGGGTATCAGACTAGACTGCACATTGGATTGTGCTGCATTTAGACAAAAATGGCGTCCAGCAACTACGTGACCAAAGTAAACTGGTCCCTCCATGTAGCAACTCTCTAAAACACAGCTCTGGGTTCACTCAATTGCTTCATGCATCGCTTCACATACATCGACCACTACATGTAGATCAATATCACTCTGCAAGACGCACTGCATTCTAGACGTTATTTTCACTTTGATGCACACACTTCTCGCCTCAATACTTTTTTAATTGTTTATCAATATGAGTTTTAATCAACACTTGGAACCGTTTTATATTTCTGAAAGATTGCTTGAGTGATTCTAATTGACACGTCACCACTATTTATTGATGTCAAATTTCTCTCTACCTACAAGGTACTGCCAGTTGCGTCAAGGACAACAGAATCAATATTGACCTCCAAATATTTTGTCTCTCTTAAAATGACTACTCTTTAATTACACAAAATTAACCAACATATGTAAGCTACCTGTTTAAATTTGTACAGGGTACCCATCACTGCCCCCCTCTCAAAAAATAAAATAAAATAATAATTAAAAAATAACAATGAAATTAACTGAAGTAAAAAGTTCCCTTAACTTCTCAATCTACCTTTGTGTGCCAATGTGCAAACTGGAATGGTCTTAGTTCAAATCAAGGGATATTTAGATCAGAGTGGACAATACTATTGTGGGAAGTATCATAGTGTTAAACAAAGGAAACGCAAACTTTGCCGGAAGTTGATTGTCTTACAAAAGGTAGAACCCTTCATTAAAATGAGCTAAATAATAAATTTACACTTTCAGGTTTCAGTTTTCCGTCATTGCTCTTTGTTCCAATAGACCTACTGATTAGAATAACGAATGATGCATTGTAGTCCTAATTTATGAAAATAAATTAATTGCACACACACACACATGATAAGGCGCTCGTCATAATTGGTGTTTAGACAGGAATCTCTATTAAAATCATCTAGTTTTCAAGATAAAACCAACACTAGGAAATGACATTAGGTGCTCACGCTTTCCATAAATTATCATATAACGGTTGTGATGCTTTTGTACTGCAACTATAACGAAATCCATGAATCAAACGTATTAGTCCAAAGCAATCATCATGTAACACTGCTCAGTGATCTTTAGTCCAAAAGTCGGTCAATAATTCACTACCTAACGCACCGTGTATCGACAAACACACGTACCGTATATTCAGTGCAAACCTCGGCGCAGTATAGACTCAACTAAGTCCCAAATTCACAACGGTCTCTGGAGTATGTGCATATAATTTGATTCTCTCGACGATACAAAGTGCCTTAATCTAGTCTAGGGTTGGGATCACGTTACGTCAACTATGCCCAGTTTTGCAAAAAATTGTAATTTTTAGTGGAAATACATCGATCTTGACAAGTTTTAAAATGATTGGAAGAAACTATTATTAAAAGCCCTTTTTAAAATAATGATTTCTGTAATACAGGAAATTTAAATTTAGCTAAGTTACCATCAACATATTTACATCCTTAGAGTCATCAAAAATGTCATGGCTACGTCATCAAACGTTTAAAACCAACAAACACATCTACAGGCAGGAAATATTAGTTATAAAAAGAAAAAAAGAGGAAAAAATGAGAAAAACAAAACGGTTCTGACTCAATCGGAATAATTTTAAAAACAATTCAGAAAAAAAAATCTCGAGGCCTCTCTGCTCTTTGAAAGGTATTTGTTTGTTGCGGATGCTGGCTTCCTCAGAAATTCATCACTGACATTTAAATATGTTTAATGTTACACAAAGTCAAACTATATAATAATTCTTTTAGTAAGATACCAATGTCAATAATTATTTATGTGATCATCAACATGGTAAAACATTTCTTTGCACATTTGAAAAACTTTGTTAAATTGCTTAAATTGTTCATTTCGATACCAAGTGGTTTCTCTAAACAGGTACAACCTCCATTGCGACCGAGCAAACATGACTATTGAACACAAGCAACACGTAAAAAAATAACGCGTGTCATTAAATCCCTTAATGGAATCCCTCATCATGTGGCCACTCTGCGTCGGATATTTCGTCTGAAAGAGTTACAGAATATTCTTTGCTAAAGCAGCTCTATGAAATTGGGCCCAGGTCTCTCTTCAGGCAAATACAATGACGGTTTGAAAAGTTCATAATGCCAAAGAAGATTACTACGGATTATTGGGTGGGGCTATTTGGGATTTGAGGCTTTCCATGACGGGGAGGTATCAATGTATATTCGGTTTGCGGTAACACCATGTGTGTATCTACTTTGCTGTGTAGATTTTGTTCTTTGAAAACTTGTCTTGTGTTATACTGCCGCGGAGTAGATTTCGGAATTTGGGAGACTACCGAGTTCTGAAAAGAACTGTCCTGCTTCTTAACTAATGCCTGGGTGGAAGATAGGAAATCGGTCGTGACTATACTACTTTCGCCTAGTGGATCGGGGTACTTCACTGCCACGGAGTGAGTTCTTAATTGGTCTGGACGTTTCGACCAGCTTGCTCTAGTCAGGCGTCATAATTACTGAGTACTTGTTCATTGAAAAAGAACAAAAACAAACAACAACAAATAACAACGATATACTACATGTTCCTTAAGCTTACACAATTGACAGAATTGTCAGTGAATAATACACCATTATTAAAAAAAAAATTATATGTGACTGTAGCAGTTTTTCTGAATCTCACGTTGCGTTTCCACTACAAGGAAAACACGGCTCAATCCATTTTGTTAAAAAGGTAAGGTCTATATCCCCCCTCAATGTAGCTTTATCAACACCAATGGCAATCAGTGTACATCACTATTTGAAAAGTACAGGCTAGGCACGACGTCTTTTGAAAAGGAAGCGGTTGGTAAGGGCTGGAATATGAAAGGTACGGCTGCGGGGTGATTAACGAAACAACGTAAATTATCACAAACAAAACGATTCCGAAGCTTAAGTACCAAATCAATAAAACATACCTGGGTTAAGAGTGTCATCGGCTTCAAGTCATTTGACGCAGACATTGATTAGAAGAAATTATACACCCCTACTATATTATTGGCCATCCCTCCTCGGCGATATTACTTCACCAGTGATTTGGAGCACTGCGTCATTTCCACTGGTGAGCTGGTTTCGACCGGTTGTGGAAAGACACACAAGAACAGAAATATGGAAACTCTGATATTGTTCACCATTCCGATGGTCGCATGGGTTTCTCACGAGGCATCAGCGACTGAGACTAGTTGCACCATCGGGTCCCATGGAAGCATTTTCCTACCACACCAGCACCACGCACTGATCGGTCACTCGTTCCTGAATCAACCAGGGACAGTTCGTATCAAGTGTATGATGCTTTGCTGGAGGCACAGCCGCTGTTTGTCATTCAATCACAATGACATCAGTGGCATATGTCAGCTCAACCACGCCAGCAAAGAGGATTTTCCTGATAGCTATAAGCAAGATGAAGGGTTTTCTTACTTCGGTGGCTCATCAAATAAAGTCAAACCACTCCCTGAAGAAGAAATGATGACAACCGAGACAAATCAAGAAACATCACAAGCCCAAGCAACAACGACTAAACGAGTAAGTTTTTTACAACACCACTAATTGTTTACATCGGTCAAAGAAACAACAGAGTTGCTAATCATGTTGTCATTTAATATTTGGTAGTGCAGCCATTAACAGTTTAAAAAAATAGTAAAGTGTTTCAGGTATTTGTCAGATAAAATTGTCATCACGATTGCTCTGATGCAACTTAAAGGCACTGAACACGTTTGGAAATTGTCAAAGACCAGTGTTCTCACTTGGTGTATCCCAACATATGCATAAAATAACAAGCCTGTGAAAATTTGGGCTCAATTGGTCATCGAAGTTGCAAGAAAATGATGAAAGAAAAAACACCCTTGTTGTACAATTGTGTGCTTTCAGATAGGAATAAAAACTTCTTGCAAGAAGTTTTTATTATTTTAGTGAGAAATTACCTCTTTCTCAAAAACTACGTTACTTCAGAGGGAGTCGTTTCCTACAATGTTTTATACTATCAACAGCTCTCCGTTGCTTGTTACCAAGTAAGTTTTTATGCTAATATTTGTTTTGAGTCATTACCAAACGTGTACGATACCTTTAAGCAGGACAAAAGCGGTACAAAACAGGGAAACAAAGTTTATGCTAAAGAAGAGTTTGAAGGAATACAACAGTGAGCTTAACACAACGGTCGTTTTGTTCCAAATTCCAAATTAGGTTTTTTTTTCAAGTATATTATCTATCAGTAAACAAAAAGTAAAGATACATGGTTTAAGCAAATGTTAATTTGAAAATTAATACAAACTTCTCGTCGCAGAGATGCAAATTTTGATGACCTTACCATGTTATATTTAAAAAGGCCATCAACAAAATTTCATATCATGAAAGGAAACCATGTCTAAAATTCTATTTCGTATTGACTGCACAGCTGAACTTAAGTTTCAACTTCCGCTTTGAAACGGAAGACACGGTCAAATATGGGTCAAAATTGTGTAGCGTTTATTAAAGTTTTGAGGACCTTTCCGATGATGTAATGTAAAAATCTAAGGTGCGGTTCAGAAATCAGGAGTTATGAATTGTTTTAATAATAAACTTTAATTTAATATAATTCAACACCTGATGATGTCATCATGATGTCCAGAAATTTTGAGGTTCAAATGTGTGATGAGTTTTAAGGCTCACTTCAGCTCAATCCGTTTATGGTTTGATAATCCGATGACGTTCTCGATTGACCTTGAGTACAAAACAAACAATATCTTAATACTGATGATAATCTCCATTGTTCCATTTATATCTAGGTCTGCGCAGTTCCAGCGGAACTTTCAATTGAAACACTGGAAACAACTTCACAAAAATCAGGTAAAGGAAACGAGGCTAACTGTGTTTGTTTGTGTTATTAAGGCGAAGACAAACTGAAAACAATTTATATTTGAAAATATCATGCACAAAACATCCCATGCTCAAGCAAGTAATAGGTTTTTTTGTTAAACATGACCCAAAAGTAACGCCTGCCTGCTTTGTAATACTTAGTTCTAAGAATGTAAAATTGTTGACCAATGGGAGACCTACTTATTCTGAATTAGATGAAGACGTTGACAAGAGTTATAATGTTACAGTCAAATAAGAAATTCAACATTTAACGCTTCCATGAACGGACTGATTTATATATTGCACTCTATTGCGATATGGGTCTTTCCATAAATGAGGGGGCCAAAGCGTGACATGGTGTTATATCTCAAAAGATAATGTACTTTCTATATTCTTTGCATTTTTAAGTGGTGGGGATAGCTCATACGCTTAATGTATATACTTCAATTTCTCGAATCAGATTTTTTGTTTTCATATACGATCCAAAACTATCCATCACACTGTAACGGAGACACCGGTATCTCAGTTTCCTGTCACAGGGAACTTGTGACTTTTTTTTCCCATAAATTAGTAGGTTTTCATTGAAACTTTAAATTTCAAATGGTAATATGTAAACATCATTGGTATATTGTAATTCAGCTATTTTCAAGGAAAACCTTCAAACGTAGGCCAAGAAGTAAAAGCCGACAGTTTCACGCGTAACCGAGACACTGGTGTCTTTGTTACACTGTGACTCAAAAAGTCTTCTCTCCCTTATTTTGGATCATAAATGTCTGAATCTAGAAAAATGCATATGTAATACACGCTACATGTATGTAGAATGTATTACTTTTTTGCTGAACATCACTTATCAAAGTAAAAAAAATGATGTGGTCCTTATCATTTTTCCACAAATAGTATCCACCCTGATTCTCTTTTATTGTCGCACAATAGTTGATCAATTTCGTATCAGTCGATACCGAAGGTCCAAAAGTGTTATACCCCTAAGATGTGTTCGGTTTTTGGCAGCAATGCTAGTACTTCTGTGAAATGAAAAGCGTTGTCTGTTTTGATGGTAGTCTACGTCATAGGCCTGTATATTATATAGGCCTTTGTCGAGTTTCAAAATCACATGACAAAGGGAGGACTGCCGTACCAGGTGACCAGTCACGTATATGGCGTGGGATGCTGCTGGTATTCACAATCAATGTCGTTGTCACTACCACAGGTTTGTGAACAAACCAATATTCATGTTAACACCAACGAATTCTTCAAGAAACTTTTTTCAGAAACTGAAAACAAAACCCCAAACACGTTAATTTGTTTTTATAAAGAATGATTTGAAGCAAATGTTTTGAATTTGCGTCTAGAAACGAGTTCACACTTGAGCTGATTAACTACCACTTTTTATAATGACATATAACAAACCAAACGACCTCGTAGTTACGTATCATATTCATAGCATGGATGAAAAGTCAAATCTGTGACTGAAAGTTGTAACATACCGGTAGTACGTGACAGTAAAGCTGACTCAGAAATTCTGTCAGCAATTTCTTGAAAGTTTTTAAAGCGAATGCTAAACATCATGCAAAAAGCACGTATAAAGATCTAGAACAGGAACAGCGTGTGTGAATTACTAAATAATGTACTGTCTCGGGAAGGTTTACTGGTTCTATTCCCTGATTACTTACTGCTCGTTTTGTTTATGTTTTCAAAACAGTTTGCACCATGACTCGCCTCGGTATGGAAAGCGGCGCCATAGCCGACCATCAGATTACTGCAAGTCACGTCAAGAACTACGACAACGCAAACTACGGACCAGCTTTAGCTAGGTTGAACAGCCATAGTAAGTATACTCCATTTCTTGAAGAGTAATTAATTATTAATTAATTAATCCGAAACAATACTTCTTATTTGAACGCAAGTGATCAAAATCTGCTAGGTTGTATTATTTGGTTGATGAGATAAACTAACGGGTACAGTAAGAAAGATAGTAATGCTACAGTGTTTGTCAACCACCAAGGCAAACAAAGTCCATGAGCCAGCCCCACTTGCCGGTACCAACTCGAGGGACTAATTCTAATATCACTTTTATTGTTGCAAATAATCCATAACTTACCATAAACTATGATAGCCTTTCCAAAAAATTAGATTTTTACAACTTTTCGAAAGATTTTCACCGTAAAATCTAAAACCTCTTAGCCTCTTCCGTTATTGATAAGTCAACGGCCGTTTAGATAGTAACATTTTTCAAGCCCATGTGTTTGCACGGAGAGTAAATATTTGAGTGTGCATCCTCAAACAGCCGTTGTATTTGTCACATGGCAAGCATGCTGCATGTCAACAATGTTTCTCTTGTCAATAATGTGCTGATGTACTCTTCATCAACAGTCATCAACAGGAACTATTTGGTTTAAGTGTCATTTTGTTGAAAAATACCTTTGTTATACGCTACATATCATTGACTATATACAATTCCAATTTAATAGTACCAATAAAACTGTCTGTTCACGTCGGGTGATTTAAGACTTCCTTGGAAAAGGAGAGGAACAGTCAAACACTATTCAGTATGCATACAAATAATGATATCGTTCCATGTGGTAGCTTCCTAGTTAGAGGTAAAATGATATGATTTTAGTGAAGTCTTATCCGGGATGTGTTGTGCTTTTGTTTAGAATGATTGGCGAGTTGAGAGTCACCTGAGTGTGACATGGACAACTTTAAGATCAAGAGATATTAAAAAAAACTCTGTCGATTCTAACAGGTTCCTGGTGTGGGGCAGATTATACTGGCTCATACATCCAGGTGGATTTCGACCACACGGTGGATATCTACGGCCTGATCATCCAGGGCCGTTACGGATCAGACGAACGCGTGGCGTCTTTTCTGCTGGCGTACCTCAACAATGAAGAGAGGTACATGAATACGAAAGATGCAGGCAGTTCAGAGAAGGTAACTATGAACATTGTGATTTCCTGTGATATTTACTTGAATGTTTAATAAAAGGTCAGCTAACGCCACATAATACTGGACATTACAATTTACACATGTTCCCGATTCTCCAGATTTCACGGTTAAGTTTTCATTTCCAAAATATAAGTTTACTGTCTTAACTCCGAAAAAAGGTTGCTTTCGCAATCCAGTATTTTATTCCATTGGCACTGGAGACCTCATCATTAAGTTGTTGCTTATTCAGAAAAATACAAATCATAACAATACAAACAAAAAATTAAAAGAATTACAATTCAACGAATTTCTAAAATTGAGTTTTAATTTTCCTGCCAAACTGTCCAGATGCCTATAGGATCAGGCAGTTCATGCATCTCCATATTGCCATCTCGGACGGTAGAATGTGTGTGCTAAATTTCCCATATGAGGAAAATAGCATAATGAAAAAGAATTCAAACAAAATAAACAATTGTTTTCACCAAGAGACACTTAGAATAATTTATAAACATATCCATGTTGGTCATCAGAGGATTATTTACTGTGAGGAAGAACAAGGTACCTGAGACAATGAGCACGGCGCGTTGCTTGATCGGATGTCACCTCCCGAATCTCACTCTGATAACAAAACATTATCAACAGTTTTAATATTTGTGTAAGTTATTAACAGCAGACACAGTGTTTTTGTACTTTAAAAAGGAAGGGAAATATCAAATTTAATTTTGTGATCTACTCATTTTCCAATAGATAGACTCCTCATGTGAGTGAGGAAAAATTACAAGTCTCTAACCTCACGTTAACATGGTGTAAAATGCCATTGTGTTCAATATAATACCGTTAACCTTCCGGGGCAAAATTTGTCAACATCCAAAACATCCGATGAAATCATTCTGAGAAAAATGGGTCTGTACATTTTTGTACGGGGATGCCTAGGTCCACTCCTGACTTTCAATGGTATTCAATCAAAACATCATTGAATTTAACCTTTCGACTGACAATATATTTCCCTTTGCAATTTAAAGACCCATTAATTGTTGAAAGTTTCAAAATTTACTCTGAAACAGTCAGGAATTAACCAAAACATCCCCGTGCAAAAATGTATAGACCAAATTTTTGTTTTTCAGAATGATGTCATCCGATGTTTTGGATGTTGACAAATTTTCCCCGGAAGGTTATCGAATACCTTGGCAATTTACACCATTTTAACGTGAGGTGGGAGACTTTTCCCCCACTCACAGTCAGGGGGACTCTCTATTGGAAAATGAGTACATCACAAAATTGAATTTGACATTTCCCTCCTCTTTATTGGGTGCGTTTCATTAGCTTCCCCGGGTCGACCCCTGGGTGCTCATCCAGGTGAGCCCCTGACATAAGCTAATAGAACACCAACTCCCCCCCCCCCCAGCATTCACACCAATGCATCTTGGGACAGCCGACCGGAACTACTTTCATTGTGTGCATTACGTCCGTGGATTTACGAAAAGGTCGTAAAATAATTAATCTCGTGATAAAACTGCAACTTTAAATTATTTTGCAAGCCCTCGTTGATACAAAAGTACTCGTATTCGAATAAAAAAAATATTGAATGCTCATTAAGGGTGAAAGTCAAATTTACTAAAAGTGTCCGCTGAATTACAAACGAAATGGTAGCCATTAGAAAGGTTTTCGTCGTGACGTCATGCAGCTCGGTCAGCCCCAAGTGAACCGCTCCACTAGCAGGGTACTTGGGGAGGACCAGGGTGAGCCCCGAGAATGACGTAAAAGCTAATCGAACGCACCCACTAATATACTGACCCCTTGCATATTGACGTCACACTCTAAAACAGCGCGTTCATCGAAGCAAAAGGAGGCAGATCACTGGACGACAGATGCTCTTAGTGTGAAACATTTGCGCGTGACCTCAGCGTACCGGAAGCGTTGCACGTTATGCGCAACGCTGCTTGTAGACCATTTACATAACGCGCAACGCTGCCGGTACGCTCAGGTCACGAGAAAGATTGTACACACCACGAGCAACTATCGACCGATGATCTGCGCTGTTTGAGAGAGTGACGTCAAGTAAGCGTTTTATTGCTTATCTCCCACAACCATCTGCACTGGTGTCTTGTTTCATTATTATTTCTCATCCAGATATACATACCTGAAATGATGCCTGAAAGTCAGTATGCAATTGTCTCTGTCCAGACCACATCACAGAAGATGATCCGATCAAGATCCATCCGCATAGTACCCTGGGGATTTATTGGAGATAATTCATGCATGCGCTTTGAGCTCCTCAGCTACAACTGAAGACATGAACGGCCAACGTAGTGTTTTTAATGAATTTTATTTTAACATTTATTAATAAGTTTTTTCAAAGTTTTATTTATTCAATTACTTTTAAAACGGGAAAAATTTGATCGAAACGTCAGGCCATTAACTATTTTTTTGCATTTATATCATAGGTCCTTTTGGTTGGTAAGCAGTTTGCAACAGCTAATTCTATTTCATCATGTTTCTCCTTTATAGTGAGGGTATTAATTTTTAGATGTCCTTTTGGATGTTGGAGTGTCGTTGCCGAGCTGTAAAGCACACTGATTAACTCAGACTCGAGCTCTGGTGTTTCTGATCAGCAGAGTGTGGGTTCGAGTTCCGATATTGACACTTGTGTCCTTAAGCAAGACACTATTATTGCTTCGTCCTTCGGATGGAACGTAAAGCCGTTGGTCCCGTGTGTTGTGTAGTGCACGTAAAAAAAGCCAGTTATTGAAAAGAGAAAGGGTTACCGCGATGTTTCTGGCACTGGCTGCTGAATGTGCGGCATCACATTGTTAACACAATAATGTGTTACATAAATTGGTCTCATAATTCATAAACCTCGATAGCCAGTCTGGAAATGAATATTGATATGCGCTTTAAGACGCCCGCAGATAAAGCGCTTAATAAAAAAACTATTTGTTATTATTATCATAGTTATTATTACTCTTGATTGATTGAAGATGTGATAAGCCCGTACCAGTGATGTTTTGTTTTAGATGGTCAGTGTAATTTAGAATAACTGTGTAATTTTATTGCTTGTATTGGATTGCAAATATCAGTGGTCAATAATAGTGAGCCGGTGTCATAGGGAAATTTGTCCCCCGGAGATTCTGTCCCCCATAATGGAAATGAACACGGGGTGAAGGAGGAAGATTCAAAAGAGGGCGCTATCCGAAGAAGTTTGTACCACAGACATACAATACCTATAGCGACAGCTCCTATGGAAATTAACGTCTGGATACCGTGATTTTGACAGCACCCGACTATACCCCCAAACCATGGGCAAAATCCGTGAAAACGCTAGCGAAACAACGTGTAAAGCAATGGGCGAGTGGGGAGAGGATGACAGAACAATTGTGTTTTAAGGGTGAAAAATTCACCAACAGTCTTGGAAACAATGTTAAATCAATAACTAAAATAACTTTTCTCACGTTACTTGTTTGCAGCTTCTCCTCTTTTTCTGAACTTCGTTCGTCACACACTTTCTGGCCAAAGTGCGCGTTGGTGCGTGTTTTGCGCGGGCGTTGATGACGCGTACCGCCTACTATTTTTTAGCAAAGCAGGCAGAGTGTACCAGTGATGAAGCATTTGGTGTACAGACAGCCTATAGACATGGTACTGGGGTGGTGGGAAGAAAACATTTTGGGGGTTTTGAGTTTTTAAAATTTTTTTAATTAATTTTTTTTCCCCCAAAAGTGCCAGAAAAGTGCAAAAGAGGTTAATTAGAATTAATTAGCCACAAAATTACACTTTTTTTTTTTTTTGGCCAAAATCTTACCTAGACCCTCTGGAAGGTGTTGGGCTGGACTAGAGATGGAAATAGCCTCATTAACCAAGGCTAATTAAGATTTCCCTGATGGCTGCGAACTACTGCCAGAGCTAACGCGTGTTGATAAACCTTTTTTTCGGTCGCGTGGATTAACGTGCTATTGATATTATACGCGATTGTTTGGTGTGCATTTAACGCGAGCGTACGCAAAACGTGCCGAAGGCGTGCATACAAGACGGGCTGAAGTGTAAACAATTTTGCGTTATAGAGTGTGTCCAATGGATTATTTCCCGAAAATTAAGTTGTAGAAACAACGTTTTAACGGTTAAACCTCAACGCCCAACATTTTATAAACGGTCATATGGAATGAGCATTAAGTGTTAATCTTAAATTTTAAGATTAAAATATGTTTTTTTCGACACGAAAGCTTAAAAAAGGACAGTCCTGTAGGCCTAGGCCTAGATAGGTTATATTATAATTTTGTTTACAATTTTCTAACGATTTCCTCCCCTAAAATCAGCAAAAGCTGTCAATCAAACGACTCCAGATTCCTTTAACTTAATATGAAATAATGGTCAAGTCACAATCAGCAGGACAAACTTTACACCAAAATAATCGGCCTTGTTACTCATCAGTTGTTGACCGGGAGAATGCTTTAGGGATTTCCTTAAATTCATAATTTAATTTACAATCCATCATCGGGTCAATATCTCTTGAAAATTCAGAAAAAATACATGAAAGTGGGAGCACTGCCTCGAGGCTATGCCTAAACGTGTACAAAACGTGTTGACGCGCCTTTACTTCCGCCCATGGTTTCAGAAAATCCAAAATTACAGCCTAGCGCCCCCTGCTGTCGGTCAACAGTTCGCCGTATGGGGGGGGGGGACACACACACACACACACACACACACACAAAATCTCTGGGGACAGAATATCCTGCCACACCGGTAAATAAGACATCTTCTTTTGTTTGCACACGGTAATTTATTGTGAATTTGTATTAGAAATTTGCTTGATATACGTCCGTCAAGCATTGTGCGTAGTGCTAGTGCGCAAGGTGAAAATACATGCGTATTGCGTTACCCGTAAAATTGTTGTTCGTTGCTTAGCGTGTATTTTTACTTTAAAAAAAGGATTGCACTCATACGCATTACGCACAACGTAGTAGGGGGAACATGAATAATGCGTCCCACTGGGTACATTGCATTGATCGTGCCCAACGTTCGTTTCCATCGCCTTATACAATATTTAAAAAACAGCCACAAGTTCGAGGTTGCACCCTGGTACTATGATTTACATTCCTGTGCGATGTGCCGATAAGAAACAGTGAACAAATGTTGTATTTCAACTGTTCGCCACTGTTCGTCTGCTTGTCAAACTGTGCCAACTTCGCCGTAATAATGTTTGTATATCAGGTCGCCTCCAAAGAAGAGGAATCTATTACACTGGAAGAACAAAACAGTTGCTGCATTTTGTGATGGGGTCCATTGGTTTTGTACAACTCCGGGGCAAATGGCACCCTTTGCGTCACCTCGGGTGCTATTGACCCCCTCGGGTGTGAATCACTATGGATCACATCGCAGTGTTCACACATTCTAACACAGACTGGCCTACAAGATGCGGTATAAAGCTTACTTCACTTATGTGTGAGCGTCACATTCAAATTCAAACTAATGAAAATAAAACGACATTTAACATCGGCTTGTAAGTTGTGGCGTAAAACCATTCACAATATTGTTGATATTTATTCATTCTAAGAAGATGAACATTGTGTTAAGTTATGCATTCAAAATGCGTATCTTTTACAATGTTGTATCGATGATCTATAAATATATACTTTCTATAGATATTTAAATATTATTATTGATGTATAGTTGAGTCCGTGCTTGTTGGATATAAATACTAAGGAGTAGATGTTTTCATTTTAGTGTAAACCATATTACAGAGATGTACAATAAGCTTGTTTAAATTTAGTAACAATAACTTGTAACGGTATCATGGCATCAAAGTAAACTCGTTATTTGTGGAACTTTTTTATAGACACAAAAATCAATGTTTGTAACAAATCCTCCCTCAAACACCTACCCTACCTTCTCCTATAAGTTTTGCCTCAGAGGGGATGAATTATTTTAGGCTCATTTTTACAAAAATACAATCTGCCGAAAAATATGATCAGTTGTCAAGTCTCACTGATTCATTTTAATAAACGTTGAAGTGTGTTCCTAAGGGACCAAATCTCCAAATACCAGAAAGTTTTCGAAAATACGTTTTTGTTCACATGTTTTGGGGAAACTTGTTTACTTGATAAGTTGCCTGCAAAAAATTATTCAATAATGTTGTACATCCCTTGAATATGAGTCAACTTAAATAGTGATAATAATATTAGTGTAATGTTCATGCTGTAATAGTATTTTGATTAGTAAATATAATTGACTTTTTTGCCAAGTCTGCTAATGATAAGTTGTGCTTGTGTATATTAAGGTAACTTCACTTGAGGGTTTTGTACATGAAGATGAATAACCCATAGAAAGGCAAATAACTGCATTTGTAGTTGTAATGGTAACGCAGATATTGATGTGGTTTTACCAGTTAGATTTAATTTATGGAATATAAAGTACTGGCAATGTGAATTAAGAGAACTTCACTTTGGAATGTTAAACAATGCAGTATAGGATCAGAGCTTTGTTAAACGATGTTAAACGTTTAACAACTTGGTTTAAACTTACTTTGCTCTTTTAAGCAATCAGCGTAAGCGTTAATGATAGAAGCATTAAAACATATACCTGGATCATAATTAAAAAACAAACGTTAAAAAAAAATGCTCACAGGTTAATAATCTGAAGTAGAAGTTTTGAAGAAAAGAAGTCAGTTTTACAATGCTGTACTATAAGATCTCTGAATGTACACCTTCTCTTGATATTTAAATATTACTATTTTAGTAATAATTAGTTGAGTCTGTGCTTGGTAGAAATAAATACTTTGGATAGATGGTTTGTTTTAGTGTTTATCTTTAATTGAAGGATTGTGCAACCTTCTTATCCCGAGTCAGTAACACCGTCAAAGTAAACTTTCACACTATTTTCTCAAACTAGTTTTTGAAACTAAAATCAATGTTTGATGAAAGAAATCCCCTTCAAGCTTCAACTCCTGAACACTCAATAGTTTGAGTCAAAATGGTCATCTATTTTTACGTAAATAAAATTTCGCCAAAAAAGAGGCCCTAGCATTTGAAATCATTCACGTTGAAGGGCGTCCTTAGCGACTACATCTTCAAATACAGTTACGAAAATGTAACACTGAGTTCTTATTGTATAAAGCGCACATCATAATCAGGGGTTGTATAATCCGATTCAACATGTGTTAATTACAGAGCTCCAAACGGATCTAAAGCAGTTCAGTTTTGAGATGTTTCCTGATAAGGACAAATTACATCTTTGATCTCACGTTTGTGCAAACACCGACTACTTCGTACTTTTCTTAAAGGGACACGTTGCCTTGGATCGGACGAGTTGGTCTAAAAAAAGCATTTGCAACCGTTTGTTATAAAATGCATATGGTTAGAAAGATGTTTTAAAAGTAGAATACAATGATCCACACCAAAAATGTCCAAAGTTGTGTGGTTTTCCTTTTACACAAAAACACTGTCGGCCATTTTGTGGAGTCAACTTTTTGACTCCACCAAAATGGCCGACCGTGTTAGTTCGCAAAGTAAAGGGAAAACCACGCAATTTCGAGGCATATTTGTGTGGATCATTGTATTCTACTTTTATAACGTCTTTCTAGCCATATGCATTTTGTAACAAACGGTTACAAACGCTTTTTTAAGACCAACTCGTCCGATCCAAGGCAACGTGTCCCTTTAATGTAAACAGTACAAACCTATAGTGTACCTTTTGATAATTTTCCTCCAAGTAAACATTGAAGCTCATTCGTGCAATGAATTAAGATTGTATTATTCGTATTGATAATGTTGTACATCCCTTGAATATTATGAGTATAGGTAAAAAGTGATAATGATACTCGTTTTATGGTTTACGATGTTATCGTAGTAAATTTGAATTGTCTGCCTGCTCTGCTATTGATAAGCTGAGCAATGTGTGTATTATGGTCACTTCACTTGAGGGTTTTACATGAAGATGAATAATCCAGAGAAACAAATCGGAAACAAATGCATTCTTATCTGTATCGAAAACACAACATTGAACGGGCATTTTTTGTATTAGACGTAATTGTTATAGAGAAGCAACGTAGTTCCTGTTTATGATACTTGCACATACAGTAAACAATACAGTTAAAACAAAACTTGGCTATAGTTGGTTTTAACTTACATGTGTTTTCAGTCAAGAAAAGTAAGCAATTATAAGAAGAGTTTAGCAAACAACCATTGAACATGAAAGAACCATGGAACATTTAATTTCCAACCAAACCAAACATACAATGAGAAGACAGTAATATTTGAGTTAGTGAATTGCTGCCGCTTTACACCATGTTATTCAGCTTCATGACTTTTGTCTTAATGTTCACCGATTTCGTAAATGCACATGGTCATTTTAGCAATTTTTTTTTAGAATCGAGATTTATGTTATTGTAATACTGGTGTCCAAAGTGATATCAATAACGTATATAGGTCACTCTCTAGGTCCATCCAAGAAACTTAAATTGATGACAGAAATTTGACACATGGAAAGACAAACCTTTCTACTGTACGCCTTTTAATCAGTGTTGAAGTCAAGACCTCCCCGTCCAAGACCGAGACGGAGAACCAAGACCGAGGGGACTGCTTGGTCTATAACACTCGAGTCGATAGTATCCACATGACATTTAGGCCTATTGTCAGTTCGTTTTTCGGAAAGTTAATGCCTTCAACTAAATCTACCATTATGATGGTATACAAGGTTAACAACGGTCAATCAAGGACATTAAGCACCAGTCTGTATAGCAAAGCTATATAGGGGAACATTAGACTTGATTACACCATCCTTCCTCCATGATACACAAGTGATTCATGATGCCAGACGATTTCTATTGAGATGAAATTATCAGAAGCTTCATCCCTTTCCCAGACCATTTAGAAAACGAACTTCCAAATATTGATTCGAAAACAAAAGCACCAAAAAATATTGTTTCCATAAACAATTACATTGTACTATTTTGACACGGAATATCTCGTATACAATTTGTATAAATTGAAATTGTTAGTCCCGATCCCTCTCTTCTATCCATTCCTAGGAAGACAATGGCTGATTCTTTCAAGTACACAATGATTGGCATCTTCAAGGGTTTCATTATATTGTATTGGATAAATGCTCATAATCTGTTAGTGACCTATTTGGAATGTGAATGCTAATAAATGTTTTAACAACTTCGAACAATCTTTAAATGTTGTACATGTTTTACAGTGAGCTGTCACTCATACGCGTGCCTCGTGGTCTACCAGCACCAACAATAAATACCAAAATGTCAAATCGATGTCTTATTAATCCATGAAATAGATACAGAGAAAGCGCAGCGTATTTGTTTTAAACATAACATTACCGCAGAATACGTTCAAGAGGCATATACTTCAATACAACAAACCAAGAGCTCATGGTGGAGGTTGGCGGTTTATAATGATATTAACATTTTGATGAACGATTATTTTCGGATGTCCAGGTATAAAGCAAATTTCATTTAATGTCGACAAGGGTTGTCAACAAGGGATGTTTCATTGTTGCTCTAAGAGTAAAATTTTCCCGGCATTTAATCTACCTTTCCCTAGTATCCCAAAACACAGCAAACAACAAACATATGAAAATATCTTCAAATTCGGTGCTAAAGCTTTAGCAAAAATAACAAAACCTCATGTTTTGTCGGACTTTTCAGGTTGAGGCTAACATATATTGCAGCAATTGAAGAAGCAACAACAGTGACAGTTATTTCGAAGTGAAAAATATGCCGTTTGATTTTGTTTATGTGCATCTGTTTAGATGTAAAAGCAGTGATGCTGTTGACACCCCCAGCCCTTGTGGATTCTAGCTAACCAAAGCAACCAACAAACCATGTTCTACCGAACACTGTGACCTTGCCTTTTGACCTGCTTACTTTAAAACAAGCTCAAGTTGCCTTGCCTCAAGGGTTACTCTCCATCCAAATTAATGGCAAAATATCGTAATGCAATGAAGCAGAACAAATTAAATAACTCGCCACTGTGACCTTGACCTTTGGCCTCTTAACCTCCAAGACACCACTTTCCCCAATGACACTTCCCCACAAATCACTTCTAACTAAATAGTGACAGTCCAGAAGCCATCCGGCTACAACTCACAGCTGTGACCTTGACCTTTGACCTTTAAATCTCCAAACAATCACAATTCTTCTTTGCCTAACGGCAACCCCAGCCCAAGTTACAAGTCTAATTCTCTCTTCTAACTGGAGTTACTGTCCTAAAACCATTACGCTGTAACTCTAACCACCATGACCTTAACCGCTGAACCTATCACCCCAAAACATCCCAATTTTCCTTTTCCTATTAAGGGACACCCCCATCCAAATGACAAGTCCACATGTCACTTCAAACTAATGGAGTTACAGTCTGGTAGCCATTTTTCTATAACTCACCACCATGACCTTAACCTTTGACGTTTTCACCCAAAACATCCCAATTGTTATTTTCCTAAGGGCAACCCCCACCCTAGTTAAAAGTCCAAATGTCACTTTCAACTGGAGTTAGGGTCTGGAAAGCATTTAGCTATAACTCACCATCATGTCTTGGCCCTTGACCATTTCACCCCAAAACAATCCGAACTTTCCTTTTCCCAAGGGCAACTCATAAGTTACAGTGGGTAATTCAACACTAATGGGATAGTAATGACAAAAAGAAGTATGTTGTCATGTATTTTTGTATGTGTGTACATTCAAAGGCACATGAGTATTGTGGTTGAAAAAAGGGTTAATGACCCATTTAGGAAACTGGAGGAAATAGACCTTCAAGATTTATATGTAACGATGACAGACAATATTTTGTCATCATTTTACAGAAGTTGTACTAAAATGAAATGATTGGTCAAATGTTGTCCAGATATCAATGCTAAAGACCCTTAACGATAGTTACCGGAGAAAGTTAAAGGCACTGAACACGTTTGGAAATTGTCAAAGACCAGTGTTCTCACTTGGTGTATCCCAACATATGCAAACAAATAACAAGCCAGTGTAAATTTGGGCTCCATTGGTCATTGAAGTTACAAGAAAATGATGAAAGAAAAAACACCCTTGTTGTACAAATTTGTGTGCTTTCGGATAGGAATAAAAACTTCTTGCAAGAAGTTTTTATTATTTTAGTGAGAAATTACCTCTTTCTCAAAAACTACGTTACTTCAGAGGGAGTCGTTTCCTACAATGTTTTATACTATCAACAGCTCTCCGTTGCTTGTTACCAAGTAAGTTTGTATGCTAATATTTGTTTGTTTTGAGTCATTAGCAAACGTATACGATACCTTTAAGCAAGCCCATTCCCTGGATATTTAAGACAATATTAGTTTGAAAAAAATGTATACGTACAAACGTGGACGGAATTTTGTCTGCCCAATGTTCGTGCGTGAGTCAATTCAAACTGTTATTCACTAAATACCCACGGCAATATCTCAGTAAGGGTTGGGAACATTTTGTAATTAGCTGTTTCGTAGCGCAGCGCAGCGAAACAGCTCTTGTTGTATTTGTATTTTAATTGTTTTATTCTTTCTTGACCTTCCTGCCATTTGTCTATCTTTGTTAAATACATAACACTTTTTCAAAATGACCATGTTTTTTCAAGCGGTCAATTTTTGGTTTCAACAATCATGAACAGCTTTGGAGTGTACAGGAAAAGACTGTGACAAAATAGTTATTTGTGTCTCACTCTCACATACCTCTATTACAAAGAGTTTCAGTTCAGTTCATTTAGCCATAACTCACCACTGTGACATTGTCCCCGAAACAATCCCAGCTTTCTCAAAGCTTAAGCAAACATTTCTGCTTAAGCATCCTTATGGGCCACAGGGCCTAATTTCAGAGGTCTGAAATGTTAAGAGTTTCCTGCTCAGCAAAACGGAGCACTCAGGAAACCAGTCTCAGATGGTATATGTTATTATTCTAGTAAGCAAAACTGGTGTGTCCATAGCTACTTGATGTGCTTAAGCAGCTCAATGAAAATGGGGCCGCTTGTTAAAATCATAGAAATTACAGAGCAATTCAGCCATGTATTAAAAAGTACCAGCATTATAAGAAATCAGCACAGAGGCAGGGAGGCAGTCCTTTTAACGCAGAAGCAGAGATTAGTCACATACCAGGCTGGACCAATGCCTCAAAGAATGCATTTTCAAAGAAGTTCACCAAGGTGAACCAACTAGAGATCTCATTAAATGATGGTTTCACCAATTGTAAGAAAGTTCTGACCATGTTACATGCAGTATAAAACTGAAAGTGCTCATAAAAAAGCAGAACAAGAATATGTTGCCAATGAGTTAGTCCACTGGCCTGAAGTTTGTTTCAAGAGGGTTTTTAGCCCCTTTCCTGAGAAAAGAGAACTTACATATCACTAGACCATGAAATAGTTTTGAGATTGAGAAATTGCCTCATCTTTGATTTACAGATTATAATCGTCATTATAGTTTGCCCTTGAGTCACTTGCCATATCAAAACACTTGCACATATTGGAACAGCGATTATTCAACAATGATTAAGATTTCCTACCTGATTGAATTTTATTTCCAGATTTGGGTTCAATCGAAGCACAAGGCTTTGGCAAGTATGGTGCCATCACAGGGAGTGTACTACCAGGCCTAGTGTGCCGATTTTGGGCCAAATTCCAATGAAACCTTTAGCTTCTTGAAGACATCTCTTGTAACTGGAGAGGATCCTATAAATAAATTGTAAAAACATGGGTTGAAACAATGCTGATATTTTCGATGACCATAATCCTTGATCATCCAGATGTTCTGATTTTGCACATTCCTACATGTACAATAATAATATGCTCTCATTCTCTTATATCAACCAAGTCTTTAACTTCAATATCAGGCCTCCAATCCTCAGAATTCATGCACAAAACAATGAGGAACCTGGATAATAAAGCGGGAAAATATTCCAAGGAAAGGCATGACGGTGAGATGCTGGAGTTAATAACAAGCCTTATTTCCCAATGTTCTATAAAACAACCTTAACAATATCTTAAACAAAGAAAGATGGCAACATTTTGTTCATGCACAAAAATGTCTATCAGCTCATTTTTGAAATAAATACACATAGAGAATGATTTTGTAAAACCACAAATGAAAGCTACGTGTAATAGGTTTTTTGAACGTGTGGTTACCACTAAACAATCTCTCAGGAATGCCTTAGGGAAGTGGTTATTAATTAATTTAAGTCTAGTGGACCATGCTCAAGGTCGTAAATTGATGCATAAGTTTTCTATTAATTTGTAAAGCATGAAACAATTTTGCCTACCCGAAATAGCTTTCATACCATTCCACATGGTGTCAAAGCTGTGCATTCAGAGAGTTGCGACATAGAAGGACCAGTTTTCTTCCGTCACGTGGTTGCTGGTCGTAATTTTTGGCCCAAAATGCAGCACAACCTAAAAGGCAGACTAGTCTGGCACCCTGTATTCACCCATGCGTTTTTTGGACACAAAATGGCTTCTAATCACAAGTTGTCGCAACTTTCTCAATGGCTCTGATCTGTGTGAGAGGCTGTCTGTTAAAAAATGCTAAGCAGAAGCTGTTCTGCTTAAGCAGCGCTATAGGCCCCAGGGCCAAATTTCAGAGCTGCTCCAGCAGAAATTTGTTTGATGCTCAGCAAAACTAAGCAGGAAATAGGTGATGTACATGTGATGTACATGTGATGTGGTTCTTTGGCTGGTAACCTTATTCTAGTAAGCAAAATTGGTTTGTGCTCAAAGCACTACTATGAAATCAAGCCCGGAGAAATGCCCAGGAAAGCTCGGGGTATACAGTAAAGCCATTAACATCTATGCAGGTACATGTTTGAGACTGATGAATAGTTGACCATGCACAAGATGATAAATTGATTTATAAAACGAGTCACCCTAAGAGTCATTACGAAGATTGTTCAAGTCATGGAGTCAGAGATAGTTGGGGCTTTGCACGGCGGTGGACTTATATGGGGTTGACAACTTTGATAGGTTGGAAAAGGTTGTGAAAGACCTACTTGAACGAAAACGGCAACAGGTAATCTTTGCTGAAATTAATTTAAAATGTTTTCAAACAAAATTGAGTTCACATGAGATTAAACAGATTATATTTGTGAAGAAAATAATAATTTTGAAACCCTTCTCCTGTTCTTTTTAGAAAGATTCGCGGAAAGCCCTGTTCTGTCATCACTCACGTTAATTCATGTGGGAGCTCTGTTTTGTATAGCCGCTTTGTTGCAGCATGGAGGTATAACAAAGCAACATCCCACACATGACGTCAAAGTATTGTCATTTTGACGCACGCCGTCAATGGCAGAAGTGTTTCTAGTTTGTCAAAACCCTTGAGGTTTTTTGATCGATAATTACGAAAAAATCAGAAGTGTGCAAATATCAAAATTATAATATTTAAATGATAAACAAACACATTATGAACAAATTTAAATAGCATTCACATAAATAGAAATTCGCTCAAGTAGCTGTTGAAGAATAACAACAAAATTGGTGTATTACCATGGGTAATAATATGATTTACTTTCACAAACACGCACTCCATTCTCGTTTTATACAATTGTAAAATGATGACCTATAACATCAGACATCCAACTTGTAATTAAACAAAAAGGGAACTGCCTTGGAATAAATATTTGTGCAGTATTTTTAGATTTTCAATGGCACAAAAATCCAAGAAAAAAGGAAAATCAGCTGATCCACTGAGAAGTTGCATGCCTGATACAACTTTAGAAAACAAGAGGTCTCATCACTTGTTACAGTTTTGAAATAACTGCAATTTTAAAAAGTGAGAGAAAGCTCTGATTATTATCTTCTTTTACATGCAGTATAACAATCTCTGAAAGTGCTTTAAAAAGGAAGAAACGTGTTCACGATGTGGTGCTTACGGACGACCGCGATCACACACTTTTCAACACAATATTATGAAACTGAAATCATCCAAAAGAAAAAAGCTTTCCAAAACTGTATGATTCCGTTGTCTATTTGAAATTCCGCACTAGGCTAAAACGCTCATCTTTCCAACGCTCTACTTTTACTACAGTGATTTACATCACACACAAAAGACCGGGTGGCTTTAGCCCAGGTTGGACTCCTCCGTTTGCATACCATGGCGAGGGTGGCAAAAAAAAACCTCTTTGTGGTAGAATACTAGTAATTTCATGAAACAGGAAATAATAATTTACATAATGTCACAACATACAACGTCAATAAAGCTTATTTAAAACTGTTTTTTTATTTACAACAAATACAAAATAAAGCCGTGTATGGATGGATCACAGCATAGTATTTGCAGGTCTTTGCCATCAGCTGCGATGACGTAACACCCACCATAAGTCACGTGATAACATGTAAACATTGGTCGCGCAATCGGTCTATTGGGCCCTGTAAAGCGTGTGATTCTATTGAACGTAAAGCGCAGAATTCCGCGGTAATAAGCGCCACACAAATTTGGCTCTGTTGCGTTGATGCGCCATTCACCTTCTTGTACCCGTTCAGGGGCGAAATACTACTTTCTTAACACGAAATATTGTTATAAAGCACAAATCCTAATACTAATCAATTTAGATTATAGAACATTATTTTGTAAATTTTTAATTTTTTGTAATTTTCTAAAATTTTAATTTTTACTTCTAGGCCTATATATTTATTTGTTTTAAAATGATACCTGTAATTGGCGGATATCCGCTGTTGGATGTCGAGTAAAAACAAATTAAAAACAAAATTAAAAGTAAAAATTGAATCGATTATATCTTCTGAGTGGTAGAAATGTGCTTCCGTACCTCCCATAACAAAACAACCAGTTGCATGTTTTTGAGAAGAGAAACATCAGTTTTATAACAATTCATGAGATCAGGTTGAACTAGTGGCTTCGGTTCTGACGTCACCCATGCAGTTGAGTAACCGGGGGGGAGATAGCCCCCCTCAGAACCCTAGCCCCTCCCCCTTGCCCTCGAAATAAAAATGCACATTATGAATGGTTCGATACATTAAAATATAGCCCCTACATGGAAATTATGTCTTTGCCCCCAATCTCCCCCTTGCCACCCACAATGGATGGCCATTGACTGCGTGTTTTTCCCCCGAGTTGCTGCTTTTTCCCCTTCTATATCCAATACCGACATTTCTTCATCATCTTCTTTTCACAGGTACCCCTTTACAGTGCTAGTAATTTTGTTGTGTAGGGTTCCTTGGTTTTGATTGCTTGTCATTAATCCACGTCATATATAAAATACAAACTTTATAAATTTTAGTTTGTACGATCGATGGAAGAAAAACGTGATTAAGAAAAGGCCTGTTTGCCCCTTGGAGATACCAAGAGTTTAATAAACTTCAATTTGTACAAGTGTATGGAAAGACATGTTAATAAGCAAAGGCAAGTTTGCCCTTGAAGATTCCAAGAGTTTATTAAACTTCGGTATATATGTATGATATAAACGACAGTCTATACGTTTTGCCAAGAGAGTCCAGTATCGATGTGGTGTTTATTTGACCGCATTTTGTTGTCGTGGAAACAAAACAGCTACCAAGGGTTTCATAAACCTTAATTTGTGTGATCGATCTTGGAATGGATCGCTGGAAGCAAAACGTGATTAACCCTACGCCCCGAGGCTAACAAAAAGAAATGGCTCATCCCACCAGCCTCTTTGGAAGGCACTTTTCATTAAAGGGTAATTAAGTCTGTTAGGGGGTGGTCCCAAGGTATTTCCCATGCTAGAAAGACTTTGTAGTAGCCTGATGATAGATAGATTACATTGTGTTGGCTGCACACCTTATCTAGAAATAAAATGCAAGGTTCGTGTACAAATTTGCATAGGCGAAAATCATACGTAATTTGATGGATGTGTACAACATATGTTTTTTTGTGTGTGGACATGTCATTGTGGACTGCCGCCGGCAAACGTCAAAGGGTGATGATGACCTGTTAGTGAACTAAACCCCATGAATGACTATACTATATCAAAGGGGGGTTCTTATAGAGGATTACATGTAATATGACCGGATTTGACCGAACGGTTCTTAATTTATTAAAACAAAACAAAAATATGTGCCTTCCGCTACAAGCCACGGGCTAGACGCAGGGTAAGCAAAGGCCTGTTTGCTCAGAGTTGAATAAACTTCGATGTCTAAGAGTGTATGGAAAGAGACGTGAATATTAGTTTGTCCCTTTTTGCAGAATACCTTTTTTTTAACGAAGATAGAACAGATATTGCGACCTAGCTGTTTCAAGACCAAAGACAATCAGTAGACAATGCTATCTGAAAAGTACAGGCTAAGCTGAGTTTACAAGAGCGACATTAAGGGACCATGTATAGGAACTGTACTTTGTGGGGGTTTTGGAGATTGTGGGGTTCACCCCACAATGTTTAAAACAGAAAAGATTAAAGAAAAGGGATCACAGGCACAACCTGTGGAAACCCCACTATGTCGCTCTCGTAAAGATGTCTGTACCTACATTTAAAATCGATGGGGTTGAAGAGTTTACAAAGAGAAGCAGTGGCGTAATTAGAAATATTCACCCGCTGGTTACGCCACTGCAGAGAAGGTACGACTTTGATGGAGCTGACCTTTGTGGTTATTAGTTGACATATTAATGAGGTTCGACATTTGCTTGCAAGAGATGTCACTCCCCTGATATTTTAAGTGACTATAGCTGCAAACCCGCTAATTCGGATAAGCCTAAATCGCTGCGTCGAGAAAGTATAATGATATGTTTTGGGTAGTCGTGGTTCGTTTACGCTTCCGTAATTAGCGTTAATTCACGTTGTTTATGTTGCCGTCGTTTATAAAGTACATACGATTACGGCTGACCCGGAAAATGGTTTAAAAGTAGGATTTCAACTCGAATTTTGCGTCATTTTGACCGATTTCTCGGTCATTTTGACGCAGATTCAGGGTCGTACTGATCAAGAAATGCGGGTGCTGGCTTCCTCGTAGAAGTATACAAAACAAGCCGCGTACACGCTCAGATGGAGCGAATGGTCTGAACTGAAGTCAAAATATAAAATATATGTTTTGGTATCATTTAATTGGTAAAATATTTGCATACACAATTGAAAAGTTTTGTTGATTGATTTATTCATTTCATTTCGATACCAAGCGGTATCTCTACAACTGGTGTCCATTGCGGCCCGACATACATGACTCTATTATGTACACAAACGACACGATATATAATAAGAATGCGTGCCATTAAATCACCTCTTTAAGGACCACATTCATGTGGCCACTCTTCGTTGTATCCTTCGCCTTAAAGAGCATTCATAGATACATTTTGACAACTCAATAAAGAGCACCAGACTATTTGTCTTACTACTTTTCAGGTCTCTTATTAGGCAAGTACAATGACGGTTTTAAAAGTTTATCATACCAAAAAAGATTACCACTGACAACCAACAGCGATACACTACAAACATATATCTTTAAGCTTGCAAAAATGACTACATTTTGTGTCACTGAATAGAACACAAACATTGACAAACTAGACTTAACTATTTGTTGAAACAAAGACAAGGTGTTCGATAGACATGTCCAAATAAGAAGAGCAGGTGAAAAGTTCAGGAGTTATACATTTTTTTTCAAACATTAAACTGCAACTTCCGGATCGAGCAGATGTCAACGTGAAACGGGATCACACTCTGTGTGGCGATTGTCTGGTTTATATTAAATTCTTCAAATATTAGATGGATTATCTTTGGGTGGTCAATATACAACGTACGAGCGATTTTGCATGTATTCATCGTGTACGCTTTCATGTACACAAACGTATGCTTTAACGTCCGGTTTTGACCAGAATTAAAAGGTCACAATGTTGTCATCTCTGTGCAAAAGTTTGAGCAGGCTCACAGAGATATCCCCTGATGCAATAATTATGCTAAAATTATGAGCAGTTCTTCAGATATTTTCTGGTTTGAACCAGAAGTTGAGGTCAAATGGGGTCACGCTCTGTGTAGTGTTTGTTTGACTTTGAAAGGCCTGTTCGATGATGTGTAGATTATAAATATCCACCATCTGGTTCAGGAGTTATCATGACATCATCAGGTTTGTGTCGTCTTGGTCTTAAGGTTCAATTGTCTGATGATTTCCAATGTTCAATTCAGTTTCAACCTTGAGTTATGCCCGGAAAAAAGATATTTTTAAGGACAAAAATCAAAGGCGAACCGGAAGTCAAGGTCTTACGATAATGGCGTTTACTTTTCAAATGTTGCCCAACTCTTGATCTGTCAGATGTCCAATTATAAACATCATGGTTTTACAAATTGAATGGAATACAGCAAGAAGAACATGGCCATTTGTTTACTTAAACAGTTTTGTCATCATGACGTCATTGCTCAAATGCCGTCTTCATTTTAAGGTTCAAGTATTTCCAGGTTTCAAGTCTGTAAGACCTTTACTTTTTGCGAAATCTTTTGGGGAATGTTCAGTGGGAAGAATTAGAGGCGGAACCCCCCCTGTACAATATTACAATAGGCTTTCGGCAATTGGCCGAACACCTAATAATTAGCAGTCAGTCTCCTCCTACTGAGCGTTGAGTGTGATCCTGAATTTATTTCTGAATCTCACCTTGCGTTTCCACTCGAAGGAAAACACGGCCCAACCCATTTGGTTGAAAAGGTAATATCCTTTTTTATCTCGCAATATAGCTTGTTCAAGACCAATGTCAATCAGAGGACGTCGGTGTTTGACAAGTACAGGCTAGGCTCGACGTCTCTTAAAATGGAAGCAGTTACTAAGATATTGATTGGAAGAGATTCCACACCCCTGCTATATAATTGACCATCCCTCCTGGGTGATATTACTTCACCAGTGATTTGGAGCACTGCATCATTTCCACTGTTGAGCTGGTTTCGACCGGTTGTGGAAAGACAGACCAGAATACGAATATGAAAACTCTGATATTGTTCAGCATTGCGATGGTCGCATGGGTGTCCTACAAGGTATCAGCGACTGAGACTAGTTGCACCATCGGGTCCCGTGGGGGCATTTTCCTGCCACACCAGCACCACGCACTGATCGGTCACTCGTTCCTGAATCAATCAGGGACAGTACGGATTCAGTGTATGATGCTTTGCTGGAGGCACAGTCGCTGTCTGTCATTCAATCACAATGACATCAGTGGCATATGTCAGCTCAACGACGCCAGCAAAGATGATTTTCCTGATAGCTATAAGCAAGATGACGGCTTTTCCTACTTCGGTGGCTCATCAAATAAAGCAAAACCACTCCCTGAAGAAGCATTGATGACAACCAAGACAGAGCAAGAAACAACACAAGTTCAAACAACGATGACTAAGACAGTAAGTTTTTGTTTTTAATTCTTTGGACGGATAACAATCTTCTGATCAAGGTTTATGCGAATTGTGTCAATATTGTAGCTTACTTTCAACTTTACATGGTATATCTTCTGTTTGCTTGAGTGTATCTCACTAATTGTTTAACAAAGGATCAACAGATCACAACAATGGAGTTGTCAATCATTCCGGCATGTACTATTTGGTAATGCAGCAGTTAACATGAGTGAATAAAATATAAACAACATCCTTATGGTCCTCGAATCTTAAGATTGTAGTCAGAATTGCTTTGATCAATTTAAGGCGAGACAATAACGACACAGTAACGGGAAACAAAATCAAGTTCTCAATTTACGTTCTCAAAAGGAACACCTTTCGGCTGTTGTTAAACTAAGATTTCGTTTTGACACAGATTCCAGGTCAATTAGTGACCCTCCAACAGGACCTGGAATCCGGGTCAATTCTGACCCGGAGTTTTTAGAGTGTATACTCGATGTTGACTTTTGGATGTATTGACTGTTGAAAAAAATCTCACATCGGCAAACCTTACATTGGAGCTTCCCTTCCATTAAAATGTATGTAAGTGTCACCTTTTTAGTGCTTGTCAATCTGTGCAAAAATATCAATTTGACCTGGATAAAATTGCAACAGAAATAAATTTCTGTTGAAAAAAGTCTCTTGACATCCTCCAAAACAATATATTAAAAAGGTAGGGAAAAAAAGTTGGAGAAAACTGCTAATTTGGTTAAATTAGAAATGGACATTTTTGCATTTGTTGTTCTCTAATATTATTTGCACGCAGCCCCCTGATGTCAGTAGAAATTAAATCGCTATTAATTAGCATGGATATGATTAGTGCATATTTTCAAAATAAATTTGAGCAAGAGAAATTCAAGATGACCGTTTGTTCGAAGATGGCCGCCATTTTCCCGCTAAAATCAAATTATCAATAGTTAAAAAGATAGAAATCTGCTTCGGATGACCGCTGTGCCATAATTATATGTGCAAGTTTCAGGCTCTGGTAGATTTAAACAGCTACTTGAGCAAACATTTGTTAATGGGAATGCTATTTAAACTTGTTGACAATGTGTTGGTTTATCATTTAAATTAAATTTTGATATCGTCCACTTCTGAATTGTTCATAATTATCGATACAAAAATTAGGCCTCAAACTCAAGGTTTTGAAAAACTAGAAACACTTCTGCCGTTGACGGCGTGCGTCAAAATTACAATACTTTGACGTCTTGTGTGGGATGTTGCTTTGTTATACCTCCATGCTGCCACAAAGCGGCTATACAAAACAGAGCTCCCACATGACTAATAATAAACATGAGTGGTGACGTAACAGGCATTTTGCGAATCTTTCTGAAAATCACCGGAGAAGGGTATTCAAAATGATTGGGGTTTTTTCACAAGTAAAATCTGTTAAATCCCATGTGAACTCAATTTCCTAATCGATTGAAGACATTTTAAATGAGTTTCAGCAAAGATCACGTTTTCCCGTTTGGGTTCAAGTTGGTCTATCAATGTGAAGAGTAAAATGCATAACAAACAAAATTCACATCCTTTTGGATGTTAAATGGCATTTCCATACACTCTCTAAAAACTCCCGGGTCAGAATTGACCCGAATTCAGGGTGGCCTGACCCGTTTCCGAGTAAGGCAGACCCGGAAAATGGTTTGAAAAAAAAGGATTTTAAGCAGGATTCTGCGTAATGTTGACCAACTTCTCGGTCATTGTAAGACAAATGAAGTCTCTTATTACTGACCCCAAATGGGTCACGCCCCAAGCGACCCGGATCCGGGTCAATTCTGACCTAGAAGTTTTTAGACTGTAGGCCTACCCGGTACATCGATTATCTCTATGATTTACAATTTCCACTTTTGCCATTATAAAGGTAATCTTTATAACATAATAGCAAACAATAATGTCATCTTTATTAATATATTTTCATGGGTCATTCAAAATTCACTTTGACTTGCACGCGGTGTTAAACTTCAAAGATTGCATTTCTCATCAAATGAGAAAGGCTGAAATAAAAGTGCACAACACCTAAATGTAATAATTAAGTTATTTTGACCTGAAGTTAATTTTATTCCAGTTTCAAGAATAAACCTTAGTTTAGAAATTTGCATAGCTCTGAGGCGCTTTTTCTCCATCGTCTTGCACTCAAGTCCTTATGCCGCCATGAAACTGGAGTGGATATTATGAACCGGTCTAGACAACCGAACTTGGCCATTATCCTCTCTGCTGACAGTGTCAAAGGCCTTTGTAAGATCTACAAATGTCTACGATTCCGCGTCTTGGCGCACTGCACCATGAAGGTTGGTCTGAGGCAAGGTTTTCCCAAGTTTCTACGAGGATTTCAAGGCTCTTAGGGTGGTCTTGAAGCTGTCTTTGAAGTGGAGATTGGGTCGTCTGAAGTGAAACTTGCCTTCTGCCAATTCCCTGTACTTCAAATCACCTTTGGGGAGGCGCTGTCATGCGGAGAATGTGCCATCAGCCCATATTGACTGTACTTTCTCTAGAAAGGTGTGTATGCTGGGCATGCTGGTGCAGGAGAGGACCTCTATGTCAAGAATCTGTTACAAACATCTTATTTTCATCAGCTTTCGAAGACAGGTTGGATGGTAGTGGTTCAGCTCTCTAAGCATATGGTGTTTGAATCACAGGCGTAAAGAAACATTTAAATGACTGCAGCTTGGTATAGATCTTGAGCTTGGTGCTTTGCCTGATACCCCTTCGCTCCCGCATGTTGGATTTGAGCCGCCGAAATTTTGCTGCAGGCTTTGGCGACTCCTTACTTGACTTCCTCTTCGATGTGTGAGTGATAGGGCGCTGCCTACGTATCTGAGCTTGTCCCCATCATTTAGCAATTCACCGTTCACTATGATTCTGGATTTCTGGTTGTGCTTTCAAGTACAGGGCTGCATCACTAAGTTATTTTTGTGTTGATGGATAGGCCGAACCTGTCAGTGATTAATTGCTGCATTTGATGACCGTCTCTTTCACTTCAATCTTTTGTATGGTGGAAATTCCTTCCTCGCTTTCACGGAAGGCATCAAAGAGCATGACCGAAGAGAACTGCTTCACTCCGTCTGTCGCTAGGAAGGCATCTCATGTTTCTCCATATTGCACTCAAGTCCTTATGCGGTCATGAAACTGCCGTCTTATGAACCGGTCCAGACAACCGAACTTGGCCAATATCTCCCATAGATCCTCTCTGCTGACAGTGTCAAAGGCCTTATGATTCCTCTACCCGTGCGGAAGCCGAACTGACTCTCGGGAAGATGTCCCTGTTCAAGGTTGTGCAGCTGGATGAGGCAGTAATGAGGAGGACTCTGGCAAGGATCTTGCTGGTTATGGAAAGGAGCAAGATGCCCAAGTGGTTGTCACAAGATTGACGGTTTCTTTTTATATATTGATACTTAGTGTGCTATGGAGGAATCCTTGCAGTCCTGGGGTATGACACTTTGCTCTCACATGGATTGGAAGATGTCCTCCAGCTTCTGGACGAGGACAGGACCTCCTGACTTGTACACCTTGACAGGTTTAGCGTCAATACCTTGTGCATTTATACTGGACAGCTGACTAATGGCCTTCTGAGTCTCCTTAAGACTTGGCTGCATAGCAAATTCTGGTTGACTGGAATCTGTGGGAGGCGTTGAATGGCCTTGTGTTGATGGAGGATGGGCGGTTCAAGGAGACGCATCGAAGTGTTTATCACATCTCTCCAGGATAAACCGTTCTGTGGTGAGCACTGTGCTGTCTGCTCTAAGAAGGGGAGGAACTGCAGGGCTGTGGAACGTGGTAGCTTTCAATGTTCAAGGCGTCATATAAGCAATTGGAGTAATTCATGTTGGAATAGCTTTGGATTTCGTGGAGGCGGTTCTTTCCGGCCAGAAAGTCTATTTCGACAAAAGTTATCATTAAATGAGTCAAAGTTAAATGTTAGCGAGAAAACGGCGGCCATCTTGGAAAGTAACAGCCATCTCGGAATTTGTAATTGTTTTATTTGCAAAACATAATCAAAGAACATATCCATGCAAAATGTTATGTGAAAAGGAATTCATTATTTTGCACCAAATAAGGGGTCTGTGCATACACTGCACTTAACATGGGCAAAAGCGGTCATTTTGAATGTATACAAATTAGGCACTTGTCACCAGCTTCTTTTGTTCTACTTTGTTTATTTGTTGTTTGGCAGAGGTTCGATGAGACTCTTGTTTGTCTAGGTCAAACCATTGATTGACGAGACTATTTCCACCTGTTGTTTATTCATATAAGACCTATACCCTTGACAATGAAGTTCACTTACGGTTGGATTTAAATATAGCAATACATGCTTTAGGCTTACTATACGTCTTGGTGTTCAGGCCGATTCCAAGTTAGCGGCTGTGACTGCCCAGAGCAACATCCTTAGCGACAGCCGCAGCCACTGCTGCCAATTCGCCCAGGGTCTGAGAACTTGATTCTGAAAACTAATCCTGTAAAAAACCCAGTTTGGACGACTTTACGCTTCTATGAGGAACCCGAGAGTAAGAACGTGTATGGACTCATATTATAATGACTTAAATGTTCCATTTATGTCTATAGATCACAAAAGTTTCAATGGAACTTTCAACACAAACACCGGACACAACTCCAGTAAAAGCAGGTAGGAAACGGGCTGAGGGTGTGTTACCGTTTAAGCGTAAAGCAAGTCAAAATGTCTAGATCCTTGTCTGCGTGAACGTATTTGTTATCCCCTAGTTCGTTTCCGGAAGGAATTACCTTTACATAATACTGCCATCCTATTGTTTAAGTTGAAAGTTACGCGTGCCTACTTCGTGTACTTAGTTCTTAGTTCTAAGAATGTAATAATTGAGCCACAGAGGCTTTGGATGAATTGACAATGTTAGGCTCAAAAATTTAAATTTTTTCGGGCACATTCACACAAGAAACATTTTGTATAACGCACTTTTCAGAAAAAACTCCGATGTTGAAACAAAGAAGGAAACAATTCGGACGACTGAACGTCCTTTGAATAACATTAATCAAGCTCAAAAACATCCTGACAGTTTAACAATATTCTCTAAACTTCATACTACGGTCATTACTAAAGGTCCTACAGTGAGCTGCCCCCCAGATGTGTTCGGCTTAACCAACGACGATGCACCTCATTACGTTCAGTGGAGGCAGGAACATATAACTGCGAAAAGCGAAAGTGGATGGGAATACGAAACCACATGCACAGACGATGACGAAGGGATGACTCTTGAAGTATCGTATGGCTTATTCAAAGTGGGTACCACCACAGTCACGTGTGTGGCAAGGGATGGTGCTGGTAACCCTGGACAATGTACATTCCTAATCACTATCACAGGTTTGTAAGAAAGTCAATATTCACTCGTTAAACAAATTCAAGAAGCACTTTTCTCTGTGGTTGGACAAATCCAACATGTTCCTTACATTAAGGTTCGGACCAAATGCATTGAATGCGCGTCTATAGCGGGTTAATTGCCATTATTATACCATTATCAACATAAAACAGGAGAAAATTTTTTTTTGCGGTTTCTTAACATTTTCATCTTATTTTTGTCATGGATGGAACATCAAACCAATGGATGAAAAATTGTAATTTAACGCGACACTGTAGCATTGCCTCGTGGTTAGTTACCACTTCACCAAAATATCCAATACGAGCGCGGCTTCTGCCATCAATTTCTTGACAAAATAAAAGCGTAAAAACCATATCCAGAGCAGCGTTTAGTGACTCAAAACATACAGCAGTGTCTTAGGAGGAACTTCCCATAATTGGTTTTTTGTTTTCAATACTGATATTAGTTTTTCATTTGTATTATTTTTAATTTTTTAAAATATGTGTTAACCAGTTTGCAACGTCACCCGCCTCGGTATGGAAAGCGGCGCCATAGAGGACCTTCAGATTACTGCAGAGAGCAGTTACGCAAACAACGGCCCAGCACTAGCTAGGTTGAACAGCCATGGTTAGTATATCCCTTTTCACGAAGAATCCGGAACAAACCTACAACATTTTGTTTATTGTTACCGCAAGTGTTAAAAATTTGCCTGCGGCTAATATTCAAACTTAAACATATATAATAATATATAAATTTGCTTGATGACATAAACTAACGGGTATATCTTGCTTGTCGTCCAATTGGTTGCACAAAAAATACGGCAGTTCAGTACTTGTCAACCCAGAGCTTTGTATTGAGAGAGTTGCGACATAGAGGGACCACTTTTATTTGGTCATGTGGTTGTTGGACGCCACTTTTATTTGGTCATGTGGTTGTTGGACGCCATTTTCGGTCCAAATGCAGCCCAACCCAATGGGCAGACTAGTTTGGCACCCTGTATTCGCTTATGCGGTTTTTTTATTACACAAAATGGCCTTTAATCGCAAGTTGTCGCATTTATCTCAATATATGGCTCTGTGTCAACCACAAAAGCAATTTATTCCATAGGATTGAAAACTTAAAACCTATAACACTTTCAGTCTGTTTTGGGTTAGGTGAACAACATTGAAACATCATGCTCAAAACAAATGGTATCGCTTCCATGTTTCTAACCTATGTTACAAGTACAAATAGTACTACTTCAGCCAAATTGTGTTGACTGTATCTGTGGGTGGTTTTTGTGATTGTTTCTGCTTGTTTAGAATAGGTGGATATTTGAAGTCACCTGAGTGTAACAATGGATGCCTTAAACAACAAGAAATAATAAACGAAAACCGTTGGTTCAAACAGGTTCCTGGTGTGGGAATACAATACAAGACCAATGGATTCAAGTGGGGTTTGACCACACTGTGAACATCTACGGCTTGATCATCCAGGGCGGTTACTTATCACCCGACCAAGTGACATTGCTTAAACTGGAGTATAGCAATGATGGAATCACATGGACGTTTATGCACGACGCAGACGGGTCGCCAAAGGCAATTATACAAAAAATATTGTTTTGCGTCATTTACTTTAAAGGAACGTTACAGAACTGGTAATTAAAAAAAAAATTAAGATCACAGATTTACATAAAACTTACACGGTCTAATGATGATGATAGTAGAAAACCTCCCGAGAAATATTTCTGTCTGAAACACTATATTTGCTGAGAAATAAATAAAACTAATTTCCAATTGGAGTTTATCGCTCATGAGCGTTTTATTCATGCATTGTTACACATGCAAATGTGTAATAGGTTTTTCACTATTTTCTCGTGACCCAGATGGACGATCGATCTCAAACTTCTACAGGTTTGTCAGTTTATGTATACGGTGGATTATATAAAGTGCTTAACTGTTTTATTACCAAAAAACAATTCTGTAATGTTCCTTTAAGTGAAAAAACGCACATGTTGTAGGTCATTAGAAGTTACCGATCCCATGTTTCTCTAGTTCGAGGTGGGAATGTCATGTTCATACATTGGTAAATGTTGAGGGCGGCGGTAATCCGGAACAAGATTCCACAGGAGACCTCATCATACCATTTTATTGTTGCTTGTCCAGCTAAAAAATGAATTCCCTGATTCCCTGACATCCAAAATAATATAAATCCACGATGTTTGATACTAAGAGTAATAATGATAAACATGTAGAGGCTGGTCATCAGAGGACTGTGAGGGGCATAACAGTACGAGTACGGCAAGTTGCTTGACCGGATGTCACGGCCTGACGACCCCCCCCCCCACCCCAAACCCCAGTCCCCGCGCTATCCAGCATATCAGTAGCGCCACTGGTTCACGCGTTTATGTAGTCATGCATTTTACTCAACTAAAACCACGTTTAAATTAATTTTGTATATGTTGAGTTTCTGAAACAAGAAGAAACTAACCTTCCAATGGATGTGTCGAATCAGCAAAATGGTGAGAAAAAGTTGATATGCCCTTACTGCCAACATTGTAGCCGTGCGCCCTGTGTACAAAAAGTAATAACTATTATGAGTTACCAAATTGAGAGATGCAATATTTTCCTTACCAAATTATTTTGAAAAATAGAACAACTGAAATGGCTGTGCTGTCTAGGGAAGAATATTGTTTGAATGTGTGTACAAAACAATGATTAAATATATTTGTAAATTATTTACAACAAATACAGTTTTTTGTATCATTATTGCTTATCCAGGTCTATCCATCTGAACGGAAATTTCCTGGTCACGACGAAGTGTGGGTCTCTGTCCAGACGTCATCACAAAGAATGATCCGATCAAAATTTATCCGCATATATCCAACGAGGTGGGAACATAACATTTGCATGCGCTTTGAACTCATCGGTTGCAACTGAATACAACAACGGCAAGACGTATAAAGGACTTGTATTTCATTGTTACCATAACAGATGTATTCCTAGACAAATTTTGTTCAAACAGGAAAAAACCCGGTTTGTGTGTGTTTTTAGAGATAATCCAAAAAAAGTCTGATTTTTTCGATCGAGCTTTTTATTTTACGTTCTAAAGAGTAACACAGCCAACCCTTAGTTTGAAATAATGCCTATTTTGGATAATTGAATGGTGGTTCTCGTAATAAAATTGAGGGCGCTATTATGTGAAATTCTTAACATTTATACTGAATAATCTTGGCTGCAGCTGCGGCTGGACCACAATATTAACTTGATTTATTGTAATAAAGCAAACGCCTATAGCAACAACCATTTCGGACAGCAGCTGCTAATTTGGACACGGCCTAAATCTAAAGTGACATCCCACGGGTGAGAAACACATGGATGCGGTGTCCAAAGCGGTTATTGAACCCGTCCAACGTGGCTCTGCCACGTTCGTCACTTTGCAAAATAGGAGTAAACGCCATACGCCTAAATGCTTTCTACGATATAACACACGAGGACACACGAAGACATTGACTTCCACAAATAGTTTATTATATTTACCAATTATATAGACCTTTTGCAATGGCCGCCATCGCTGCGGTCAAACAATGGAAACACGTACGCGTGTACGCGCTGCGCACTACTTTCAGTCAATGTTGGGTCCTCGTTGACCTCAGTGAGGGCGCTGTTTTGGGCCCATGAAGTCGTATGCAGTTGGTCTATATGCAGTTAAGAAACGCTGTGTCTGATTGACGTATTCGGCTTTGGCTACTGATCCGACTATGGCTGTGGCTATGATTATGGGAAAGGTCACTATGATCTTTTTCGAAATCATGGCCTGGGCTTCGGCTTAGGCTTCACGCGCATTTCCAAAACAACAGACGGAGTCGAAACCGAAGCTGTGGTCTCAAAAAAGGTATGAAATGACATGACAAGAACAAAGTTTTAATCTCTGATCTTGACCCTTTGAAGATACACGATTGAAAAGTTATTGCATACCTTGTACGTGCAAAGGTTATACTACACCTATTATTTTACTAGAACAAGGCGATGCAGTTTTCGTAACAAGTCATCACAAGTTTACTTTTACTTAATTCTGAGCATAATTTGTATTAAATGCTGCGCCGAAATCAGGGTAACAACTTAGGTTGGACAAGTGGGTGCCTCATATTCACTAAGGTCACTTCTGGGCAAGTAAACTGTAGTTTCCATTTGTATTTTTCTTAAACAAGCCCCATTTAAATGCTTTTGTTACGCAATTTTACTATTTATTATAATTGATAATCTGACGTGATGTAAAAACAAATACATTGTCTGCATGTAAATGGCAAAACATGTTTTAAAACATTTTGAAACTATCATAACATTTCACTTTGATAATTTGTAATCATAAAAGTAGAATTCCATTGGGGAGGGGGCACTGGGGTGGAGCAGCACGGACATAATAGGAGGGGGAATGTGCCCCTCCTTAGTTGGGAGCCTGATTTAATGCTTGACTGAGGTCGTCAACAAAAAAGATCAAACAGATGAAAGAAGAGTGATAACAAGTATTAACTTGTTTGTAGTATTCATTACAATTAACAATCGGGTGAAAACAGTCAGAAATAATCTGAATCAGTTACCGTATGCAATCAAGAAATCAGAGAACATCACTACACTGAGTGTACGTCGAGTAATTTTTGTGGGTAGTGAAATTTAGAATGTTTGAGTGAAATGGTGTCAAGGCTAATGCACTTTTTTTAATGGTCGGTGTCAAACTTACACTGTAAAAATGAAGGGCAAAGAAGTTGATGGGTAATCTGAAAATGGGCAAACTAGGTAATAATTCGTGAGTTTGTTGGTTAATACTTTTTCCAACATGTGTGGCATTTTCCCCGTTGGTTAACTGAAACAAAAACACTAAACAAATGGTAAATATACTACATCAGTTGGGTATTATTTATCAGGTTTACCCATTATATAGCAAGACATTATTCTTCTGCCTCATCGTTGGGCATCTTTCCACATACAGTTGGGTAAAGTTAAACCACATGGGGTACAAAAGTATAAAAACGATCATTTCCAACATGGCGAGTGGAGGAGTGGCTGTGGCCGTGTCCTCTCTCTTAAACGAGCGGCGTTGCCCAGTGGTTATACGACTTTTTGAAGGTTAGTTTTAACTAAATATAAAGTGTTGTTTCCTATTTAGTTGTACACAGTCGTGAAAGTGGCAGAGCAAGCAACACAGTGCTACTGCCATTGAATTATTTTCAGTTTTATCATGCCATTCGTGTACATGTATTGTAATGTTAAAACATTATGTGTATGTAAAACTACAATACACGAATGGCACTATCACTGCATTGCTTGCACTGCAACTGTCACGACTCAGCTAAACAGAAAACAAACGTTATTTAGTTAAAAACTAACCTTCAAAAGCATCTACAAACCACTGGGCAACCCCACGTTTTTGAGAGAGACGCCAAGGGCACAGCTCCTCGCCACCACTCGCCATTGTGGAAAAAATCGTTTCGATGCATGTACGTACGACACATCGCAGGAACTGTGAATCAAATGGTTTATTATGTTCACCATTTGTTGGATAACACAATAAATATTGACCAATGAAGTAATGATTGCCCAACTGCTACACAAAACCTTTCTACCAAATATTGGTAAAAAAAATCATCGCCCAATAAATGGGTAATTGATAATTTATCATATACCCAGAAAAAGGGTAAACATTTGATGAGGAAATATTACCCAATTATTTGGCAATCAGAGTGCCCAACTGAGATGGGGAAAAAAGTACCTAAAAGATGGGCATGTTGATAGTTTAAGCAACGTTGGGTAAAAAAATTGGTAAATTTTTGCCCATTATTTTTACAGTGTAGAGTAACAAGTGCATCGAAAATGAATTTCAAATGCCATTGTTTGATTGAAAATGTGATTATCCCATACCAGTTATGTATTGTTTCAATAACTGTACAAGTTGATTGCTTGTAGTGGATTGTATATATCAGTGGTAAATAATAGTGAGCCGGTAATTAAGATATCTTCTTATGTGAAACAATATGTACAAGCGTGTGAGCGTCTTAATCAAACCCAAACATTTAATAATGTTGTGCAAGTGGTGTTTGAAGCTTTGCATGGTGTTGAAAGTAGGAAGTAACTATAAATAGTATAGTAAACTTGCGGGTACAACCATGTGTAAATCTCTTTTCTCCTGAAGACGATCAGAGTATACTGTTCGAAACGTCGAGACCAAACCGGCTCATTTCAGAGCCAACACTCCTCCCAAAAGAGATTTTACACATGGTTGTACCCGCAAGTTTACAACTATTTATAGTTACTTCCTAATGTTGTGCAACTAAAATGACACATAATATCAGTTTGTAATTTGCGGCAAAGAAACATTCAACATTAGTTACATTTATTCATTCGTCGACGATAATTCTAAGAAAATAAAAATTTACAATTTGATTGTGTGAAGAACATGCATTCAAAAAGCGTCACTTTTACCATGTTATCTCATTAAAAGATCTATGAATATTCGCTTTTTCTAATAGATTTATATATTATTATTGATGTAATAACTAGTTGAGTCCGTGCTTGGTGGAAATAAATACTTAAGAGTAGATGTTTTCGTTTCAGTTTAAACCATATTACAGGGATTGTACAACGAGCTTGTTCAAATTTAGTGACAATAACTTGTAACGACACCATCAAAGTAAACTCATTTATGTAAAAAAACACCAAAAAAAACCCCCCAAAACAACAACAACAACAACAACAAAACAAAACTATCTTGTAGACACTGACATCAAGGTTGGTACAAACAAAGTCCTCACTCAAACACCTACCCTACCTTCTTTTATCAGTTTTGCCTCAGAGGGGATCAATTATTTCAGGCAGATTTCTACGATACAATCTGCCGAGAAATATGACCAATAATGTCAGGTGTCACTGATTCATTTTGATTACTTTTGAAGTGAATTCCTAAGGGATCAAATCTCCAAATGACAGAAAGATTTCGAAAATACGTTTTTGGTCACATGTTTTAGGGAAACGTGTTTACTTGATAAGTTGTCTTTAAAAAAAGATTGAACAAAACGATAACCTCCTTATTAACAGCGTTGTACATCCCTTGAATATGAGTAAAGTGATATTATAGTTTAATGGTTCATGCTGTCATTGTATTTTGATTGTGACTTTTTCGCCTTGTCTGCTATTGATAAAAGTTGCTGTTGTATATTAAGGTAACTTCACTTGAGGGTTTTGTACTGGAAGATGAATAATCCAGAAAATCACAAATAACTGCATTTGTATTTGTAATGGTAACGCACATCTTGATGTGGTTTTACCGGTTAGATCTAATTCATGAGAATGCAAAGTACGTGCTATGTGAATAAAGAAACTTTACTTTGGAGTGTTAAACAATGTAGTAGAGGATCAAAACTTGGTTGGACGTTTAACAACTTGGCTTAAACTTACTTTGTTTCCAAGCAATCAGAGTAGCCGTTAATGATGGAAGCATTAGAAAATAATTATTCATATCTCGATGATAATTCTAAAAGAAACTTTAACAAAAGGAAACGTCCATAATGGTTAATGTGAAGTACAGGTTTTCAAGAAGAGTCAGATTTACAATGTTGTATAAGATCTCTGAATGTACACCTTCTCTTGATGTTTAAATGTTATTATTTGGAGTAATTATTAGTTGAGTCTGTGCTTTGTAGAAATAAATACTTATAGGATATATAGATGGTTTCGTTTAGTGTAAATCCTAGAGAAGGGATTGTACAATGTTCTTATCCCGAGTCAGTAACACTATCAAAGTAAACTCCCACATTGTTTTATCAAACTTGTGTATAAAAGAAATCCTCCCTCAAAGCTTTAACACACTCATAATAGTTTTGCAACAAAAAAATGAATTATCTTGTTCATGCTATTTTGTTCGCAAATAACATTCTGCCAAAACTAGGGCCTCAAACATTTGAAATCATAAACGTTAAAGGACGTCCTAAGTAAATAATTACATCTTCAAAATAAAGTTTAAAAATTGCAACACTGAGTTCTTATTGTAAAAAGCGCTAATAATCCAATTGAACATGTGTTAATTAAAGAGCTCAAAACAGATCTAAAGTAGTTCGGTATTGAGATGTTTTCTGGGGGAAATTACATCTCTGTTCTCACATTTGTGGAAACACCGACAACCTTGTGATTTTCTTAAAATTTAAACGGTAAAAACCTATTTTGTTACTTCTTGGTGATTTTTCTCCAGATAAATATTAAAAAGCTCATTCGTGCAATTATTCTTATTGATAATTTTGTATATCCCTTGAATATGATTAGTAACAAAGTGATATCAATACTGGTCTTAGGGTTTATGTTGTTGTATTGTGATAAGTAAAATTGAGTAATCTGCTCTGCTATTGAAAAGCTTCGGTATTATTATATTATGGTAATTTCGCTTGTGTTTTATGTAGATGATTAACCAGGGAATCGGAAAACTGTATATCCGTAATGGTTAAGCACATCAACCCAGGCGGACTATTAATTGTAGTTTTATTACAAGGCACAATAATTTCTTATTTTTTACAGAATTTATGTTGTTGTTAGCGTAACAATCTTATTCGAACCAGAGGAGAGGTCAAGTGGGGTCTTTTATATCAATACTTTTCACTTGGGGTATGATCGGAGCCAGAAGAAACCACACATAGTTATTAGAAGTTTATATCATGCAGTTCAGGAGATACTACAACAAAATATGAATCTGTAACATTTCAATAGAGGGCGCTTTAACAAGTGATGATATCAGCAGACCTATTTTTCGAAAGTTTAGCTGCACGATTTATAGACGTGGGAGTGTAGCAAATGACTCAGTTTGGCCAAACAAGTGGGGCTAGGGTGAGGCTAATTATTCGTATGTTCTTCGAATTGACTTCAAAATGATTGTATACACCATGCCTGTATACAGAGATGAGAACCAGCCAGTGGTTCTAAGAAAGTTACAAATTTTTCAGAAAGTTTCGCCAAACAGTGGTAAACAAAATAAAAATGTTTAATTAAAAAGCAGTATCTAGTTTTGTCCACCCTTTTGAAACTCAAATCTTACTTATGATTCAGCGCCCAAGTTTCAATATTGAGGAACTGAACACGGTGAACACCCTTTGATGATAAATTACTGAGGTAAACAAAATTAAATTAATTTGGCTCCTATAATTAAAGCACTTTGAGAAAAATGTAGTTGCGTTGTTCATTTTCTACTTGTTTACCTGGTAAGTAAATTGTGGATGTCAATGGATAATTAATTTGGGAATGTTTAAATAAAATTTAACTGGTTCAACCTTTGGTGTTCAACTAAATAGTTTTAACTTAATCAGAGGATCTCTGAATTTCATTATTTAGTCGAGTTGTTGGCAGCAATGATGAATGAACACATCAAATAAAGAGCAATATTACGGACCCAGCTTTCCCCGAATACTAAAACAAATAAACAAATAAACAAAGACAAACCAAATTTATCAATTTTTAAACACATGTACTTTTATCCCGTCTCAAGGGCGTTGGCCAATATCAGTCATATGAAAAATTATCAAGCTTATTAAGCTAATGCATCAAATGAAGATCCAAATCCTGAATTTCAGGCCAACCTTTCCTTGTACAATTATACAAATGAAAAAATGAACACAGACCATCAAAATTAGCAAGTTCTAAAAATAAGTACTTTAATCCCCGTCTCGAGTGGTGTAGGCTAACATCAGCCATTTGACAAATTATGAAGCTAATTAAACTAATGCACACCTATCTCCAAAACGCCAATTTATTTTATAGACTGATATTGGCCTGCGCCATTTAAGGCAAGAATATATTTTAAAATAATGATTACTTTGTTTGTTTGTGTTTATTTTTTCATTTGTATTAATGTACAAGGAAAGCTCAGGATGTGTCTCTTCATTTGATGCGTACATTGATGGGATTCCTTATTTCAGTCTGACGGCCGTGCTTGTCTGTTGAAAAAGCTTTAGCCTTAGCACATGACATAACGAAAAAGCCAGGCAGGCATGTCCATGCCGTGCAAACCAACCATGTATACACGCTCAGTCAGTACAGTACCAATACCAGTTTCTGCTGCTGTGCTAGTGCCAATATAAACATATTATTAGTAAACTAGCTATTTTTTAATCAGATTGAATAATCATTTACACTCGCTCCAAGGATTTCTGTGTTTTTGTAACCTTCACAAATTCGCAGAAAAAGTGGAATTCTTACCTTATCTTTTTTAGGAAGGTTAAGGAGCCACATGTGTACAAACTTGAACTGATTTTTTTTGCCAGGAAGTCGAACAAAGTGTGGAACAAAGGGTTCAGTACATTGTTTCTGAATGAGTGCAGTACCTAGTTACTTGTTTGTGATTTTTTTCAATTAGTTTTTCTTTTTCTTTGATCATGATACAAATTCGAAACAATATCTTTTCTGAAATTTGACTTCAACATTTTGTGGGTTTTTTGAAAGATAGATTTAATCCAAAACATTTAGTCAGAAAGAACGGTTATTATCGGGTAAGTTTTACAACAAAAATGTTTTAATTGTATCATCGGCGGCTCAATGTAACCCTAAAAAGCACATTATTCTTGTCTCAATTGTGATTATTAATCGAAAGAGATAATGTTTCTTCCAAGAGGAATGTCCTATTAAATGTAAGGGTATATGAATTTCTGTGTACAACTTGAGCAACCAACCCCGGAAACGGCAGAAGACGACTCCAGAAAGCACTCAAAAACATCCTTTCTTTTTGCTTTTTGGTGTCATATCTCAACTTTTACTCAACGTATCAATTTCGTTCTTGTGCCAAGAAAGAGAGTAGTTATTCATCTTCAAAAATGTTTTAAAATTATATTAAAGTATTGTTTTAAAGTCCCGTACTATGGGGTCTAAAGATGAACAGTTTTGTCAGTTTTACTGTGTAGCCGGCAGGTTTTGCTCAATGCAGACCATGCAATGCGGTCCCTAAACGGTCGTAACTCAGTAACCCCTCAGCCGATGGTTTTCGTTTGAGCTTTAAAATAGAGGGTGATCCCTCCCAAGAAGGTGATGTTAAACTCTAGTTAATTGGTTATAATTTACTGCCGTACTGGGGCACTCTTAGACCAAGCAGCGAATCAGAATGGTTGTTTGATATCCCATTGAACGCCGTGTCCACAGCATTCGGCGTACTATGACAGAGAATGCTCTGTTAAAAAGGTACCAGTTTAAGAGGTAAATTGCCTCCTTCTAAATGTGATTTAAAGCGTGCAAATTTATACTATTGACAAGTCCAATTCTTGGAGATTTATGTGATAATATTTTTGTTTTGATAAGACAAAAGTATGAAGTAGTTATGGTCGTGTGGAAAATGTCTTGAAAATGAAAAAAATCCGTCAACACAAGTTTGGAACTCGAAACCTGCTACGTGTTTATTGGGGCATAACCATTCTTAAGAAGGGGGTGATGCTGTCGTGTAGTGTGATTTTTTTGTTTTACTACAGTTCATTTTTCCGCATGCTTCTGCAATAGGGCCTATAGTTTTGCAACAGAGCAAAATTCGCAGTTCATAACAAATTTAAACACTTTGTTGTAATTTATTTTTGTACGTTTGATTTAATTGCAAAGTTTGAGAAACGTTTGTACACCTTAATTGTAAATGGAATGGCCCAAGTTTAGATTTTACGGACGAACGCACAGCTTCACACAGATCGGGCTAATCCGCTTACTGGACTCCTGTATAGAGTTTTAGGTACACGCAAAATGATTTACCTCGAATTAAAACAGCAAAGTTAAGTGGGACAAACAGGGGGTAACAAATTCATATGGTGAAAGGGCACATTTAAAACATAAAAACTCGCAAGTATTTCATTCGCATCAATGAAACCATAACAAACATAATTTTTGTCTCAATTGTAATTGTTTATACCGAGAGAGATAATGCTTCTTCCAAGAGGAATGTCCTATTAAATGCAATGGTATGCGCCGCATTAAAAACAAAAAAACTTACAAAGTTGACTGTAACAGCTGCCAGTATAGTTACTAGAGTTATTAGCAGCAATCCCATCAATGAACAAATCAAATGAAGAGACACAAACTGATCTTTCCTTGTACATTAATGAAAAATAAAAACAAAAAAACAAAGTAATCATTATTTTAAAATATATTCTTGCCTTAATGGCGCATGCCAATATCAGTAATTTGAGAAACTATGGAGCTGATTAACCTAATGCATCAAATGAAGAGCAACAACCTGAATTACAGACCAAGCTTTGCTTGTACCATTACACAAATGAAAAACCCCCACAGACAAACAAAATTAGCAAGTTTTTAAAAAAAGTACTTTAACCCCCGTCTCGAGTGGCGTAGGCAAATATCAGCCATTTGACAAATTACGAAGCTAATCAAGTTAATGCACACCTATCTCCAAAACGTCAATTTATTATATAGACTTGGTGGACATCCTTATTTCAGTCTGAAGGTCGTGTTGGTCTTTTGAAAAAGCCTAAGCCTTAGCACATGACATAACGAAAAAGCCAGGCAGGCATAGGCGATGTCCACGCCGTGCCAACCAACGGTTTGTACACGCTCAGTCAGTACCAATACCAGTTTCTGCTGCTGTGCTAGTGCTAGTGTAATATGAACCTATTATTAGTAAACTAGCTATTATTTTTAATCAGTTTGAATAATCATTTGGACTGGCTCCAAGGATTTCTGTGTTGTTTAACCTCTAAAAAATCGCAAAAAGGGGGGAATTCTTACCTTATTTTTTTAGGAAGGTTAAGGAGCCACATGTACATAAACTTGAACTGTTTGTTTTTGTCAGGAAGTCGAAAATAGAGTGAAACAAAGGGTCCAGTACCTTGTTGCTGGTTGAGTGCAGTACCTAGTTACTTGTTTGTGAGTTTTTGGGGTCAATTACAGTTTTTCTTTTTCATTAATCTTGTTACACGTTCGAAACAATATATTTCTGAAAATTGACTTTAGTAAGAAAGAACGGTTGTTATCGGGTAAGTTTTACAACAAAAATTCATGTATTTCAATTGCATCACCCTGAGCTTCCCTTGTACATTAATACAAATTAAAAAATAAACAAACACAAACAAAGTAATCATTATTTTAAAATAAATTCTTGCCTTAATGGCGTAGGCCAATATCAGTCATTTGAGAAATGATGAAGCTAATTAAGCTCAGTGCATCAAATGAAGAGCCACATCCTGAATTACTAGCCAAACTTTCCTTGTTGTACATTAAGACAAAACAAAAAATATACACAGACAAACAACACATGTTTTTAATGTACTTTTGTTCCGTCTCAATGGCACAGGCCGATCAGTCATTTGAAAAATTATGAAGCATATTAAGCTAATGCATCAAATGAAGAGCAACAACCTGAATTACAGGCCAAGCTTTCCTTGTTAGTTATATAATTTAATCCAGTCTCAACGGCGTAGGCCAATATCAGTCATTTGAAAAACATTGAAGGTATAATTATGTGAATGCACATCTATCCCAAAACGTCAATTTATTATATGGCCTTGGTGAACATCCTTAATCCCCAGTCTTTTTGTAGGAAGGTGAAGGAGCCACACGTGCATAAAATAGAACTGAATTTTCGTCACACTCTTTGGTTGGGCAAGAGCTACCTCATGAACAGATGCTCATGAAGACGGAGCCAAAGCTAGCCTTAGCATGCATACACAGTGAATGTGTGTATGTGCATAATAGAACCAATATCAGCGTTTGCTCTAATTCCACATCAAATATGCAATATTGAAGTAAATGCCACTAAATGTCGACCAGAAAATAATATGGCTAGACCTCCAAGTGGCCGGATTACTTTGATGAATAACGTTCGTGAGACAGAGTTCTAAACCCAATAACAAGATACAACTGCAAAGATGCCATAACCAAAAGATAAGAAAACTGGTAATTTTTAACGTTATTCACAATTTTGGTTTGTACATTGATCAACAAGAAACACACCACGCTACGTTTTCTCAAACCAATGTAAAATTGTGACGTCACAACGGTCCTTGAATCTCAATTCTCGTGACTTTAAAAACCACAGCAATGACGTGTAAATCTAGAATCTAGAACGACATAATTAGACATCCCAGTCTCTCTCTCTGTCTCTGTCTCTCTCTCAATACATTATGTGCGTTCGATTAGCTTACACGTGTAAGTAAAACTTACACGAGAGCGTTCGATTAGCCATCACATGATACTCGTGTCTGCCCCGGTGTCAGCCACCACAGCCCCAGCTTGCGAGCGGGTCTCTGGTGGATGCCCGGGTGTAATGACGTAGTTTCCGGCTGCAGGCGTATCATACCAATATGGCGGGGGACGTTGAATTCGACGCGAGTTTACAAAAACTACAAAATAATACACAGATTTATCGTCTATGAAACCGATGGCAAATGGAAAGGAAATGTATTTCCTTAAAAAAAAACAGTTGGTGAGTGTATGAATGACACAATTAAATTGAGTCGTCACGAACCTTGAAAATCTCATTACACAACAAGTGGTTGGTAGGACTGCCATTAGTTTGTACAAATAAATCTTGGCAAAACCTCAAGGGGTGGATTGCCAACCTTGTTTGATAAAACAACTATCAATTATCCTTCCTAGGGCACCTTGTAGCTATCAAAGGAAGCCTGTGAGAGACTTGTTTGACAGGTGGAGCTTTTTTATAATACTAATAACAATAATAACTGTATTTATAAAGCGCCAAATTGCCAAAGGATACAAGAAACTGAAGAAAAAAGACAGTACAAAGACGCTGTCGACCAGCTACAGACTAGGGGAAAAGATGGGTCTATGAGAGCCAGTTTAAAGGTTGAGACACCGTTGGAGTTTCTGGTTTGGGTGGGTAGACTATTCCATAATCGAGGAGCGGCAATGGAAAAGGCCCTGTCACCTGCACGTTTATGTTTTTATGGATTTGCCGTCTGATGAGCGAAGGGAATAAGAACAGGTCTTGAATGGCATGAGAGAAGAGAGATAATCCGGGGCACAGTGATTGAGTGATTTATAAGTGTGAACCATTGTACGGAATTGAATACGTTGGGCAACTGGAAGCCAGTTTAGTTGCTTGAGAAGTAGAGATGGGTATGTCTACGCATTCAAACCGAGGACTTTAACAAAAGGGATCCGGGGAAAAGGTGTACCGAGGACGTCCTCGCTTTGAATTTGTGTACAAAACCAATGGGGACGTCGCTGAAAAAAACTATGTCCAAACAATGGAAGAACAAAGAGAAGTCCTCGGTTTACACCTTACACATACATGTGTGTGTGTGGGTGTGTTTGGGTAACTTAAAAATAAGGCTGGCACATTGGTTTTTATCAGGCTATTGGGGTGAGGGGATGGGGCTGGGCGGAGTTTCCTGAGGAGTATTAGTGTGGTTGTTAGTTTCATACAATACAGTGTGCATTTAGCCTGTAATAAGCAAATTAATTAACCAAAATTATTTTACTTCATACTGAAAACATCTACAGACCCTCTGAAAGGTGTTGGGCTCGATAACAATGGGTTTATAGCTTTATACCCCGGGTTTAGTAGGATTTCCCAAAACATATAGGCTCTACTATAAACTATAGTTAGTCCCTTGCCATACAGTATGTCTATTTCAGGAAGCTATATAAGGGTAACAGAGCATGAAACCAGCTGCTTGTTATCAAAAAGCTACTGATGAAGGAGAAAATCATATGCAACGTTGTTTTTAGTAGTTATTATGGTAATTAAAGGCACTGAACACGTTTGGTGATTGTCAAAGACCAGTGTTCTCACTTGGTGTATCCCAACATATGCATAAAATAACACAAGCCTGTGAAAACTTGGGCTCAATTGGTCATCGAAGTTGCAAGAAAATGATGAAAGAAAAAACACCCATGTTGAACAAATTTGTGTGCTTTCAGATAGGGATAAAAGGCTTCTTGCAAGAAGTCTTTTTTTCTAATTTAGTGAGAAATTACCTCTTTCTCAAAAACTACGTTACTTCAGAGGGAGTCGTTTCTCACATCGTTTATACTTTTATAATATGCTAATATATATTTTGAGAAATTACCAAACGTGTACAGTGCATTTAAAGTCTCATCTCAGACGCGGATTCAGTATTATTAACAACCAAGTCCTCCCGTAGTAAATGCAAAACGCGAATGCCTTATAGCGTGTTGCCCGAGCCCGCTTAAGGGCCCGGGTGATTTTATGCTCTGTAGTGTAATCTGAGGCGATTCTTGCAATACTTTCTCCTCGATTCTGAGCAACAGTTTTTAAGAGTAAAGATAAATACATGATATTGGTTAACAGTCTTCTGCAAAAACGTCATATCTTGCACGAAAATTCTCCGTGAAAAACGTTTTAAGCTCGGCGCTTACTTGTTTTGTTTGTACATGTACAAACGTGCTATTGAGATACGACGTTTCGACAATTTCAAAATTTGCGCTTAACGGAAAGAGCTGTTTTAGGACGTTTTTGCACTGACACATCATCTTATTTCCATCGCCAAGACATTACCTGCTGGACATTATTGGTTGCTTTGGGGCACTATTTAACATCTTCAAAATAAGGTCCGGGGTCTGGGCCCACTAAAGGTCCGGGGTCTGGGCCCACTAAAGGTCCGGGGTCTGAGCCCACTGAGGGTCCGGGGTCTGGGCCCACTAAAGGTCCCGGGTCTGGGCCCACTAAAGGTCCGGGGGTCTGGGCCCACTAAAGGTCCGGGGGTCTGGGCCCACTAAAGGTCCCGGGTCTGGCCCCACTAAAGGTCCGGGGTCTGGGCCCACTAAAGGTCCGGGGTCTGGGCCCACTACAGGTCCGGGGTCTGGGCCCCCTAAAGGTCCGGGGGTCTGGGCCCACTAAAGGTCCGGGGTCTGGGCCCACTAAAGGTCCGGGGGTCCCGGGTCTGGGCCCACTAAAGGTCCGGGGTCTGGGCCCACTAAAGGTCCGGGGTCTGGGCCCACTAAAGGTCCGGGGGTCTGGGCCCACTAAAGGTCCGGGGGTCTGGGCCCACTAAAGGTCCCGGGTCTGGCCCCACTAAAGGTCCGGGGTCTGGGCCCACTAAAGGTCCGGGGTCTGGGCCCACTACAGGTCCGGGGTCTGGGCCCCCTAAAGGTCCGGGGGTCTGGGCCCACTAAAGGTCCCGGGTCTGGGCACACTAAAGGTCCGGGGGTCCCGGGTCTGGGCCCACTAAAGGTCCGGGGGTCTGGGCCCACTAAAGGTCCCGGGTCTGGCCCCACTAAAGGTCCGGGGTCTGGGCCCACTAAAGGTCCGGGGTCTGGGCCCACTAAAGGTCCGGGGTCTGAGCCCACTGAGGGTCCGGGGTCTGAGCCCAATAAAGGTCCGGGGTCTGGGCCCACTAAAGGTCCGGGGTCTGGGCCCATCTAAAAGTCCGGGGTCTGGGCCCACTAAACAATCGATCTGGTTTGAAGTGGTAAAAGACATGAGAAATATTCTGATGTCATCTTATTGTATTTTACTGTGCTTGGCTTTTAATTTTTTGTTACCATCTTGTTAAGAAAAACAAATAGTAGCTATAGGGAGATTTAAATTTAAGATTTGTTTAAGACGTCATCGTGTGGGAATTAATTATTGTTGTAGGTGCATGCTCGTCCCTTTTCAGTTGAGGACTGTTACTCCTTCCTCCTCACTTATTCGACGGGGACGGATCACTTCATTTCTATCGAAGCTCAGTGTACTTATTGACGAGTGTGCGGCCCCTAAATGTAGCTCGAGTCCTAAATATCGCCCGACCTAAAATATGTAGCCCCAAACCTGTACCTTAGTGTCGCCCCGACCTAAATGTAGCCCCAAAGATGTACCTAAATGCCGCCGCGACCTAAATGTAGCCCCAAACATGTACCTAAATGTCGCCCGACCTAAATATAGCCCCAAACATGTACCCAAATGTCACCCCGACCTAAATGTAGCACCAAACATGTACCTAGCTTCCTCAACCCCTTAATCTCCCGTATCCCTTCCTTCATAAAGGATACCACAGACTTCCTCCATAGCCTAGAGGAAGTCAAACATTAAATACCTGACTCTGCTTTTTTGGTCTCTAGATGTTTCATCACTGTATGCTACACGTACCCCATAGTGAAGGCATGAGTGCCTGTGTCTCTGCTCTAAGGGCATATAAACATTCCCGCCCCTCAGTGAGGCGCATTAAGGAACCCATCAGCCACATTCTCACTAAGAACAACTTTTCATTTACTGACAGGCATTTTATACAGACACAGGGTAGCGCCATGGGTACCAAAATGGCGCCTTCCTATGCCAACCTATTTATGTCAGACTTAGAGGACAGACTCCTGTGCTCTGCTCCAAACCGCCCACTAGTTTGGTGGAGATTTATTGATGACATTTTCTCCATCTGGTGTGGTGGTCAAGACAGCTTGGATGAGTTTATCGACCATATTAACTCATTCCACCCCACCATAAAGTTAACTACTGGATGCTCTCTAACAAGTGTGAACTTTCTAGATGTAACCATAACTAAATCCCCTAATGGCATCATTACGGATGTATACAGCAAAATCAGGGTTGGCATTTCAATCACTCAACTTAAAAGCCGGGCGACATGCAGGTACAAGTTTGGGGCTACATTTAGGTCGGGGCGACATAAATGTACAGGTTTGGGCTACATTTAGGTTGGGGCGACATTTTAGTACAGGTTTGGGGCGACATTTAGGTCGGGCGACATTTAGGGCTCAGGCTACATTTTGGGGCCGCACACACGGGGAAGCTAATCGAACGCACTCATAGTGAGCAATAGACCGTGTAAGTCTCGCGACGATAAGGTCACCATTGAGCTTCCGAGCACCTCTGAGCTCTCAGCATGGGAGAATAACGTTGGTGCAATTTTGTGTGATTTTTATTTCTGTCACATCACTTTTTCCAACCCTCAGAAACATATTGGTGGATTGATTACATTTAAAACTAGCAACGTAATGATTAAAATTACAATGAAATCGGGAAACTTAAAAGAAAATTAAGAAATAGTACTCAACCTCCGTCATCCGGCTCGAAATGTCAAATTGCGAATTTACGCCGACTGTGTTGAGCAAACCGTGTCGACTGCACTAACAAACTGAAGTTAGGTAATATTAATGGTTTTAAATCGGGAAATTAGCGCTTTGTGACTTAGCACAAAAACAGACCCTGTGTCGCGTGGAATTTACGGTGATGTTGCATGGCGTCGGAGTGTCGTGGTTTGAGTATAGTATACTACTATTAAATGTAGCAGCTTGCTATAATTTGCATGCGTGTATACGTCAAGGATCACGACGATCGCCTTTTTACTGCATGTTATTTATGGTCTAAGGTGAAGCGGATTCATTAAGCTCAGCTTAAAAGAAAACCAAGATTTGTCAAAGATTTGCGAAATTGTTTACAATTTCGAAATTTAGCCTTTGTTTATCCAAACCATATTCAATGGGTGAAACTTATGAAAATATCGCAATACAAGTTCTTTTCAGAAACGACGGCCTTAATACACGCTATAGCTGCTATTCCAGTTGCCCGGAAGTCCAGATTCCCGCGAAAGGTCGTAAGCTCTCGAGGTCATTTAACCGAGAGCCAATCAAACACAAATGTATCAATGATTTTTATGTTTTTAATATTATACCACTTTCTCTTAACACACAAATTTACGTAATTCAAGTAATTGATCTTGATAGCAAAAATATTCCGATACCAAGATGTGTTTTAAACCTGCAGTTATATCAAGAAGGCAGTTTGTTATGGTTCATCGTCAAAAAGTAAAGCAATTCTAGGCCTATATGGGAAGCTTTTCCAGAAGTGGCATGTTTACGACGTACAGGTATTGTCAACCAATTTTCATGCAATTTTCGGCGACATCGCGGGTTATGTTGCTTGTTTAAATTTCAGAGGAAACGCAGACTCCTTCTTGCAATTGGGTATGCTTAACTGCAATTTATTGTTGGTCAATAAAGAAATAATGTACAAGCTGGAGCGCGCTGCAGTGTGCTAAAGTGATTGGGTTAGACTCTTATTAATATTTATGGTTTTTTTGGTGACATCACCGTTTGATCCATCACGGGTATTAATTATACTATTATGCACTGACTTCCTCGGATTGTTTGTTGGTTACGCTGGATTCTGTTTTTTGTAGAACGTTAAATTTAAATATTTGTTTACGAGACACATCATTTCAATGCAGAAGGGGAGATCGAAAGGGTGTTACAAATCGCAATTATGAGGTTAACGTTTGAGGGATGATAGGCCTATGTAGCAGTAGAATAATGTGATTTGGTTTTTCATTTGTTGATGTATCTTTGTTATTAAGGGTTTTTATTACTTCATGTGTATGCTTGAAGATTATAGTAAAACGCCACACCCCTCACAAGTCATGGTATGGTCCAAATCGTTAACTAAACTTTAGGCAAGAGCTGCATCGTTAACGTCGCAGTTTACACGCACAGATCAGTCAAAATTGGATCTGAGAACAAACTCACATCTACCAATTACGTTAACAATTGAATCGAAAACCAAAGCTGGTCTCGACAGGATCACACTAGACATGACAAGTCTTGTACCGTTCACCATTGCGATACTCGCATGGGTGTTCTACGAGGCATCAGCGACTGAGACTAGTTGTACCATCGGGTCCCATGGAAGCATTTTCCTGCCACACCAGCACCACGCACTGATCGGTCACTCGTTCCTGAATCAATCAGGGACAGTTCGGATCAAGTGTATGATGCTTTGCTGGAGGCACAGTCGCTGTTTGTCATTCAATCACAATGATATCAGTGGCATTTGTCAGCTCAACGACGCTAGAAAAGAGGATTTTCCTGATAGCTATAAGCAAGATGATGGCTTTTCCTATTTCGGTGGCTCATCAAATAAAGTCAAACCACTCCCTGAAGAAGCAATGATGACAACCAAGACCGATCAAGAAACCTCACAAGCCCCAGCAACAACGACACAACCACTCCCTGAAGAAGCGATGATGACAACCAAGACCGATCAAGAAACCTCACAAGCCCCAGCAACAACGACACAACCACTCCCTGAAGAAGCGATGACAACCAAGACCGATCAAGAAACCTCACAAGCCCCAGCCACAACGACTAAACGAGTAAGTCCCGTTCCCCCTTTTTCCGGACGGACACCAAACGTCTGCTAAAAATTGTATGCAAATTGCTGTATAGTTATTTCTGCAGATTGCTATACATCTTACAAAATATAATGTTTTCTTTACAAATGCTATACAAGTTTGCAAACTTATTTAGACATAATCAAAAACATGACCTTGTATTTGTTTGATGGGGTTTTTGTTTTTTCACTTATACCCCGATATAATCACCAAACCTGTGGGCCCAAGGTTACAAAGATAAGGCCCGATTGATCATTCTATAGTATTTTTCGGCCTATAAAGTTGAGAGTAGTACACTGCAAAAAACCGGGGTGCTACAATTGACACATTGATGTTGTCACATTAGATACCCAAGAGAGAATCAAAAGTAAAACCATAAAGTGTTTAAATAACACAAATGTAATTGTATTGGCAGAAATTAGTGATTATTTTAACACCCTAATACATGGTGTAAATTTTGGTTCTTGTTTCCATATATATATGTGACAACAACCATTGTGTCAATTTAAACACCCCCGTTTTGCAGTGTATGTTATAAAATACTCACATGGTTGAGTGGTTTCAACAGCAATGCTGTTATTTTTGTCTTTAGTCTTTAGCCTGGTGTAAAAAACAAACAGAAAAACAGAGCGGTTATTTCGTTATAGTTCAAAATTCAAACACAAAGCAGCTACATATTGACCCACAGTTAGATTAACAAAAGGAATTAATTATAAGAAAAAGTATACACTGAAAAAACGGGGGTGTTAAAATGACACCATGGGTGTTGTCATATACAGATACCAAAAATAAAAATAAAAGTAGTTTGCATTATAGGGTGTTAAAATAACACTATTTCTCCCAACACGATTATATTGGTGTTATTTTAACAACCTATGGTGTTAACTTGTTACTCTTTTCTGGTATCTTTATGTGACAACACCCATGGTGTCAATTTGAACAACCCAGTTTTTTCAGTGTACAACAGCAGCTCTCATCCTCAAGGGTTGTTGTTATTCTTGATACAGGCGTTTGTGAAAATTTTAAAGCTCACAGATAGTTGCTGAATTATAGGAAAATAACACAACAATGTAAATAAATTTGATAAAAACAAATAGGATTCATTTCATATGATTATTTCTCAGAATTGTTGATAATTTATTTTTGGATAAGCGAACACAAGTAATATCCATGGTATTTTCAAGACCATCTTGAACGAAAATGGGAACAAGTGATTTTGCTGAAACTTGCGCTTTTGAGTTCACATGAGAGTATAAACAGATTTTAATTGCACAAAAGAAACAATCGCTTTGAATGCCCTTCACCGGTGCTTTTTAGAAAGATTCACGAAAAGCCCTGTTACGTCATCACACGTTATTTGTAGGAGCTCCGTTTTGTATAGCTGCTTTGATGCCTCTATCACACAAATGACGTCAAAGTAGTGTCAATTTGACGCGCGCCGTCAACGGCTGAAGCGTAGCTAGGTTTAGGGCCTAATTTTGTTGGTCGATAATTACGAAAAACGTTGAATTGTAAAAATAGCAAAATTACATTTAAATGATAAACAAACACATTATAAACAAGTTTAAATAGCAATTCAATCAAACATTGTTCGCTCATATACCTATTACAGGAATATGTTTCTCTTATAAACACTATTTGTCTCAATATCCACCGAAGAATCTTTGTTGGGATTATTGGCATTTATTTGTAATTGTTCTTGGTCAGGTATTTAGTACTTCAAATTGGACATTGTCGTTGGAATGTCATTGTTCAAACATGTTTCGGAATCAATCCTGACACAAATGTCTGACACCAACTTCAGCATTTTAGGGAACAGATTGAAATGATGGCATTTCCACCTGTTGTTAACCCCTGTACTTTTTAAGTACAATTTGGAAACTGTATCCTCAAAACAAAAACAGCACCTATAGATATTCACCAAAAAGATCGAAAAAGGGCTGAATTCATAGATAATTGCTGTTCTAAACACACAATTCTCATATTTGTATTTAAAATTAGTCGTGCTTACCCAATGTATTTCCAACAAAGCAGGCATTTCTATAAAACAATTTGATCTATAGTTATAGTCATAAAGCTCAAAAACAGTGGCAATAACTATTTCCTGAGCTAAAAAGCACTTTGTTTTATTATCTTTTATTTTAAATGGGAATTACTTATTAAAGTTACCAAGGAAATGGCTTAATCTAAAGTACCAGGCAGAGTTTGTTTAAATGGCAATGCATTCACAATCATGGTTAATAACCAAACCATGCGTACTGGCAAGCGTTCGATACATACATTGACATAGTCCATAGCCATAACGTCTACTGTACAAGGCCAGACTTTGATGGTCTGTTGAGACTTAAAGACAACTAACAGAATAGTATTTGCAAATTTTTGCCAATAGACTCTTAACTGTTTCTGAGGTTCATGACTATAATTATAGATCAAATGGGTTTAAACAAAATGCCTGCTTCGTTTGAAATAGCTAGGAGAGGCATAAACAAACTGATCTTAGTTTTCAAATTTCCATTATTATTATATTTTTGCAGTGAAAACCAGTACTGTTTGAGTGTTCTTGTCAACAGACTGTTGCATTCATTTAGTAGTTCTGGCATTCAGTAATTTATCATTATTTTTTTACACCAAGGACTAGCTTCTATACAAGATGATTTTCCGTTTGTCTACATCTGCCATGCCACTGGGTCATTGTGTTCCTGTTACATCAGCATACGTAGTTGCCTACCCATATAATACTAGGAATCAATATAATTTTTAACATTACATGACAATATGGCTCATTACTCCTTTGTGGTCAATGTGTCCCAACGCCTGTATCAAGAATATACTAGAAATTAAGTGTTCGTAAAAACTATTTTAAAGGGGTTTCGGTTGGTTGAACAAAAAGATAAAACATCATGATACAGAAAATGTCAGATAAAAATAATTATGTTCATTTTGGTCGTAAACCCTTTCAACTTGCTGTATGGACGGTAAGTAAAGGTCAAACTGGGGTTTGTTTTTTAATCAGGGGAGGCGCAATAAGAGGGAGCATTTAAAGAAACCAAAAGGAAAAGAAAGAAAGAAAAAAAAGAAAGACGAAGAAAAATTGGAAAAGAAGAGGGACTGAAGCAAGGGAGAAGGGGAACATAATTGAGGGAATCATGTGACCTGCATAGCCTAATATCAAACAAAAATGGTTTAGGTTTAATCAATCAATTTTGTGATCCCGGTTGCAAGAGTATCGGCCTTTTGTCACATTTCGATTTTCAATCCCCACGTGGACGGTAAAGAGTGCAAGTGTTGAGTCCCAATGATAATACCAGACTGGCCTGTTGTTATTAACAAAAATAAGCAGATCCAGGGAGAGCCGCTTGGGTACGTGCCCCGGGTAAATGTCACCCCAAAGAAAGGGGAAGCGGGAGGGAAGGGTTAAGCAACATTACGCAAAAACTCATAACAATTGATCATTTGTTATGACTACCGCGAAGCCTGTTCAACAACAGACCGATGATATATTCAATGGATATTTTCACCCCTGAAAACCGGAAAACTGTTGACCAGATTACATTTACCGTTTGGATAAGTCATACATTTTTTTGTATAGGCCTATATGGTTCCACGTGCGTATCTAGAAACTGTGGGACAATTTGATGATATGAAGAGACTAATTTTGAGATGGGCTCAACGTCAAAAGACGAAAAATGTGAGATTTCGGCTTGTGTGGGCAATTTTACTATTAATTATACCGTTTTAACTATCATGTCACTTTGACTGATGTTCTTAAAACATTGAATAAAAATTAAAAAATGCACAACGTATCAGTCAAAGTTGGCAGAGGGCGATTAACCATACACTCCTGCATTAGGTATGTGGAGGAGTCCAACCTGGGCTAGAGAAAGAGGTAATTTCTCACTAAAATAATAAAAACTTCTTGCAAGAAGTTTGTATTCCTATCTGAAAGCACACAATTGTACAACAAGGGTTTTTTTTCATCATTTTCTTGCAACTTCGATGACCAATTGAGCCCAAATTTTCACAGGCTTGTTATTTTATGCATATGTTGAAATACATCAAGTGAGGAGACTGGTCTTTGACAATTACCAATAGTGTCCAGTGTCTTTAAATTAAGGTGTGCCCCCGCATACAAAAATCCTGGATCTGCACCGGTTGTAGCACTGTACTAAGGACACCAGTCTATTTAAATTCCCGCGCACATAGAGCTACATACGCCCACTGACGACGATGTATTACTGACGGTGTATCAAGTGCCTACTGTAGACTGCACGTAATTCAAAGTATTTTATTTGAGTTTCAAGAGTTCTTTGAAAGTGTACATTATGATAACAAAACTTTTATAATTTCGGCATATTTAATATAGATGGAGAGTCCTCCCTGGTCTTACAATTCGCCAATTAAGAAATGATTATCATAAACTTAACCACAGATCTCTAGTAAAAATGTGTAGACCTTTCCGATGAAGTATAGACTGTAAAAATCCAAAGGGTTGTTCAGGAGTTATGATTTTTCAAATAATAAACTTCAACTTCCGGTTTGAACCGGAAGTCATGGTAAAATGTGGTCACACTCTGTGGAGCGCTTGTTTACTTTGTAAAATTCCAATGTGTGGTTCTGGGGTTATGATTTGTTTAGACTTGATTTCAAGTCTGAGCTTACGGTTATTTCTCTGCATCAGCCACGCAGAATTCCCCCGCAGATTTGCTATCACGCGCTCTAACTCGCAATCTCAGACTTGACCCTCTTGTGTATACGGGATATTCATTTATTCACTACTTACATTTACATAACAACACTATGCCAGAGAGATGACCAATCAGGAGACCACAAAACTCCCGTTGGCTGCGTCCATTCCAAATAGGATGAAATCGCTTCAGCATTTTCTGTAAAATCGAGCCTTTTATTTTACAGTGCTTTGTACGTACAGTACGCTATTATATAATTTATACATAAAATAACACAAGATTTAATCTCAAAATGTTGAAAAATAAACTTGACAAACAACCTGATCCTTACTAGACGAACAATTATGATACCTTTGATTTGAATGGTTTCGTCCAAAGATTTTCCCAACGTTTTTTTACGTATTTTGAATAAAATAACTAGAATCACTTTGGTTTTTTGTGTTTCCAAACTGTAAGTTGAATCACCGAGCAGAGACAGATTAGTTACACGTTTATCAATGTTGTATTTCCTAGTATTATCCCGTAGTATAAACGGTTAAGTTTGAATGTGCATTTTATTAAGGGCCTCGGAGATTCTGACCAATCAGAGTGTTCCGTCCACTTTTGGACTAATTCGCCATAGGGTGTGTACAAACCGACAAACAATGTTCCCAAGTCTGTGATTGTAGGTTCAAGACAGAGGTTTATCAACAAGAGGGCGCTGTTTCAGCCAATAATGTATCGGCTATCAGGACGACTAAAAACCACGATCACAGACTTGGAACCAAGTCTATGATTTGTTCGTATATTAAACTTTGATTTAGTGTAATCCGACACGTGATAACGTTATCATGACGACAAGAAACTTTGCCATCTTCATATTGCGGTTCAATTGTCTGATGAGTTCCATTGTTCAATTCAGGTTCAATATTGAGTTATGCTGTAGAGAACAGTTCGAAGGAAGAACAAAAAGAAGAAGAAGATGGTGAAGAAGAAGAAAAAACCAGCACAACAATAAGAAGTGTTCGGGTGAAGCCTGAACACCTAAACAACAAGATGTGTTCGTGCACATATTGCTCGAACACCTAAAAAAAAACAGAACGAAAACAAGAGCTGTTCGGCTGAAGCCCGAACACCTAAAAATATTAATACTGGGTTCTTATAAGCGCTTTATCACACCCCTATAAGGGCGTATCAAAACGCTTAGTATTTTTTCATGCGAGGTATGCGGAGCTACGTTTTGAAGTATGAGACCTTTTTCCTTTCTAGCACCATTTAATGGTTGCTAGGTGCGGTGGCACAATATGCTGCTTATCAACCAAGAACACCGGGGCGAACCCCTCTCTTTACGATAAGTGCACTGGGTTCTTGTACGTGCATTACACAACACACGGGACCTACGGCTTACGTCCCATCCGAAGGACGCGGCAATAATTGTTAAGTGTCTTGCTTAAGGACTCGACCGGGACTCGAGCCCACACTCTGCTGATCCGAAACACCGAGGAGTTCGTGCACATACTGCACGAACACCTATAAAAAAAACCAACAAAAACAAGAGGTGTTCGGCTGAAGCCCGAACAACTGTAAAACTCAAACATTATTATAGGTCGTCGCGCTGCTGCACGAACACCTAAATAAAACATACAACAAATTCTAAAACCACTGCTACCAAATGGATGACATGGCAACAACTAATATTATCGGGAAAAATAAGATTGTTTAACCAAAAAGGCAACCCCAAAAGAAATTGTCCTTTAACAGCAATTGTTATGATGGTTATCAAGTTACCAAGTTTACCAAGTTTACCAAGTACAATTTGGGGAAATAAAAAATTGTGGAAATTTTCTTATAAATCGCTGAAGAAACTTTGGATAATATGGAGAAGGCACTATGTGGCCATGTGAATTTCGAAAAAAATTAAAATGCCTTATAACACTGCTAATTTGTTAATTTTCCACAAGACCAATGTCTCCTCTTAACAATTATATGGTCGATAATGAAAGAGGAGCACTACCATATCATATATAAGCTGTCAAAATGATGGTATATTTTCATAAAAAACCATTCGTAATTTAAAATTGATGGTAAAACCCGCCCACAGACCTGGTGATTGTTTTATACATTCAATGCAGCCTTTTAGGATTCACCTATTCTAAACTTGTAAAGAAAATAATTTTCCATATGCTGTTCAATGGTACTTTGTAGAATGTTTTTCATATTTTTATAGTTTGGGGCCAAGGTCCATCAAATATAGAAATAAGATGTATTTCATTTTTTTTGCCGTGGCCAACATTTTCGAAAAGTCTTGGATAATTCCTGACTCTTAAGCTTCTAAGCAGAAGAATCACAACGTTTAATTTCGTGGACATTATTAGTTGACATAATTCTTCGATTATTGTCTATAGATTACCACAGTTTCAATGGAGGTTTCAACGGAGGTTTCAACACCATCACCCGACAGAACTTTAGCAAAACCAGGTAAAAAACGGGGTTGAGTAGAGAGTGTATTACTGTTTAATCGTGAAGCAAGTCAACTGTCTGTGTATATATAATAGCATTGTTTGTGAAAAAAATATTTTCCCCGATATTGCTTTTAAAGGTGTCATTCATGATTTAGATAAAAATGTGTTAATCATTGTACGCAAAATATGGGGAAAATGCAGTATAAACAGAGGTCTCTATTTTGCCGTGCTTGCTTGAAACTTTAATTACACACGTATAACGTAAGGGTCCGAAAACGAACAGTTCAACAAAATGACTATTCAATCAAATTCTCCAATGTAACAAGAACAAACACAAAATGTTTTTGGATTGGTTTTGCTCACAAACCTATGCCAACGTGTGTCTATACTTTGGCCTAGGCCTGACACATAACTCTAAGATTGCGAAACAAAATCTGACAGGCATCCAACGTGAACGGATACGATTTTCGTATCTTTATCCGTATCCGTATACGCTTGCAAAACCTCTATTGTAATTATTAAAACGCGCGCACGCACAACCGCAGACAGCTGAGAGTCGCATGTAATTTGACCTCCGCAAAAACGGAGCCCGAGGACGTGACTGGACATAAAGTTTTATTTGAATTTGTTAGAGATTTTCCAACAATAATTCTTCTTTTTAGCAAAAAAGGGCATTTATAAATGGAAAAAAAAGAGTACTGACTTGGTCTTAACCGGCCGTGTAAAACCTTGCAGGGTTGTAGTGGCCGTGCGGTGAAGAATCCCGAGTTCGGTTTGGTCCTTTATCGCACTGCCACGAACCTAACGGTTTTTGATTTTTTTGTTTAACATTTTCATCTTGTTCTTGTCTTGGTTGGAACATCAAACCAGCAGATGGAAAAGTGTAACTTAAATTAGCATTGTCTCGTGGTGCCACTTCACCAAAATATCCATTACGATTGCGGCTTCTGCCATTAATTTCTTGACAAAATGAAAAGCTTAAATACCAGATCCTGAGCAGTGACTCAAAACATACAGCAGTGTCTTATAGGGAATTTCCTGTAAATGATAATTTTGTTTTATTGTTTTTGGTGTTATTTTAATATTTTGAAACAGTTTGCAACATCACTCCCCTCGGTATGGAAAGCAGCACCATAGCTGACAGTCAGATTACTGCACGTAACGTCTTGAATGACGACTACACAAACTACGGCCCAGCACTAGCTAGGTTGAACAGCAATGGTAAGTGTATCCCTTTTCACGAAGAACCCGTGACAAATCTACGAGAAAGTAGTTTATGTTAACGTAAATGGTACTTACAAAGCATTTGGTCATATTCAAACTGTTAGGCGCGCGGTCCAAATAGAAACGGTTGTGCTACCGTCGAACGGTTGCCCCAAACGGTTCATTTTCAAACATAATTTTACTTGATGAGATTAACAAACGGGTACTCCTTGCGTGTCGTCAATTAGTTGCACAAACATGAGAGCAGTACAGTGTTTGTCAAACACCAAGACAATTCATCCCATAAGATTGAAATTTTGTAACCAATAAAGCATTCAGTCTGTTTTGGGTTTAGGCGAACAACAGTCTATTATCATGCACAAAAACGAAATGATATCGATCCTTTGCTTCCTACCTATACTACTTCAGTAAAATCTATAGGTGCATTAGATTGTTTATGTGGTCTTTTGTGATCGTGCTTCTGATTCTGTTTAGAATAGTTGGTGATATGAAGTCACCCGAGTGTGACGTGGATGCCTTAAAACATTCAGAGATAATAAACGAAAACCGTTGATTCTAATAGGTTCATGGTGTGGAGAGAACACTAACACATGGATTCAGGTGGATTTCCTCCACACTGTGGACATCTACGGCCTGATCATCCAGGGCCGTTACGATCCAGACGAACGCGTGTTGCAATTTTATCTGAAGTATAGCAGTGATGGAAACCAATGGGGGTATAAAAAGGAGGCAGACGGGCCGTTTCCAAAGGTAAATATTAAACGGACAACGGTGGTTTTTTGCTTGACCAGATGTCACTTCCTGACACCCCCACTCCCCTAATCCGGCAATGCTATAACGACACTGGTTCACGCGTTCATATAGTCATACAATTTAATCATCTGAAACATTTAAAATGAGTTTGTATGTGTTGAGTTTCTGAAACAAGAAACAAACAACCTTCCAATGAAAACCAGTAAAATGGTGAAAACAAGTTGATATGCCTTTACTGCCATTATTGCAGTCGTGCGCTCTGTGTACAAACATATGGAGAGCAGCAATATTTTCCCAATCAAATTATGTTGAAATATAGAACAACCAAAATGGCTGTGCTGTCTACCGTAGAAGATTGTTTGAAAATGTGCGTACAAAACAGTGATTTCATTTCGTTGTGAATTAGTTACAACAAAAACCGGGTTTTTATTTTAATTTTTTCTAATCCAGGCCTTTCATCTAGAATGGACATCTGATAGTAAAGAAGTGTTGATCTTTTTCGAGGACACATGGGAAGAGAGCAAGCTCCAAACAAAATTCATCCGCATACTTCCCCTGCAACTGGTTACAGGGAAACTATGCATGCGCTTTGAACCAATCAGCTGCAACTGAAGACAACATTGGCAAGACTGTAACTATCTATAACAGCCTTTTAGTTAATCTTTATCATAAAAGATGCATTTTTTTGAGAAAAAAATTAATGCGGTGTGGGTGTGTTTACAGTGTTTGTAGAGATATTTTGATTTGATTTTTTTTTTCGATCAAGCTTTTTATTTTAGGTTGAAAGAGTAACTCAACCAACTTTTATTTTTTAAACAACACTTATTTGAGATAATTGTATGGTGGTCTTCATTCGTAAAATGAGATTCGCTAATTGTAAAAACGTAGAGGGCGCTATTTTTTGTAATTTCCCAGAGCTGTGTATTGAGAGAGTTGCGACATGGAGGGACCAGCTTTCTCCGGTCACGTGGTTGCTGGACGCCATTTTGTTCCCAAATGCAGCACAACCCAATGGGCAGACTAGTCTGGCACCCTGTATTCGCCAATGCATTTTTTGGAGACAAAATGGCTTCTAATCGCAAGTTGTCGCAACTCTCTCAATACACAGCTCTGTAATTTCCCATCATAAATTACAGAATAATCGGCTGCAGCTGTGGCTGGATTGCCACGTAAACATGTAATGGTTTAGCATATGCTAACCATAGCAATAGCCGTATCAACAGCAGTAGCAGCTGCTAATTCAAACAAGACTAAATCTAAAGTGACGTCCCACGGGTGAGAATCGCGTGGAAATGGTAAACGATGCGCTGTCCAAAGCGGTTATTGAACCCGTGCACCAACGTCACTGGCGGCTCTGCCACGTTCGTCATTTTGCAATTAGGAGTAAAATTTCCAGTACAAATAATGGTATGTAAACGGCGTGTCGCCTAACATGATAACTACTGTATAATAACACACGAGGACACACGAAAATTAATATTGACTCTCCAAAATGGTGTTCTATGGTTAGGCCTAGACTCATTGCACTGGCTGCCATCGGTGAGGTCAAACAATGGAAACGTTCCTCGCACTACTCTCAGCCAATGATATGTCTTCTTTGACCTCGTTGAGGGCACTGTTTTGGGCTCGTGACGTCGTATGCGAGTGGTCAATATGCATTTAAAGACCTTTTTTGACACCACGGCTTCGGCTATGACTTCGTCAGTTGTTTTTAAAATGCGCGATTTCGGTGCCCGGACCGGGCACCAGAAGCGATCCTCCGGGACAGATGACCGTGACTTAAAGTCTGGGACAAAGATGTCCTGAGGAACGAACGACTCGGACTGGTTCTTCACTAGGAACCCGGTCCGGGGAATGAGGCGAACCCCGTCAGGTTCCCACCTGATGTGGCCCGCCTCTGTTGACAATGCATGGAGTTCGCTACGTCGGCTTCACGTAGCGACTGCCAGCAGAAATGCCACCTTGATGGACAGGTGGAGCAAAGTCGAGCTGCCCATTGGCTCGAAAGGAGGCTCCGCTAGCGTAGAGAGTACGCTAGGGAGGTCCCAAGCCGGAACCAGCCGACGCGTTGGGGGTCGAGAGACAAACATGCCCTTTAGGAGTTGGCTGAGGGCCGGGTTGTCCGACACGGAGGTGCCATCGCTCTCGAACAGGTTCACAAGGAAGTTGGCCACGTCCCCTAGAGAAGAATCGGGGGGATGCACAGACCGCCGTCTGCACCATTTAAAGAAATGGCGTAGTCGGCTGTCATATACCCGCCGCGTGGAGGCCCTTCGGCTACGGGCTGCAATTGACGCAGCTCACTCAGAAAGGCCTGCCGAGCGGAGGGATTGTGTGACAACACCCAGCACGTCGGGTGGAGATCCTGAGGAGCTGGATGAAGGAACCCCGACCCCGGTTGGATGAGGACATCCGCCTGTCGGGGCAGGACCACCGGGCGGTGGACCAGCAGCCTGGTCAGCCGCGTAAACCACGGTTGACGAGGCCAAAACGGGGCGATGAGGAGGACCTTGCAGTCCTCCTCCTCCAGCTTTGCGAGAACCCGTGGGACCAGCGAGAACGGGGGAAAAGCGTCACTAATAACCCGTCCCATCGGAACGACAGGGCATCCGTCCGCCATGCGTTGGGGTCGTGACCTTTTGCGCAATAGGTGGGGAGCTGGTGGTTGGTTCGCGAAGCGAACAGGTCCACGTGCGGCCGATCGATCAGTCGGAAGAGCGACTGAACGATCTGCGGCCGGATGGTCCATTCCGTGGGGCGGATCCATCCCCTGGACAGGGCGTCCGCCTCCACGTTCTCCTATACAAATCATAGTGATGAGCGTAATAATTACTAAAATTATTGTGTTAACTGCGGCGGGTAAGTCACTTGACAAAAGGGCAATGGGGAATGGCTGGGAATGACGGATCTTGCGAAATTGACTTCCGGAGAATATTAACAATTGTATTTTGTGGGTGCTCACACAAACTAATCGTTCGCATGTAAAGTAATTAGATACAAATTTGGCTCGGTGATTTCTCTCTATTTTGACACCCCCCCCCAATCCACCCTATGTTCCGGCAACGTTTTTATACCATTCTGATCAAAACGCTGGAGTTAGCGTTAGGGTTACTTCATTGTAGTTTGGCTAACATAATTCATAATTATAACAACCATATTTTAGTTATAGCCTAAGTTCTTTGAAGTAAAATTACCATTGAATTACATTAGTAAACCCTTTTTTTATGCAAGTTTGATGCTATATTTGTTTCTTTTATGATTTATATAATCAAAGTCGCAATATTCTGAAAGCGTTTTGTTTAAATTTAAGAGAAATCAAAGAAACAGTAAATTCTGTGAAAGTTGTTGAAGATAAATAATATGGTTGTTTTTTTTTACAAAAAAGGGCGCCATATGTTGCTGCATCTGTTTCCGTCGTCCTTGCGATGTGTGGATTGCCATGCACATGTGCATGAATGTAAGAAAGCCCCAAGTCTACAATGACTAATTACTTGATTGATTAGAGGTAAATAATGGGACTCGTAAAGCCATCAGTCCAGTGTCCCTTCCATGATTCAGCGTGCACGTTTACGTTATTACTTAAAATTCCAATCTTTTGACATGTATAACTAACATTGGTGATTTTTTGAGGAGCTCAAAAAATCACCAATGTGCTTACAAGTCTAAGGTTCACAATTTTTGAGTCTTTAAAATTCGAAGTTTTTAAGTGTGATCGTAAACGTGCATGTTGAATGACGGAAAGAACACTAGACTAATCAGCTTTACCAATCCTATATCTACCGTTTATCAATCAAGTATTTAGTCATTGTAGACTTGGGGCTTTCCATTACAGTTTTGTAATTTATGTTTGGTAGAGTCAGCCTTTTCACCAAATCTTTCTCAAAAAACTACCTTTCTCAACCACCCATGTATCAACTGAATCAGACGAAAATATTTATGTGGAGGATTGGTACTGATATTAACTTGATAATCAGTCAGTTCTTCGGAACTAATCAGGATTATTTCGATGATTATCAATCCTATATATTGCTTGTACCTTTAAGGCATATATGTTGGAATAAATACGATATCACCTTGTACAACTTCGACCAAGCTTACTGACACTTACAACTGCCTCCAGCATTTGTATCAATGATTTGTAAGTCGCCAAAGGGCCTATAAACATGTATGAAATATTATGTGGCAGCCAACAATTTATTTTGTTTGTATTATATATTAGATTGGGTGGAATACCAGGACAAACTTATGACAGGAAATCAGTAAAACACCATACACATCGTGCTACAATTACCTCAAGTCTATACGCCCTGCAATGTGACTGACTTGAGAAATATCCGACACCAAACGAGATCTTCACAAATATACAAACGAGATGATTCCATTATGAGCATCTGATTAAGCATTCAAATTTACTTGTGACCTATCAATAAATGCTATTTAATTTGTATGATCCTACATGTGAACAATGGATCGGACAATCACATGATACTATTGTAAAGAAAAATTGATATACAGTTTCAACATTATTTAACTGCACACAAATTGTAGCAACCAATAATTATTTGATGTATAATATAAGTAACTTGTACCACGAAGAGAGACTACAATAGTACACTGTATTACGGGGATTTTCCCCGTGGTAATAAACACAGGAAACTGGATTCCTGTTGAAATTTTTATATGGCACTAGTCATGGGAGTTCCACAGGAAAAGTACAACAGAGAGCCTTTTACTGCAGGAATTGTACACATCACTAATACCACAAGAATAAGTAGTGCCACATCACATTTTACCACAGGAATTGTACCATAGAGATATTACCACAGGAAAAAATCACCACAGCAATAATACAACGGGAATTGTACCATAAGAATAGTACCAAAAGAAAGTTACCACAGCAAGTGCATCACAAGAACAGTACCACAAGAAAGTTAACACACCAGTATTACCACAGGAATTCAGTGTCCAGGGGTCGATTTCACAAAACTCTTCCTAACTTAGGACTAGTCCTAGGCAATGCTAAGAGATCGGACTAGTCTTAAGTTAAGACCAGTTATTGGTCCTAACTTCAGATAAGACTAGTCTTATATCTCTTTGTGAAATCGGCCCCTGTGTATTTTTTTACCAAAGGAATTGTACCAAATGATCATTACCACAGAAATTGTTGTACCATAGAAATTTCCTGTGGTAAAATGTCCAGAAAAACACAGGAATTGTGTTTGACAATTTCATGTGGTATTTTCCTGAGGTATATTACCACAGGACTGTTTTAAAGGACACAGCGCCCTCACTGAAGTCAAAGGAAAAACCTTTCATTGAATGAGAGTTGTGTCTGGGCATGTGCACACAAGCATGTTTCCATTGTATGACCTCAGCGATGGTGAAATATGCAAGAGCTTGAACAATAAGGTCATTCAAAGTGCACCATTTTGTTTCCTTTACTTGTAAAAGCACTAAATGTAAGACCCCATGGTTCCTTAAGAATTGATCGTTCTACATTTTGCGATATGCTCTTATTGCAATAGATCCTCTACTTGAAAATAATATGTGTTGAGAATACCCGAAAGTCAGACAATGGCTTAATTTCAGTTAAGCACAGAAATTTGCAAAGCATGAAGCAATTGTGCATATCAGAATTAGATTTCCATCAAAAATACCATTCCACAAGTACCATGTGTGTGACTAATAGCCTGCTAACATATTTGCTAAGCAGAAATTTGTGAAGCAAAATCTTCTGCTAAGCAGTGCTACGGGCTCCAGGGCCTAGAGCTGCTTAAGCAGAAAATTTAGTTTATTTAGTTTAGTTTATTTATAAGCTTTATTATAAAGATACTATAAAAGTCACATTTTATGTACAAATTTCAGCTGTATGCAGCGTCTACTTGCTGAGAAAACAGAATAAAACTGTACCAGTATTTTAATATGATTGTTGAATCCATCCATGTGTAGCGAGGGGGCAGCATTCATAAGCAGACGCCAAAAAAATGTTTCATGCATGAATCCTTTTTTCCTATTCAAATGATTTTTGATGAAAAATTATCCAGACCAAAATACTTTTAAAGGAAAGGACATCTTCAGCAACATCCTTGGCAACAGTCATAGCTGTAGCCATAGCCGCCAATTTGGATATAGCCTAACAATCTCTGGAAGTGCTCACGAAAGTACAGAACACGACACACGTGTGTCTGTGAGAAGCATCAACTTTGGTTCATGAGGGTTTTTTGCCCCTTTTCTGAGAAAAGATGACTAACATATAACTAGATCATGTAATGAAAACATGGTAGCAATCCAAGGGCTCTTTAATGCAAATGGCCCGCTGTATAAATTGCCTCATCTCTGATTTACAAATTAAAATCTTATCAAATTGTTAACTGAGTCACTTGCCACATCAAAACAATACCACAGACTGGAACAGTGACACTTATCCAATGATTAAATCTTCCTACCTGATTGAACTTGATGTCCAGGCTTGGAGTCAATCGAAGCATACAACTTGGGCGTGTATGGTGCAACACAGTGAGTGCAGTATCAGGCATGTTGCTGGTGCTGATTCATTGGCCAAACTCTAATGAAACCTTTAGCTTCTTGAAGACATCTGTAGTAACTGGAGAGGATCATGTATATAAACTGTAAGAACATGGGTTGAATGATACTTTTATAGGCCTAGTTGATAACCCTAATCCTAGATCATCCAGAAGTTTTGCTTCTCCTCATTCTTAATTGTCCAATATGCCCTAAATCTGTTATACAAACCATGTCTAAAACTTAAACATAAGGCCCTCAACCCAAACAAATAATGCAAAATACAATGAAAAAACATTATAGTATGGTGGGATAAAACTGATAGCAATATTCTAGGCATGACAGTGACTGATAATTGGGAGTTAATAACAAGTCTCTTTTCCCACTGTTCTATAAAATCATCTCAAAAATATCTTGCACAAAGAAAGATGGAATAAACGTTAATGCATAAACTGTCTATCAACTAATGTATGTAATACTGTACACAGAGAATGATTTTGTAATGACCACAAATAAAAGGTATGTTTTTGTAGTTTTAGAACAATGGTTCACCTTCTTTCTCATGTAACTTCAAAAGACTCAACAGAAGACTGAATAATTTATCAGGAATGCTTTTAGGTAAATAGATAAAATGTTCAGGATATAGAGTAAAACAATTGAAAATACAGGTACATCTATGATACTGGTGATTAGTGGACCATGCACAAGATCGTAAATTGATGCATTTCTAGAAGTGTCTTCATGAAACTGTGAACCAAAAAAGAAAAGTATTTTCTAATTGTCATCAATAAAATAAAATAAAAACCTCTCAGGGAAAGGTGGTGAAATGAAAGAGGACAATTACAAAAACGTAGTAAACATTAATTGGAGAAATCGGTTGACAGTGTCAGACAAAATGAATTAAAGTGGTCCTACAAGATGGTACAGCTTAGAAAGGGAAACATAAGAAGATAAACTAAGATGCAAAGGTTGGGCAATATATCTGAAATTTTGACCCTTTTTGACAAAACAAGTATGGTGGGACAAAAATGATAGCAATATTCTAGGGAAATCATGACAGTAATAATTTGGAGTTGGGCAATTCCACACTAATGGGCCAAAAGATAACTTTGTAAGATAGGCATGTGAGAGCGAGACAAAAGTAACTATTTTGTTACAGTCTTTTCCTTTACATTTTAAATCTGTTTATGATTGTTCCTAGTAAAAAAAAAAAAACACCTTGGTGACCTCTAGGAATTACAAGGTCATTTGAAATGTGTTACGTATGTAACAAAGACAGACATATGGCCTGGAAAGTAAAGACAGAATTTGAAAACAATTACAAAATATTGTGTTGGTAACTTTCCTGACTCTTAAAGATTGTAAGCAATGAAACTGAGATGTTGCTGTGGGTATTAAGGCAATAAAAATGGGAAATAAGTCACGTACGAACAATGGACAGACACTTTTGTGACAAAATTCTGTCCTTGTTTGTACGTAGACATTTGTTTTTAAAACTTAAATTTCTTAAATAGCCAGGAAAGAAAATTTCTTAATTTTGGCTGGTAACTATCCCTAAGGGTCTGTAGAATTGGTATCTGGACAACATTGGGCAATACATTTATTTTAGTATAACTTCTATCAAATGATAACCAAAATGTCTGTCCTTGTTACGTACGTATAAATCTTGAAGACTTATCCTTCCAGTTTCTTAAATACTCGGTCATTTACCTTTTTTTTTTTTTAACCACAATCCTCATGTGCTTCTGAATGTACACAGACAAAAATACATGACAACATAGTTCATTTTGTTACTACTATCCAACATTCCCCTCCCGTGTCACACTTTTGTGCCCATTAGTGTGGAATTGCCCAGTTAATAAAAAGTCTCTTTTCCCACTGTTGTATAAAATAATCTCAAAAATATCTTGCACAAAGAAAGATGGAATAAATGTTAACCCATAAACTGTCTATCGACTAATTTATGTGATACTGTACAGAGAGAATGATTTTGTATGACCACACATAAAAGGTATGTTTTAGTAATTTTAGAACAATGGTTCACCTTCTTTCTCTCACATAACTTCAAAAGACTCAATAGTAGACTGAATAATTTATCAGGAATGCTTTGAGGTAAATAGTTCAAATGTTTAAGATATAGAGTAAAACAATTGAAATATTTACAGGTACATCTATGATACTGGAGATTAGTGGACCATGCACAAGATCGTAAATTGATGCATTTCTAGAAGTGTCTTCATGAAACTCTGTAATTGGAATTTAACCCCCCCAAAAAGAAAAGTATTTTCTAATTGTCATCAATAAAATAAAATAAAAACCTCTCAGGGAAAGGTGGTGAAATGAAAGAGGACAATTACAAAAATGTAGTAAACATTAATTGGAGAAATCGGTTGACAGTGTCAGACAAAAGGAATTAAAGTAGGCCTACAAGATTAGAAAGAAAAACAACTGTAAGAAGATAAACTAAGATGCATAGGTTGGGCAATGTATCTGCAATTTTGACTTTTTTTTGACAAAACATGTGTCAGACAATTGGCTCAATTTCATAGCTGTTTAAGCACAAATATTTGAAAAGCATGATGTAATTTTGCTTACCAGAAATAGCTTTTCAGCCAAAATACAGGTCCACATGTACCATCTGTGTGAATGGCTGCCTGCTAACAATTGCTAAGCAGAAATTTGTTAAGCAAAATTGTCTGCTTCAGCAGCAATATGGGCCCCAGGGCCAACTTTAACAAAGCTTCTTATAAGCAGAAAATTTTGCTCACCAAAACAAAGCAGGAAACCAGTCACAGATGTGGTCAGGATTTGGTACATGTGATTATTCTAATAAGCAAAATTGAACTTTCAGTTATAGGGACTACTTGTTGTGCTAAAGCACCTCCAGAAAAAGCCACAAGACTGCAGTGCTTGTAGCTTATATTTATTACTGGACCAGAATTTTGTTTACAAAACCAGAATTCAACTTCATAAATACAATGAAATACCAGAACCAAAACAAGAGAATACCTATATTTAAAACTTTGCCAGTGTCATGGCCTGAAGAAATTGGTTACAGCCAGCTTACACCCTTTCTTTAAAAATGAGAACTTGAAATTTTTGCCTTGGAATGTCAATGGAAATGGCCCTCTATTGCCATGAGCCTGAGAAATGTCCTCATCTTTGATAAGCTCATCTTTGCTACATTATGTCAATGTCCATGGATTGGTTTACCATATTGATGAAACAGTGTCACATATCTAAGTATTCAAACTTCCTACCTATTGAAGTTGATGTCCAGGTTTGGGGTCCATTGGATTGAAGCTGATGTCCAGGATTGATGGCGTCAATAATGCAAACTTATGAGTGCAATATCAGGCCTTGTGTTTCCGCTTTTGCAGGTTCTTCAAATTATACTGTTTTGGGGTTGGAAAGCACCAGGTCTGCACGCCACTTCCTCCTGGGGAGGTGAAGAGCAAAGAACTCCGGGTCAGCTGAAAGAGATGGTATGAGTGACCCAATCAACTCATCTACTGACTGATGGCCTCACTCATGGATCCAACCTGGAGTAAATATAGGAAAACATATGATTTAATTTTGGCAAATATGTAATAATTACTGCAGACAGTTTCAAATTCAAGACCTCAAAGTAACAAAACACATAGAAATGCGATGCTCTTGTCAATGTTCCTAAAAAGTGACCTTGACCAGCAAAGAAAACATCATTTCCTTTCAAGGACAAAAATTTGTTTGGCGTACCTACACAGTAAGTCATTTTAAAAACCAGTGTGGTTCATGACATTGTAGCAGCTCTTGAAGGTGTGGGTGCTGCGCCATGGAGAGCGCAGAAGACCAGTACCAATATCTTAAAGACAATTCTCTGACCTATATAGAAAGCCAGTGAAGTGCATTGAGGATGGGGGAGATGTGCGAAGTTCTTCTGGTATAGTGTAACTAATCTGGGCCCATTTTCATAGAGCTGCTTTTTAAGCACAAAAATTAGCTATGCACAACAAAGTTATGCTTACCAGCCAAGTTACCATGAAACATTTACAATTTGTGACTGGTATCCTGCTCATTTCTGCTTAACAGACAATTGCTATAAGCAGTATTTTCTGCTTTTAAAGCAGCTCTATGAAATTGGGCCATGGCGGCAGAGTTCTGAGAATGCTGGAGGCGATGGATTTGATAATATGGTAATTGTATTAGGATAGCAGTAGCGATGTCCAGGCAAGAAGATATGAGGGAGTTGAACATGTTGATTACCAATGTTACATTTTGTTTCCTTTCATATAAATTCATAAGACTCAATAATAGACTGAATAATCACCTGACTAGAAATAGTATGAAAAAAAACCTGTAAGTGATTAAATCAAACTTGTGATCAGGTGTCTCTTGGAATTTAGTCCCAGTTAAATGGTTCAATTGCGGAAGTAAAATAAGTAAAACATATGTGGGGAGATTTGAGAGTTCATGTTCTTGGACATAATGGTGAAAAGGAAAATACACACAAAGCTTAATTAATTCATGGTTTTGTATGTATAGTGCTCATTGCCTAACATTACTTGGTTTCAATATCACTTAAAGTTTTTTGACCGAAAGTGCTAAAAACAATAAAATATCTGGCTAAGATTGGCAACAGTGAAACAGATTAAGGTCAAGGCAATTTAAAAAAGGGGGCAGTTTAAAATGACAGTAAAGGGCAATAACATAATGAGTCTGACATTGTTAGATAAAAGGAATTAACTTAGGCCTATCCTCTATTAAGAGACTAAAGATCACAGGTTTGATGGAAAACAGAGGTTAGAACATGAAATACTTGTGAAATTTGAATCAGCTGAGATGTAAGGATGTGTATAGAAGATGCATCTCAACACCTAGACAGAAGAAACAGCAGTTTTATCTTTAAAAAAAATGCAGCCTTGAGGAGATAAGATACTTGCAAAGTTTGCATCAGCTGATGAGATGTAAAGATGTGTACAGAGGATGCAATGAAGTCTTGCATCCCAACACACATAGACGGAAGAAACACATCAGTTGTCTCTTTCTTAGACAGATAGGCTACTTGCAAAGTTTGAATCAGATGATAAGATGTAAAGTTGGGAGTCTTGTATCCCATTACACATAGACAGAAGAAACACATCACTTGTCTCTTAGAAAGTAAAGATTGCAGCTTTGAGGAGTGTAAGATGAATAGACACTTTCAAATCTAGAATCTGCTGAAAAGATGTAAAGTTGTGGAGTCTTGCATCCCAACACACATAGACAGAAGAAATACATCAGTTGTCTCTTACATAGTAAAGATTGCAGCTTTGAGGAGTGTAAGATGAATAGACACTTTCAAATCTAGAATCTGCTGAAAAGATGTAGAGTTGTGGAGTCTTGCATCCCAACACACATAGACAAAAGAAACACATCAGTTGTCTCTTTCTTAGATAGTAAAGATTGCAGCTTTGATGAGTGTAAGAAGACTGGATACTCGCAAAGTTTGAATCAGTTTATAAGATGTAAGGATGTGTACAGAGGATAGGCTACTTGCAAAGTTTGAATCAGTTGATAGGATGTAAATTTGTGAGTCTTGTATCCCATTACACAGAGACAGAAGAAACACATCGGTTGTTTTTTAGAGAGAAAGGAGTGCAGCTTTGAGGAGTGTAAGATGAATAAATACTTGCAAAGTTTGAATCAGTTGATAAGATGTAAAGTTGTGAACAGATAATGCAATGGAGTCCTGCCTCCCAACACACAACGGAAGAAACACATCAGTTGTCTCTTAGAGAGTAAAGACTGCAACTTTGAGGAGATGCAATGGAGTCTTGCATTCCAAAATACATAAACAGAAAAAATACATCAGATGTCTCTTAGAGAGTAAAGATTGCAGCTTTGAGGAGTATTAGAATAAAATACTTGCAAAGTTGGAATCGGCTGATGAGATGTAAGGATGTGTACAGATAATGCAATGGAGTCTTGCATCCCAACACACATAGTCAGAAGAGATACATCAGTTGTCTCTTAGAGAGTAGACATTGCAGCTTCGAGGAGTGTAAGATGAAAAGATAGGCTACTTACAAAGTTTGAATCAGTTGATAACATGTAAAGTTGTGAGTCTTGTATCCTATTACACATACACAGAAGAAACACATCATATGTTTCTAGGAGAGTAAAGATTGCAGCTTTGATGAGTGTAAGATGAATAGATATTTTCAAAGTAACATTCCGCTGATAAGATGTAAAGTTATGGAGTCTTGCATCCCAACACACACAGACAGAAGAAATACATCAGTTGTCTCTTAGAGAAGAAAAAATGGAAGCTTTGAGGAATGTAAGAAGAATAAATACTTGCAAAGTTGGAATCAGCTGATCCGCTGTAAAAATGTGTACAGATAATGCAAAGGAACATGCATCCCAACACACAAAAACAGAAGAAACACATCACTTGTCTCTTAGAGAGTAAAGATTGCAGCTTTGAGGAGTATTAGAATAAAATACTTGCAAAGTTGGAATCGGCTGATGAGATGTAAAGATGTGTAAACATAATGCAATGGAGTTATGCATCCCAACACACATAGACAAAAGAAACACATTAGTTGTCTCTTAGAGAGTAAAGATTGCAGCTTTAAGAAGTGTAAGAAGAATAGATACTTGCAAAATTTGAATCAGTTTGATAAGATGTAAGGATGTGTACAGATAATGCAATGGAGTCTTGCATCCCACACATAGACAGAAGAAACACATCATTTGTCTCTTAGAAAGTAAAGATTGCAGCTTTGATGAGTGTAAGAAGACTAGATACTCGCAAAGTTTGAGTCAGTTGATAAGATGTAGGGTTGCGTACAGAGAATGAGTCTTGCATCCCAACACACATATACAGAAGAAAAACATCACTTGTCTTTTAGAGAATAAACATTGCAGCTTTAAGGAGTGTAGGATGCTACTTGCAAAGTTTGAATCAGTTGATAAGATGTAAAGTTGTGAGTCTTGTATCCCATCATTACACATAGACAGAAGAAACACATCGTTTGTCTCTAAGAGAGTAAAGATTGCAGCTTTGAGGAGTGTAAAATGAATATATACTTTCAAAGTTAGGTTCTGCTGGTAAGATGTAAAGTTGTGGAGTCTTGTATCCCAACACACATAGACAGAAGAAATACATCAGTTGTCTCTTAGAGAGTAATTATTGCAGCTTTGAGGAATGTAAGAAGAATATATACTTGCAAAGTTGGAATCAGCTGATCCGCTGTAAAAATGTGTACAGAAAATGCAAAGGAGTCTTTTTTATATATATTTTTTTTTTATGAGATATCGCCCAACTCACAAGGCCGGACGGCCACTTCAAGGTGAGTGCTACACTTATACTGTCACCAGGGGCACGTTGCCACCTACTCTTGGGGCTGAAACAGGGTTGCCCCCTTTACAGTCCCTAAGGATGTAGGCATTGGTATCATCCACTAGGAGCCTGGCTGGTAGAGCAGAATGCACTACCTTCCCAACTTTTACAAAGCAATTATGGTTAAGTGCCTTGCTCAAGGGCACAAGTGTCACGACCGGGATTCGAACCCACACTCTGCTGCTGACAACACCAGAGCTTGGGTCTGTTGAACTAGACCAATCGGCCACGACACAGCACGGTTCCCCAACACACATATACAGAAGAAACACTGCAGCTTTGAGGAGTATTAGAAGAATAGATACTTGCAAAGTTAGAATCGGCTGAATTGGATGAGATGAAAGATGTGTACAGATAATGCAATGGAGTATTGCATCCAAACACAAATAGACAGAAGAAATATATCAGTTTTCTCTTAGAGAGTAAAGATTGCAGCTTTGAGGAGTGTAAGATGAATAGATACTTGCAAAGTTTGAATCAGCCGATGAGATGTAAAGATGTGTACAGAGGATGCAATGGAGTCTTGCATCCCAACACACATAGACAGAAGAAATACGCCAGTTGTCTCTTAAAGAGTAAAGATTGCAACTTTGAGGAGTGTAAGATGAATAGATACTTGTGAAAGTTGAATCAGTTGATAAGATGTAAAGTTGTATACAGAGGATGCAGTGGAGTCTTGTATTCTAACACACATAGACAATAAATACATCAGTTGTTTCTTTGAGAGTAAATACTGACGCTTTGAGAAGTGTAAGAATAATCTATAGATACTTGCAAAATTTGAATCAGTTGATAAGATATTAGGATGTGTACAGAGGATGTGTCTTGCATCCCAACACACATAAACATAATAAATACGTCAGTTGTCTCTTAGATAGTAAAGATTGCAGCTTTGAGGAGTGTAATATGAAAAGATAGGCTACTTGCAAAGTTGGAATCAGCTGATGAGATGTACAGATGTGTACAGATAATGCAATGGAGTCTTGCATCCCAACACACATAGACAGAAGAAATACAGAAGTTGTCTCTTTAGAGAGTGAAGGTTGCAGCTTTGAGGAGTGTAATATGAATAGATACTTGCAAAGTTAGACTCAGCGGGAGTATAAGGATGTGTACAGAGGATGCACTGGAGTAGTGCATCCTGAACAGAACAACATCATTTTCTCTCCGAGAGAAAAGATCACAGCTTTGAGGGAAAACAGCTGTTCGAAGCACATTGTAGGTGTACATGTAAAGATGTAAGGATGTGTAAAGAAAATGCTATAGTCTTGCAACCCAAAATCTAGACAGAAGAGACACATCAATTTGCTATTACAGTGACCAGGGGTCGATTTCACAAAACTCTTCCTAACTTAGGACTAGTCCTAGGCAATGCTTAGAGATAGGACTAGTCTTAAAAGTTAGGACCAGTACTTAAGACTAGTCCTATCTCTTAGCATTGCCAAGGACTAGTCCTAAGTTAGGAAGAGCTTTGTGAAATCGACCCCTGGCCTCATAACTTTTAGTGGGAAAGAGGAAGGAGACACAAAGAGGATATAAACCAGGCATTAGAATAGCATTTCATCCTGCATTTTTGAATATTTGAAACAAGTACAGAGGCTGCAAACACAGTTTTGCATCCTTGCACTCAAACAGAAGAAAACTACAGTAAGAAACGAGTAGACAATGTCCTCAAAGAGCAGATATTGATCATTGTTTCAGTGACTAATGGGACAAATACAGGACATCCAACCTTTCAGGTTAGCAGTGATTTGTGAATGTGCAGAAAGTAAGTGTGTGCAGTTTAAGCAAGAAGTTGACGAGACATGTGTTTTGGTTTTCTGCAGTAACGTACAGTAAAAGAACATTTGAATGGCCTGAGAAGAATTTGAGAAACTCCCGAGATCAGTAACAACTCTGAGAATTCACAAGCCCAGTGCTGTCATTAGAAGCTTTCCATTTCAATTTTCACTGGGTTTTCCTTTTCAGACTTGAAGTGCCTTGGTTCACAGCACAATGAATTCAACTTTTCAAATAGAACTTGGAATTGTAAACAATACATTTCTTTCAAATTTGCTTCTTCTGCCTGGATCAAATGTATCCAAGGTAATTACCAAAAACAAATATTGGAAACTTCTTGTTTGCTGAAAAATATAATCATACCTAACTAAACTAGACTCCTCTGCTGAAAAGGTGTAGCTGTAGCTTCATTGACGTGACCTACATGTAGGTTTATTCAGATTTCCTAATTACTGTAGAATAATTAGGGTGCTACTGGACAATGCACAATTTGGTACACAATTTATCCAGACGCAAAGCAGGGTACAGCGCTCTTTACTTAGTTCCAATTGAATTTCACATTTTCCTACAGAATGTTGCCTTCTGTCTGTACATGCTGTTCAGTGTTGCTAAGTGTTAGTGTAGGGTGACTCAATTCACTATCCAAACAAACTGAGCGTACGGGAAAAGTACTTTGTTTGCCAAAACATTCGAAAAATAAAACAAGCACTTGTTACTCACTAAGTTGTTGGTCTTACTCGTCAGCCGAAGAAAGGTGGGTAGCGTTAACCTTTAGCCTTCAAGGACTTAACTTCATGAACTTGTAAGAACTGTAAATACGGATTTTAATAATAAATAGCAACTTCTTCAACCAACCGGGTCTGTACCAAAAAAAACTTCGGCACTGGAGGGCGCTATATACGGCGTGCCAGACTGCCAAAAGTTTTTAACAAAAATTTCCCCGCCAAAACTAACGACATCCTTCAAAACCTTACTTTTCGGCCTTGAAAACTATAATAGGTTATCTTTAGTTAGATTAGTCCATGATACATTTTAATTATGTTTTTTTACTCAGTTTCTTAACCCAAAGTCCCCAACTCGATATTTAATCAGCTCTCCCCCCCCCCACACGGTTCAACCTTTTTGTTTCCTCGGCAAAGATTGTTATTTTTGGAGCAGGGTGGACAAACTATATGGATTTTCAATTTTGTTTTTTTGAACATACCATTCTTGTTTGAAAAATTAATTTAATTCCCTTTTTTTTAAAAGCACACCATGCAACAAACCTGTTTCTCTTCCGTCAATAAGGGGCTAGGCACCCGGCCATATAACTGCTGATGGTTTTATTGGGGGGGGGGGCGGTTTATTTTGTATTGTTTAATTGATTTTGTTATTGAATTGAATTGTTTAATCTTTCATTCTATTTACTCCCCTACACCCGCCCTAAGGCTATAATTATCTAAAATGAATTAATTAGAAAACATTAGGCCTACAATTTACTTTTTACCTCACTAAGAGAAGAAAGGATCACAAAAAACTACCTCTCAGCCGAATTGGATAAAACTTTTTTATTAAGCACAATAACTTTACAGCGGTTTTCCTTATGTGCAAAAGTATAAGGCGACACTTTGGGGAAAAACTCATTAATTTTACATAAATTGTCCATGAACACCTAAGCAGACGAGATTTTTTGTGTCGCGATATGCAAATAGCAGAAATGATTGACAGTTCGGCTGTCGTCGTCACACAGCTCGTCATCGAACACGCCTTTACGGATACAAAAATGGCGTCTTTGCAGTTCAACTGGAAGGGTAAGAAGAACAAATTTGATTCAAAAATCTTTATTTTTCTGACATTGAAACCTGGAAACACGTGTAAATTAAACAAAGTGTATTCTAGCTTTAACTGAGCCAAGTTTTCCCGGTAAAAGTTGGCTACCAAGGCCAAATAATTTCCGTTTTGGAGGCCCCCTTCCCTGAGGCATGCAGATAAAATTGCGCCGGCGTAACAACGTGGTTCGTGAGCATTTTTCTCGTACAGTGTCGTTCGTATCGATATTTGGACTTTGTAAGCCAGGGCTGGAATTTGGAGGAAAAGTCAACGAGAATGCAGGGCTTGTAGCCCACAAAGAACTTTCTACAAAGTTAGACATGTAAATTAATTTTGTTTTGCAAGCACTAAGTAAAACTTAAAAGGGAAGCGAAGATTTATCTGTGGGATGGTATAGCTCCTACTACTACTAGACCCAGTAACTGGGGCGCTGTACTACTTTTTCGAAATGTTGACATCATCGGTCGTACTAGCGCCCGAGCGTGTCGAAGTAATTTCCCCGAGGGATCTTCAATTTAGACGGGTGCCTTGCCTCAACCGTGATAACAGGGGGATGAGGCATGACACCTGTCTAAAATTTGACAGGTGTCCTGCCTGAAAAGCTCAACCGCGCTGTTATCACGGTTCAGACAAGGCACCTGTCTAATTGATGGGTGCCCTACCTCAAACTGCGTGGTCCTCACAGTTGAGGCAGAGCACCCACTAAAATCTAACCAAGAGCTGGATGAAGATTCCTTGGGGAAACTACGACCGTAGGCCTAAGCTGGGACGCTAGTACGGGTACGATCAATAATGTCAACATTTCGAAAAAGGAGTGCAGCGCCCCAGTTACTGGGTCTATAATGTAGCCCCATTATGTGGCCAACTCACTCCGTATCCTTGGCCACAGCACCATTGCAATCATATGTTTGTGCCTTCTGAAATTTAAATTCTGCTACGTTCTCGATCATGAAACTTACCAATCATCCTACTGTACTTGCAGATAACAGTGTTGGTTTTAGTTTAAAATATATCAGAAGTTTTGGGGGAAAATCAAATGATTTTGAGTGTGAGCTTTTGCAAAAATCTCAACGATCTTGACAACTTTGCTCTTTGAGAAGGCGTACACACATTCTCATAATTACACACAAAAATTGTCTTTGGACTCCATGCATGGCTACCGGGGGCAAAGGGTAGTGCAAGACAGCCTTGATCAAGGCACCCAAGACCCGGCTTTTCTGTATTGGTGTTTTATTTGTATTCCCCCCCCCCACCTGCCCCCAGATTCAGTTTATTGCCAGATATTATTCCCTGTTATGCCAAGTATGTGCCCATTATCTAAAATATTGTTTCTCTTGTCATTCCAGATGGAGTAACTGTGTGGTCAAGAGGCTAAAAAGATCATACTGAGGTGTGAATGTTCTTGGATACCACAGGCCAAATCTGCATATTGCTAAAATACTGCTCAACAATTCTTGTTGCGTTTGCAGTTGGTGTAAATTGAGCAGGGTTGTGAGTGCACATGAACTTTACACAAACCATTGAACCTACGGCTGTATCTCCCAGCTGAAGGACAAAGCAATAACGGTTAAATATCTTGCTGAAGGACACAAGTAGCAAGACAGGGACCCGAACCCACACTCTGCTGATCTCAGAGCTTGAGTCAACAACTGAGAACTCAGGATTAGTGGAATGAACACAGTTTTACATAAGATCGCATGGCTGGCAATGCTGTCAACAGGTGAGTTTTGTTTAACAAAATACCTTCTATACATCAATGGACCAATCCATTTTGCCCGCCAACCGGAGCAATGCCGATTTCAGCAATGCCTTAGTGCGTGTACATAAATGTCCAAGGAGCAGCAATCCAATTGGTTAAAAGTTGTTTACATTAGTGCAATTTTGAGCTGTTGTGGTTTTTTGACACTGGTCAATGCATTAATTGATTGGTGTGTTCATTGTATCCAACAAGTGTTTACATATGAATGTGATGTTTACTATCAACTTAAAACAGTCACAACAAGTGTGAAATTCCATACACTTTGCCTTTGTCAAATATTTTCAGTTGATTCATACCTAAACCACAGGGAAAATGTTTTCATATAGCAATGCATTTTGTGGTGCAATTTGGATAGTTTGTAATGTGATTTAAAAATTGGACAGCAAGACTTCTGATACATTGTGCGATACATTTTTTTCAACATTTACTCTTGATACACAAAATATGTTGATTTTAACAGCTTTTTTATATAATTCTTCTGCAAGAAATCCACCGCTGAAAGATAAAGCAATACACATTTTGTCTTGTGGCCATCAGCACAACCCCCTGACAAATGTGAAAGTGTACTCCATGGTTTAAAGATACATTGCCTGTGTTTTACATTATTTTTCGTTGAAATAACAAAATCTGCTGAGAAGGTGATATAATGTCTGATAGGGCCTGCACCATCATAGGAACATCGCATTTTCCAATGCTAAATTGTTTATTGGAAACAAATGATTCTATGTGGATAGAGTGAATGACCTTTGATTTCACAGTTGTGGTTTAAAGTGCTCTTCTTTGTAGTATAGTTCATACGATCTGAAATCAGCATATTTAGGTGTTCAGGATTCAGCTGAACACCTCTTGTTTTTGTTCTGTTTTTTTTCTTCGCCTTCTGCTTCCACTCAACTCTCTCTGTAGCATAACTCAAAAATTTAATTGAATTGAACATTGAAAAAAGCAATTGAACATTGATCAAAATGGCACTTGAACAGTGATGATGTGATGACATCATTAAGTGTGGAATTACATTAAATCAAAGTGTAATAATTGAACAAATCTTAACTCCTGAACCACAAGTTGGATTTTTACAATATTTACACCATTTGGCAGGGCTTTAAAAACGTATAAAATGCCTTACAAATGTAACCCCAAATTGACCTTGTCTTCTGGTTCATACCGGAAGCAAAAACTATTAAAAAATGTGATGACAACGTTTTGACTATGTTGCAAGAACGTCAGATCTTAGCATGATTTTCAACCAATGTTGTACATTGGTTGCATGTTGGTAATTTATGCAACATTACCAAAAAGGTTTTGTACGTATAACTTGTACACAACATTTTATTTTGGTATTATTACAACATAGTATTTAAGTTAAGGCAAGAACGTTGTTGATAAGTTATATTTTGGTCTCATTAAAACATCATATTTAAATCGCGGCGGTCACGTTGTCTTGACGTTGTTTTTTTGTACTATTAAATGTTGTATTTTAGTATTGTCAAAACATAATGTTTATGTTTTGGTGATCACAATGTCATCACGATGTATTTTGGTAATGCAAGCAAAAAATTACTATTCAAGTTGTGACAGCCCATTATCTCAACCTACAAACGTATATTGTGACCATTACGTTGTAGGCCTTTGTAGTATCTTTGTTTTTACCATCAAGTTGTTAATGTATTTTAGTTTAAATACAACGTACAAATAATAGTATTTATGTTTTAACCATGACATCGTTAACATTGTATTTTAGTGTTGGCGATTTTTAGACCATAATGTTGAATACCTCAAGCAGCTCGTTGGGATGGTTTGGGATTCAATAGCTAACAGCTATAACAGCTAACAGCTATTGGAATAAAGGCCTATGTTTGACTTAACAAACAATGTTTGTTCTCAATTTAGTTTTTTATTATATCGGTTGTCATAGATAAAATAGGCACTTGAGGAGCGGCATTCCTATCACATGGGCATTTAATAATTAATCTGTACTAATCATTAATTGCATTTAATTGAGCTTATTGTGTCAAGCAGCAGTGCACCCGTGTGAGGAGACATTCGATTCTACCCCCCACCATCACCTGTACAGCGGCATTCTAAGCCGTAGAAATCTTCTAGAGAAACATTTTCCCTTGATAGGATTTTCTGTCCTCATACTTAGGCCGTTTTGTCCCCCGTTAAACTAACTTCCTCTAAAAACAAAATTCAAGTCGAGTCTGTTCGAGCCAATATGGCTCATCATGCCGATGTTAATATCCAGTTTCATTGCAGCTCTGATTGATACTTCACGACGGCAATTTGCCGTCGTTGCCTCTACCTATTGCCGCAATGCCCTTCAAAAATCCCACTTTTCACGGCAATTTTTGCCGTGCCCTTTTCTTGTCATTGCCGTCGTGCCCTTTCTCCTGAAAAAAAAATTATATTCAACGATATCTCAAGTTCGTAACCCAAGTTCGACAGTCATCTCCAAAAATGACAGAAAATGGGCCAAAATAGCAATTGTCCAAGTCGCGATGTCTGTGTGATACGTTTAGCCCATAAAAATTTAACGCAACGAACAACACGCACAGAACACACACGGAAACAACGTGCATACATTGTATACAACATACAACCATCACCACAAACCAATAGTATGGTGCAGTCAGCTTCACACTACGACGCGTATGCAGCACTGCATGTGTACACCTATCCGAGTCGGTGCCCAGACTGTGAAACACACACAATAAACACATGCACATCGTTTCAACCTTGTAGATCCCAATGTGGTCTGTGTTTCGCGTCACTTTCGAGTGAAGTTTGTTACGACTAAATCCAAATCATAAAAAATTAAATTGGGCGTATAACCGGTTGGACAATCCAGCTCACAGGCTTTATCTTCAATCGTGCTAATCCGTCCATCACGCTCCAACAGAAGTACATGTATTCATTGATCATTTAAGGAAGATAGTTATTTTTTACTGTCCCACCAGGCTATCAGTTTTGGTTTTTGGTGGCCCGAAGATATTTTCACTGGTCAGAAGATATTTTCACTCGGGCCAGCGGGCCACCGTTAGTTTTGATACCTGATTTCCCATTAGTGTAATGGTTTTTAACATTTCAATAACCAAATATTTCAATATTTAAAGTGAATTTTGGATTGATTATTGACATATTTGGACTCCAAACATCCTTTCGGCTTCGGTCCAGAATGAGCATGCTATCCACATACATGATATTATCATCTTCTAGCAGGACTCAAAATTTACACTGGACCTTTGGCCCAAGGCCAATGATTTTAGCATGGGGTCAGAAAACTTTAGACCAGACAAGTCTGATGGTCTTGTATTTTTAAATTGAACGTTAATGCTTCACTGACTCCGTAATATCTTTGATTAGAAAATATGGCTTTCAAATCTACTAGGCCTATATCTTCTTTAGTGCGTGTTCAAATGAAAACAGTTTAAATATTAAACTGTGTGTTAGGTTTTTTCTCTTTTTCGATTCTGGTCTCATAAACAAATGTCCAGCCCAGGACAAACCTTGCTGTCTTGTGGATTACTCCCCAATTTCAAGCCCTGTCTATAGTGTTTGGACAATCGCCTCACCATCCAGCATCAGCTGGGATTTGAATTCTATTAGCTTGCAGTTTCCATAACAGTTGTTTGAACTATGCTGGTTGTTGGCTCTCCTCAGTAAGTTTATTACTTGTTGTTTTCCTTCCCTTATCCATGCTAGGTTCAAGGGTGCACCACAGAAGTGAAACATTAACTTGAGAATCCTCTTTTGTTCACCGCAGGCTACTGCTTTTTTCATATTTCACCCAAGTTTTGCTAGCCATCCCCAGAACCACTGATTTTGATGCTGAGCACATGATAACTTATGACAGCCCCATGAATTTAAGTAACTATTTCTAACAAAATTGGTTTCACACATGTTGACAGGCTTGTCTCTTTGTGAAAATAGTGACGAGTGATGTACACTTTGGTCGCCCACGTGACTATCCTCAGTCCTTTATTAGAAAACTTAGCTCTTCCTCATGATAACATGTACATCATGTCATCTTTCTTTGCTACCGTCAAAACCTTATTCATTTTAAAAACAATCTTTGGCACTTTCTCTGTTGGTTGTGCCCTGTAACAAGGTTGTATGATAATTAAATTGATGGCACGAATTTCTTGGTAGTTGGAAGTTGATGTCACTGTTGTTGACAGCTATTCTGTGGTGGAACAAAATCTTGATGGTACAGAATGCAGTTGACTTTCTGTAGGTTGTGCCCTGTGTGCAGGCCTCAACCTTATGCTTCAGAGGGTCAAGGCCACTTGGCATCAAAGGCCACAAAAAAAAGGGGCACCAAGGCCAACTGAAAGGGCACCAAGGCCATTTTCAAACATTTATTTGTTGATGACTTATGTATACTATCCTTCAATTTCAAGATGGTGTTCAACTTTCCAACCCGTATTTATTTCAATGTCACTGTTCACATGCGATGTGCAATGACACTTCTAGAATAGTTGTAAAATTACAGTAAACATAAATAAGACCAAGAAAAGATACTTGTAATTTACCACTGGTGTTGTCTTTTATTACATTTCATGATGCAATGAGCCAACAGTAGTACATACCAATCAAAGTCGTTTTCATACTCATCCTCCTCATCCTCCATTTCCCCTGCCCCCCCCCCTTATTCATTTACCCGCTCATCTGAAAAAAAAGTAATTTCCCCATAACACAGAATTCTTGAAATAAATCATACAGAACAAATATTAAGAAAGTTAAACCCCCGGATCACCACCGCCCAAATTCTCCGAGTCCAGCCCCCGCCCTCCCCAAACCCCAAGGCTCAACAAAATCCGCTGTTCTGGAAAATTCAACCTTTCGGTTGAATATAAATTCTTGAAAAACAATATTCTTAAAAATAAGAATGATTATGAAAATTGAAAACGAATTCCCCCAACACCAAATAATTGGCCTACAGTATATAAACGTGCATGTTGACCATGTCTCTCGAGAAACTAAAAAAGGCTTCTAAATGTGGCACTTTGCTGCCGCTCTAGCCATTTTGCCTTCTTGCTTTTTTTTACGTCTGTGATGGCATGATGAGGGATCAATATTGATAAAGATTTCCAAAATTTGGGCACCGTTAAATAGTCCAATTTTGACATTTCCACGCGTGTACACAAACGTGTGTTTGGCGATGAAAAAGAAAGTTGCAAGGCAGGCAGGTTACTGGGTCACAAACATTTATTCAATACAACAAGCCTTGGATACCAGCGAAGCAGCAATGAAAAAAACAGACTGGATCCCGGTCCCGGCCCCATCCCCTACAAACACAGATCTCAATAGACAGAATCAGTGCGAAAATGTGTATGGTTGCCATGCCATGTCTCCACTGCAAGTACTTCGGTACTTGCGCGGTGCATGGCAAGCAGCATTTTGTAACCTAGTGTGTTTCGCTACGTACGTCCCGAAACATTATGACCTTCATATTGGGTCACAACGTTAACATTATTTTTAATAACACTTTCGAATAAATAATATAACGGCCAAGTGGCCATAGGGTACATGTTTTTTTTAAAGGGGCATCACGGCAACTCGCTGGGCCATCGCGGCAATGGCCGCTGGTGGCTGCTGTGTGTATCCATGTGTTGACTCTTTCACTCTATAATAATCTCTTTTTCAAACTGTTGATACTCACATCCCACACTCAGTTCTGAGACATGCTCTTGGTTTTGATTGCATGTATTTGTTTTTTGGTTGCAATATTGCATATTTATAACATGTACATGTATGGATTATTTTGATTGCAGTGAGCCTAATGAGCCATCGGAAAAGAACCACTTCACTACTCATCAATGTCACAGTAGCCTGGATATTCCACAGCAGCCTTGGACAAGGATTGAACAGTTCTTGTGAAGAAGGGTTGAGTTGACATGAACAGAAAACCAAGAGAGTGATCAATTTCAGCATCAGACTGTACACCCTGTACGATGTCATTAAAGACCTCTTGAGCCAAATCTCAATAATAGGTGAGTTTACATTGTTATTTTTTTCCACAGCGATAAACAAAATAATGTGATCTAGAATTGCAAATTATGTATAAAAAAATATCTGAAAGTGTCAGATAAGCATTCAATTTCAATTGAGGGCACTCCAATCTCTGCTATCAAACAGGATTTTCAAGTAAAAGATATCCATTTAGTCCAACCGTTGTACAAGTTCAGATCATTGTAAAACAAATCAATGTTTATGGTGTTCGGGTAGCATAAAGTTATGCTTTCTAAACCCCAAACATGTCATTGCACTCAGGGAAATGAACTAAAGGTGCAAGCCTTTTCTTGGTCACTGACAGCCTGGAAACTTCGTAAAGCATTTAAAGAGAATGGCTTCAAGGTTCTTAGTATTACAATCCATAAGAACTAAAAATGCTACCTAGCTTTATCTCTTGATCATGTAGAAGTTATGTACTTTTGGTATTACATGTGTGTATTTTGCTCATACCAAATTGTGATGATAAAAGAATCAGCTCGAAAATTTGGTGATGTGCTGAATTTTCAACGACAAGGCCTTTTTAAATCAAAACATGTTCCATTTTTATGTAAAATAATAACTTGATTGATATTGCAGCCAGCTTTCTACCATTCTGGTAATGGGTGAGTTTTTACAAGAGTATACATTGTCCAGTATATTTGCAAAATATTAACTGTACTTTCAGTTCAATCGAAAGCAGTATGTAATCTGAAAATACCATGGTTACAATGCAACCCCCTTAACACAATAATAGGCACAATATTGAGTCTTTGACTGATTTGAGTTGTGGTCTAAAATAGTTTAGAGTCTGCTACTAATCGACATCAGTCATAGCACTACTGCCGAAAAGCTCAAGTACATTGTACATGGAATAATGCATTTGGAAAGTCTTGGTATTATTGATCAATGTTGAGGCAAACCATTTGAAGTTATCCAATAAAAATAAGATAAGTCATTGATATTTGGATCTCTAAATTTCAACTCAGTTAAAACTAATGCATTTACTATATGTATCCAGTTTTTTGACAACCTGAGCTAACTGATAAGTTCAGTGATTTTTAAGTGTGGTATGGATTTTGTTTCATTGGAATTGAGGATGGATTTAAAATGTTGTGCTCACAATGTACCAAGTTCTTAACAGCAATTTAATAATCTGTGTCAACAACAGTTGACATTTAAAAGACATGTGGGGTTTTTTTACATATAGAAGTGATAAGTAAAGACAAATTGCAAGGGTTCGTATATATTTGGGTGGAAATTTGATCAGTATCATTCATACCAGCACCAATTTACCCCAAGAGAAACATTTTCATTCAGAGAATAGCATTTGTTGCACCCGAAAAATTAATGTTGCTTATTTTGATTTCAGCAGTTAAAATAAGCCTACTATGAAAGCAAACAAAGATTCACTCTTCTTGTAGTTTCACTAAAATGTGATAAACAAATTGACAAAATGTTCACTTGTGTTAATTAAAAAACCAAAGAGGATGGAATCCTACTCTTCCAAAATTCGACATGACCAATGATTTGATTGGTGAGTTGGTTAGGTCTAGATCTTGACACCACACCATCTCTTCTATCTATCATCTTCCTGACCCTCTGTAGTAATAAACTCATGTATGTGGCATTTCTCAGACTACTTGTCCAAGTGGTTTCTTCTGCATGGGTCAGTGATATAAATCACCCGATGCTGTCCTTTCTAAATTATACCATAGCTACTGACATACAATGTTCTCTCCAGATATTCTTTTTCATATTCATCTGGTTGGACCTCAACTGAAATCTGTCTTGTCTTAAACTCAAACAATTCTGTAATATTAGTATTTTTGGGGGAACAATAAGTTATTTCCAATCTAAATGATGAAAAGAGATGGTTTACCATTACCTTAAAATGACAGCAGCTGTTGATCTATCTGACACAGTTGGGATCCATCTGACACAGTTGGGATCAATCTGATACAGTAGTGCTCCATTTGGGATCCATTTGACACAGCTCTTGATCTGTTTGACACATTTGGGATCCATTTGACACAGTTTGCAAACCATTAGACACAACTGTTCCATTTGAGCAGATGAAAAAATATAGTAAGTCATGTGCTAAAGAACAGCGAACAGAAACTTTGGCATCATTCTTAAATGAATTATCAACGTGATCAAATAATCAGTGAATGATTTGAAGACAAATATTTTAGAGTTTTGTACATGAATTTTGTATGTGACTCTTCAATACAATAAAGAGATGCACTGACACTAGCTTCTCTGAAAATGTCTTCATCAGTGCTTCTAAAAGGAGAGGCACTACTTTGCATGCAAACTTCACCTAATGATTATGTCATATTTTGACTTCTTTAACTGTCACATGTTTTTACCAGACATGACATTTATAAAAAAGCTGTACCAATCAGGACTATACACAAGTGCACTCTCTAAAGCTTTAACAATCAATTCTTGCAGATAAAATGGAGGTCTATACAAAATTTGCCATGTAAGACTATTATTCTTTATAGTCATGCAAGGGTCTTAACAGTAAACACACTCTTACAAACAAAAAACGTTTAACAAAATATTGAATATTAAAGAAAGGTATCTCCTTTTATTGGAAAGTAGCATATTGCTCTAAAAATAACTGTGGATGCAATGAACATAAATTGTAAATATTTCAGCTGCTCTTATCCTCAAATTTGATCTTCAACACTTCAAGTTGTCAAACAAATACACAGGGTAACTTCAAATTTGTTTATGCATCTTATTCTGAAGTTCTTAATAGCATTCAATCAACCTTAAATAAGCATAATTTGCTTAAATAACTTTTCTTCTGAAAAATTACTATGTTTTTTCCTTTATGTTAAGACTTTGGTCAAGCACTTATTCCATTTAGCACTCAGAGTAACTTCTGGTATCACAAACTGAACCAATCCTCAGAATCACATTTCATTTCTACGTGTATTATACCTCAATTTTGACAGTGATGTTATTTGTCTAGTCAACAAACTATTCAGTCTAACTGTGTTCCTGTAATGTTTATTTGGAATTATGCTAAGGACATGGTAGTTGTAGTGCTTTTCAAAAAGGTATTGGTATCTTCAACCAAAAACCTAGTTGTATAAAATTAATAATGGTTCTTAACCAAACTGATTTAAGATTAAAAGGTACCTTGGAAGGCCGAAATAGATGGCATTCATTTTAATCTTGTTTCCCTTTGAAACAGGCATAAACATGTACAAAAAGAAACACAAATATGTAAGCTTAAACAGTAAATGTCCTTTTGTGACAAATATGAACACTCATTTCAACTTTTGCTTTTGTTTCATTTAAAATTACATTTCTTGGAAGAAATAGACTCTTCCTTAAAGGCATCGTACACGTTTGGTAATTGTCAAAGACCAGTGTTCTCATTTGGTGTACTGTGTCCCAACATATGCATAAAATAACAAGCCTGTGAAAATTTGGGCTCAATTGGTCATCGAAGTTGCAAGAAAATGATGAAAGAAAAAACACCCTTGTTGTACAAATTTGTGTGCTTTCAGGTAGGAATAAAAACTTTTAGTGAGAAATTACCTCGTTCTCAAAAACTACGTTACTTCAGAGGGAGTCATTTCTCACAATGTTTTATACTATCAACAGCTCTCTGTTGCTCGTTACCAAGTCAGTTTTTATGCTAATATCAGGGATGCCAGTTTTCCGGCTATTGCCGGAATTCCGGCTTTTTCAAATTTTCCCCAAATTTTTCCGGCGCTCCGTGTTTCATCAGGCCGGAGAAAATATATTTTATTGAAAACGGATTTCCAGCGCTCGTTTGGAGCGACTCGTGTTTAATGATAATGTTTTGAAAGCGCCCTCAAGCGTTCGTACATGTATAAATGCCGGAAGTATTGAGCGAAGACTAGACTTTTCTGTCGAATGTGTGCATGGTGCCGTATGGTATGTATCGATGTATTTTGTGTGTACATCCATACACGATCTTTGGACCGTACATGAAATCGCTCTGAGAATTTTGTTTCGCGGACGATTGGCGTTACCATTGAGACATACCGACTGAGTTTTTGGCGTTACATTGAGTTATTATGGATGTTGAAAGAGAAGCTAATTTGAAACAAATTGATCGAGGGGTAAAGAATAGGTTTAATTGGCGGTGGCTGGAGTCGAAAGACAGTGGGGTTATTTTTTATCAGACTATACATGAGGAAGATCGACAATGCGGGTAAATTTTCTTTTTCTTTATGTTTTATATAAAAAAAATCGCTGTTATGTTTTTTTATTGTTTTTTTGGTGTGAGCGGCGAGGGGGGGGGCGGTGACCCCCATTCCTTCGCAGCAATTTTTTTTTCCGGCTCTGAAGGAAAGAGTCACTGGCATCCCTGTAATATATATTTTGAGTAATTACCAAACGTGTACAGTGCCTTTAAGCCAAAAACATACCATGTCTTTAGTATATTTGTCCAATTTTATTAATTGTTTGTTTAGTTTCATATGGTTTCATTACTCTACCAAAAACTCAGCAGCCACAAAGCTATTAATTCGTCAGAATTTCTTTCAAGTTCAAGTTCATTTCCTTGGCAAAAGCTAATGGAATTATATCAAAAGGACTATCACCAACAAACTTATCTAACCATAAGTTCCAGATAATCATTCGTTAATACTGGCTGAATATTAGCAAAAATGCTAGCTTGGCCAAAAATGATATCTAACTTGTTTACGCACAAAAAGCTTGGTTATTTTTACCGTTTAAAAAAATTACACTCGGAATTAATGGAATTAAACAATGGCGTAACCAGACATTTTCATTTTGGGGCTAATGGGGTGGGGAGGCTAAGGGCTTACGTATCAAAGTATTAATTTATGCATTTTTTAATCTCATGGGAGAGCAAGGTCACTGATCCTCTCAGCATGTCTGATAATTAATAGTAATGTCCTTATTCAGGAAACAGTTCCAATTAAAAATTAGTTCAGAACAATACTGTAGTATTACTTTTATTAAATATATTTCAATGAAAGTCCACATGGGAAAGAATATTCAGACAGTGCTGAAACTGAATCAGTAAACTCAGACTTTATATTCTAAATGAGTATATTGTGAATTTCAACACATAAACAAATCAATTACCTTAATGTGAGCCAAAAAATGAAACAGTCTTTACTTCTTCATCATCTTGTTGCGCTATTTAGACTGAAGACAAGCACTGTTTCATTTCCAAACAAGATATCCCATGAAGTTGCATTCGTTAGAACATAATTTGGTTTGTTTGTGTGATTGCATTCTACACAGTCTCTAAAAGGAAACATACACTTGGAAATTTCTGTTTTCACAATTTAAACAAGTGAAGAAACAGCTTATTGTAATGTCATTGTTTCTTCTTTCAAAACCCTCCTACAGTCAATATCATCCACTGGTTTTAAATGATAAAATAAACTATGCCAATCTGCAATTATGATATCAACTGGTGAAAGCATCTACACAGTACACAGAGATGTATATTTAGTTCTGTTTGCAGCTGTGCGACAATACACAACCCTTGCAGTTGAATGGCTAATTTGAAATTTTGTTGTAAAATGTTACAAAAAGTAGGATGGTTTTTAAGAAGTCAAAGCCATGTTTAAAGGATTATCTGGTCACTGCAGTAAAGAGTTATTCTAAAAGTTGGGTTTAGGAATAACTTCAATGTTTAGGATAAACAGATCTTGTCATACACAAACTGATAGTCTATCCAAAGTATAAGTTTCCTGTTAGAGATTCTTCTTTCATGGCATGTTTAGTATTGTGTAAACAAAACTGTTATCAACTATCTATTATAAGACAAAAGCATCTTCAGAAACTTTAATCTATGAGGCAGTTTGTTTGTACATAATTCATAAAGTACGAAAGGTCCTTGCTACATGATGTGATTTAACATGTGACAGGTATTATAAACACTTGGAATTGTAAGAGTGCAGCAAAAATAGACTTAGATTCTTTCTGGCAATGGTTATCAGATGGTTAACATGAAGGAGATATAAGTAGTGGTCAGTAACTGGACTTGGATTCTTGTGGCGATGGTCATCAGAATAATGGGTCCAACCCCTGACTTCAAGTAGTCAAATAAAAAAGGAGATATAAGGAGTGTTCAGTTGCTAAACTCCTTGATAAGTAGTGAGCATAATGCAGGAGATGTAAGGAGTGGTCAGTAACTGGATTTGTGTTCTAGTGGCGATGGTCATCAGAATAATGGGTTCAACACCTGACTGCAAAAAATCAAAATACAAAAGGAGATATAAAGAGCATCGTAGTCAGTATAACTAGACTCCTTGATGAATGTAGTGAAGAAGCTATATTATGTGTAGGCAGTAACTGGATTAGGATTCTTGTGGCGATGGTCATCAGAATGATTGATCTGACTTCTGGCTGCAAATAGTCTATAAAAAGGAGAAATAAGGAATGGTTAGTAACTGGGCTTAGATTCTTGTGGCGATGGTCATCAGAATGATTGGTCCGACTTCTGGCTGCAAATAGTCTATAAAAAGGAGAAATAGGGAATGGTCAGTAACTGGGCTTAGATTCTTGTGGCGATGGTCATCAGAATACTGGGTCCTACTTCTGGCTGCAAAAGGTCTACATAAAAAGGAGATACATTTATAAGGTGTGGAAAATAACTGGACTTGGATTCTTTGGCGATGGTCATCTGAATAATTGGTCCAACCTGCTTTCACTGTACCTCTAAGACCTGTATGCACAGCATTTATCCAGCTTTTGCCTAACTGTTTGATAACTATTGCCTTAAATGTATGTACAACAAATGGTTTTCTAACAAGGCCAGCTACAGAATTTTTTAACAGACTTGATTATAGAAATAGAGTTTTAGAAGAAGGAGAAGGGTACATTGCACACAAAACTCCTCTTTTCTTAGACAAATTTATCAAGGGGGTGATTGCAAGAAGAAAGTATAATTTTAATGCATTAGGGGATAACAATTACTAATTTAGTTGTCTCAACTAACTGTTTCCACTGTACTGTACATGCCATGAAAAGTCAGAAACATTTAGTGTTAGGTTTTTTTAACATAAAATGTCTATAATATTCCAGTATTTTGGAAATTTATTTTTAAAGGCATCGTACACGTTTGGTAATTGTCAAAGACCAGTGTTCTCATTTAGTGTATCCCAACATATGCATAAAATAACAAGCCTGTGAAAATTTGGGCTCAATTGGTCATCGAAGTTGCAAGAAAATGATGAAAGAAAAAACAATCTAGTTGTACAAATTTGTGTGCTTAGGAATAAAAACTTCTTGCAAGAAGTTTTTAGTATTTTAGTGAGAAATTACCTCTTTCTCAAAAACTACGTTACTTCAGAGGGAGTCGTTTCTCACAATGTTTTATACTATCAACAGCTCTCTGCTTCTCGTTACCAAGTCAGTTTTTATGCTAATATATATTTTGAGTAATTACCAAACGTGTACCATACCTTTAACCTAGCTGCTGCGTGGTTAATGTTCTACGTGTCCTTTTTAATTCTAAGAGAAATCGAATTGATAAAGATTCTGCAAACAAATAATTCCACAATCTCAAAAAGATAATACAAACTAAGTTTCTTGTTAGAATAAAAGTTAACCCACAGCAGATTCTAAAATATGATTTTAGTGCTATCCTGGTCACATGTTGCTTTAGGGTCTTTGTAAGGGTAGCGGGTAGCAGGAGCTACTTCAGGATCTGACACTCCTGCCCACGCGATGTTACAGGTCCACTTTCCCTCAGTGGTTCTACCTGGTTGGGCCCTACCCGGGGTTAAGGGTATATTGAGAAACTCATGACAAAGCAGTGAAGACTTCATTGCTGTATTTATTGAATGGCAGATAAACATTTACGAAAAAAGAAGCACACAGAGCTGGGAGAATATGGATGAACATTTAGCAACTATCTGCTTGGACTACTCAGATGGGCCATGGATCAAGTTCAAATCTGAAAACTGACACTACCGCCAAAACAGTAATATTCTGACAAGAACTTCATCAGTTTGTCAAAGTGAGGAAGTGTTCCAACCCAGGAAAGACTTGCCAATGATGCTGCAATATTGACAATGACCTAAGGTCTGGAGGATATATGTATCCATTGCTAACAGCTGATTGATTACATCAAGAGTGTTGCAACCTATTCATCAGTCCTGTCATGCATCCAATCCAAGAACTGTTACCAAAAGAAACCTATAACCAGAGGAGACATTAAGAAAGTTAAACTATAACTTGATGATATCAAGGAGTGCATTCGCATTCAGCAATTACAACAGAACTGTTACCAACAACCAGGGGATACCCTAAGAATCTTACTCTACAATTTGATGATATCGGCAAAAGGATTCACATTCACCTCTATCAACAGAACTGTTTTCAAATTCAACAGGAGACCCTGTGAGACTGCAACCTGAATATATCAAGGAATGGAGTCACATAAACCAATATCGTCAAAACCGTCATTGAAAAATGAAGAAGGCATCTGAGACTGCAAATTGATGGAATCACAACAAACTTTATAAACAGAACTCTTATCAATAACCACAAGCCTTCAGAGTGTGAGACTTGATGATTTCGATGGAGTGGAACTCGAAGTCAACAAAATGAACAGAACTTTAATAGAATGGCATGTAAATGAAGGATTGCTCCACTTCACAACAAAGACTGAATTCCGTTCCATCCATCCATTCCAAAAATAATATTGTAAACATTATATAATGCATGTGACTGGGTAGCTGCCAAAGTTTGTTTTAAATTCCCTTAATATTGAATTATTTGAAATTAATTAAAAATCTTTAGATATTTCTTTCTTCTAAGGGGAGGTACGTAAACACACAACCTAGTTTGAAGTTCCACAAACTAATAATAATGATAATAATGGAGTGTTGTAATAAACACACAACCTAGTTTGAAGTTCCACAAACTAATAATAATGATAAAATGGAGTGTTGTAATAAGGTGCCCAAAGCAAAAAAGATCAAGCCATCATTTAAAAATGTTGTGGGCTTTTTTTCTACAATTATCATAAGATTTTAATTGTTTTCATAAATACTTCAGGTTTCCAAACTGAAATTTCCCATCAAAAGAAAATTTACAGGTAGACTGAATAGTAATGGTGATAGTCAAATTATATCTTTTCTGGTTTTCTGATGTTCTCGAATGATAATTTTATCATTCACAGTTAAGTGATTCATTGGAATTGGTTCTTTTTGTCCATATATTACTCATTCAGAAATTTTTTATTTCAAAATAAAATCTGAATTAAAATTAATAATAATTTTTTTCAATATTCATCTCCATGAAAAAGAACGATGCATTTAGAAGAATCTATAAATAAATTCTTCTTAAAAAACCCACAATACCTTTAATGATTCAAGAAATAAGATCACAACAAACATTGCATTCACACACTGCTATTTTCAAAGGCTTATTTCAGTTACTTTCCCGTGGTAGTACATTCCTTGCCTTTCATCTCTATAGATCCAAGCTTATAACACACTTTTTATTTCTTTCAAAATTATGAGGATTTGATTTCCAATCCCTTTTTGTCTCCGTTTTCTTCTCTCCCGAATTAAAAGGTTTCCTTTTTCTTCTCAACTCGCTGACATATTGATCATGTGTGGATGCCACTTCTCAAGTTACTGACTTTTGATCATGTGTTGATGCCAATTTGGGTCATCTTAGGATATAGAAGATATGCTGATAAAGATATGCACTTATTTGATCATCGTGATATAAAAGAAACTCAATAGTCAACATAAATTGAGCAAACTTGTTTAGACAACAGTGCCATCCATCCTTAATTCCAGCCCACTTACTCAGCTCCTTTACATGGAGCATTCTAGAAGATCCAAACCATAATAATGAACTGCCTCAACTTGATCAAGGATTGAATAATCTGGACAATGTATGCTTGAAATGATGTAAGAATTTAGGCTTAAAAAATTAGCTGATATGTTATGGATTAACGTTATTGATTCGAATCGGCCAAGGCAGGGTACAGGAATTTTGAAAATCAATCAGGTTAAAGTCAATAAAGTCTATCAATATCATCTGATTGCTGGAAGAACATCTTGAAATATAATGATAAATCAAAAGTCAAAGACAGTTTGAAAATGAAAAGGTGAAACATTCCTGTCACAACTGACCATTTCCTTTAACAAGAACAGAATTTACTGCTGGTGATCTTTGTAGCAGCAATGGCTGTTTATAAGTGTTGAATGAGACTTTTATACGCTGCTCTCGAGTTTTGTCACTGTAGATGTTAACTTTTTTTTAAAGTTCATTGTTACAAAAAAACCAAAACGACAATAATAAGAAAAAACTTCATGACTTCATCCTGTACCCTGCCTTTCAAAACTTTGATCAACATGAAAGTCTAATTCATTTACTTCATTTTGTTTGCAGTGAGCTTGTGGTGTGGAGGAGATGGAGATGGATGTGGATGGAACAATTCTTGATGTCTCACCTCACTTGTCTGGATCTTCAGTGAGGTCTGGGAAACAGCCTCCTCCAGTCTACACTAAACAATAAGGCAATGAGAAGTTGTCGGTACAGAACGGTAGTAGAAAAGAGCAAATCCATGGCAATGGGGAATACTCTAGAGTAATACAAAAAATCTCATTTTAAAACAGTGATTTAAAGCTGTATGCAGTGAAGGATTTTCCTAAAGGGAAATGTTTGAATCCATAGTTAATCACCTGTCAAACAGGGCTGACCAGAGTTTGTTCATTGTTGATAACGGATTCCCTAACATTTTGAAAAGCACTATACTGAAGAATTCAGATTAACTTTCATTATTATACTCTCATTGACATGGATTTGCTGTTAGTTGGTTTTGATTCTTCTTCAAAAGAGGGGAACAATACAATATCAAATTCATAATGCCAGGCACATGGTAGGAAAGGCCTTTGGTTATAGGTTGATCTGCCTAAACCCAGATACATTTTAGTAAGCATTTACATGTATGCGTATTCACTTTCTGAAAAACAAAGACGTTTTACAGCAATCGATCTTTCATAGAAGTTCACTACAACCAAGTTGGATTTCATCCACTGTCAAACAAACTGTAAAAGTCTAAAATGACTAATTCTACAATCTTGTAATTTCTGTTCTGGCCAAACAGAAATTAGATGCAGAAACGTTTTATTAAAGAGAAAGAAAATCTTAACAATTACCTTGTTTTTTTGAATTCTCAAATGTGAACAAGGAACTAACATGGGAACTTTGATGATAAAGGCTAAACACATTTTCTCCATGTGCCTGGTTGTAAAGCCAAAGTGCAGCATCAGTTTGATTTTTACAAATGTTATTCAAAGTCCCTTAGTAAAACCAGTATGTCAGCTTTCAAGAAAGTGTATTTATTGAATCAGTAAGGACTTAATTACTTGACTGATACAAACAGGAAAGTGAAAATGTACAGATTTCAACATCAAAGAAGAAATAATCCTTAAACTGTTGCAAAGCAACCATAAAGAATGATCAACGATTGACATTCATCATGTTTGTGAACTATTCCTACCAAAGGAATGAAACTAAGTTGTCCCCTTGCCATAGCAGTACTTTCTGCTGTAAGTTTTAATACCATTCAAGAACAGCTTATCGACATTCCGACAACGCAACAATAATGTCTCTGATGCTGTTTGTTGAAATACTCAATACTGGCAAAGTTTAATACTTAACCCTCTTTATTCTAACGCATCGATGCTGCACTTTGGCTTTACACAACCATTTTATTAAAGAAAGTTCTGAGATTGAATTTTAATTATCATGTTAGACAATTATAAGTTTTTATGGTTGAGTATAAAATTTGATTGAATTTTACGTAACAAGTGTTAATATCGAAATGTACACTGGCACATCATATTATGTATACTTAAATATTATTATAATATAACTAAACTGATAAGCTGTGTAGATGCAGTCTGGTAGAGTGACACTTTATCTGGTAGACACCATGGATGAACGTGAATCCCATGCAGAGCAAAGCAGTTGTGAACAACTCCCAAGCAAAATAATTTTGCATGAGTCTTGAACACTAAAGTTATGCATTGCCAATGAACAACGGTTTTGCAAGAATCATCAGAGCACTATAGCCGTGAAAAGTACATGATAAAAAAACATGATGTAGTATGGGAAAGAAACACTGAACCTGAATCAAGCCTCAATACCAGGAGCATTGTCATGTATTGACATGTGCATAACTTGACTATACTGTACTGTATCATATCCCTCAGATTGATTACTACATCCTATTGAGTGAAGGCAATCTTCAAAAGATGCTCTGATCTAAACGTAAAGATGTTACAGAATTAACAAACTCAGATGACAGTAATCCTCACTGTCAACATCTACTGATTGCAACGCTTCAAAACCTACAAAATATTAATCATATGCTGTCCCTTTGAAAACGGTTCAACTGAATAAACTGCAAGTTTAGTTTCCCTAAAGCTATAAGTTTTGTACGAATTAATGGTACACACACTGTCCATAGATGACGGGGGGAAACAATTGAGAAAAAAAATGTTTGACAATAAATTGTGTTTACGAAACAGTGTATATGAAAAACTATTCTCAAAACAGACTTTGAAATCAGTCTAGTTCAAAGACTTGAATAAACAGATCAGTTGATGGTTATTTTATTTTGTCATGAACAAAAACATTGAAGAACCAGTGTGTGTGCCGATATTTAATGTGATGTGCCAGTGTACATAGTATTTATAACATAATAAAAAAAGAGTCTGTTGTGTTTATTTTGTTGTCTGTTATATGTTGGGAAGCATCTGCTTTCTATTTCAATCTTGTTGCAGCACAGACCTTTATCATGCAAAAGCCATCATTTTGTATTTCCTTTTTTCCTTCTCAAATATCGCACAGAGTTAAGCTCGAAGAACAAATCTAGTCGATAGTTATGATCTTTCTTGGAAGAGCGATGAACATTTGACGACTTGAATAAACTGCTATTGCTACATGCAGCCATCGAAACATCAGTCGTTCCTAATGACATGTGTTGACAAAACAGTATTGCCAAAGGCTCTTCTGTTGGTTTGAAATCACAGTTAGTCTATTTGAGGCCAATATTGTTTCAAGTATGTCATGGCACAAACTGTACATTATAATATGAGCGTACACAATTGCTCAAACAATGCCAAATCAGATCACCTGAACAAGGAAATTATTAGTCATTTCCAATGACGTATGTTGATTGAGTAGTGTTGCCGAAGGCATTTACATACTGCTCTTGCTGTGAAAACACAGTCAATCTATCTGAGGCCATTATGTTGTTTCAAATACACCTCAATATGTGTGTGTACACATGCTGAAACAGTGCCAAATCAGATCACCTGAACTTATTATTAGTCAATTTCAATGACGGCAGTATTGCCAAAGGCATTACCTACTGCTTTGCTGTGCAAACACAGTCAATCTATCTGAGGCCATTATGTTGTTTCAAATGGAGCTCAATTTGTGTGTGTACACATGCTGAAACAATGCCAATTCAGATCACCTAAGCAATGAACAAGAAGTTCATCACAGGATCACTAGTAAACGGTACAGTTTTTGTTAAGGGCAAAGCAACATCAATACAAAAATGTGCTGTTTCAGTTAACAACACATCAGTGTGTATTCTGTTTGTACACAGACGCTGAAATAATGCCAAATACAATCACCTCAGCAATAGACAGCTAAAGTTTAGCATTTCATTATCATTTTCGTATTAATTGTTACACTAAGTTGCTTTGCCTTAGAAGGATTTAAATTATGGCGTGATAAAGGTCTGAAACATTTTTTGTTGTGTGGATGGTGAGTGCAAGGGAAGGTACAAACACAATTTATCAAAACTAGGACCAAAAAGGTCGCAAGGTTGAACCGTTTATTCAATGGTTTAAATTTTGATGGAAACAATTATGTACAAGGAAAAGAGTCAACTGGACTTTATCCTTTTTTTCGCTTTGAAAATTCTGCCCAAATTTACACCCGTTTGAAACTTCCAATTTTCAAGGAGTCTTTACTTAAAAAAAACCAAATGTACGCACAATACTTGTTGGTTTTTTTCCCCAGAAATTTCGACCAAAAGTCAAACTGTTTGTGCATTTTAACGTAAGAAAAACTGACGTTTTTTATCTCTAAAAGAGATGTGTAAAAGGTCACACAAAGAATATGTTACCATTTGTACACCAAAAAACTTCTTTTTTTATCCAGAAATTTTAACCAAAAGTCAAACTGTTTGCGCATTTTAACGTAAGAAAAACTGACGTTTTCTATCTGTAAAACTCGACACATATTTATAAGAGAAAAACTGAAGCTCCTTGAAAAAAAATGTACCTTCCCTTTAAGTCCACATATAAAATAGTGCTGCAACTTGTATTGAAATAGAAAGCAGATGCATTATGGGGGGCATAGGGACTTTACATAAGGGGAGGGTAAGGACATAGAGGGCAGCAGAGTCTGAAATAAAGACTAAGTATACACAAGTGTTCAGATCTATTGTTATTTATTCATATCTATTGGTAGGAATTGGTATCTATTCATATTTAAATTTGACCTTGAACTTGAAAAAAAGAAAAAATACAAAGGAGTAGCACCCCGGTGTATGCAAGCCCCCCCCTGGCGCTCACACAAGTGTTCCCCGCCCACAGGTGCCAGCAGACCTGTCGGTGAGCGTCCTCTATCAACACCATTCAGTGAGAGACTAACTGCACTGTGTTCAATTGTCCCAATATTTCTAAGTCTGTGTGGCCAAAGCACCCTCTGTCGACCATAACAAGGGAAGGATCTAATAAACTCTAATAATCAGTTGACTTAGACACCGAGTCAGACGTATCTATCTACCACTCCTGACATTGCTTACGGAAATAGCACCCTCAATGCCTACTCTGAACGTTATTTTTGGCAAATTATATTTGCGTAATTGCATTCTGGTTTTTGATCCTATCAAATGAAATATCAAACAAATGTACATTTTTGTTGCCAGTTTTTCTTTAATAGTTTGCCATGTTTAGATTAAAGGTCACTTTTCTTCTCAGCCGCACTGATCATATTTACCAACGTCACAATTAAATCTCTGCCATTTTTAGTGTGTTCCATAGTTTGTTTTTAATCAAATATCTATTTACTTTTTGTTAAAGACAAGAAGTCTAGGTTGTCGTACCAAACGCTATAAACTTTGATGTTTAAATGATTTCCTACTCGGGAAATAATATTTGAGCAAATTGTCAAGTAACTAATGCATTTAGCCTCGGTCTAAGTTCACCAGCACAAACAGAGAATTGATTTTAATTAATGTGTGTAAAAAGATGGGGCTAAAAGTACTATTGAATATGAAGCGTTTCTGGAGTACGAAATTTGAGGGCAATGGCCCTACTATCTATCTATTATAAGTAGAGAAAGATGGATATGACGACAACATTTTTGATGTCAAACTAATTTACTTGAATTCAGTTGAACTAATAATTTCAGTAAGTTAAATGTAGCTTAATATTTGTATTGCTTTTGAGAACTGTAACTGAGTGACAAGTAGTTTCTAATGCTTTTCAAATATTTGGAAGTAAAGTTTCTGATTGAAATGGTTGCCATTTCTATTTTAAGTTGAAACATTTTATCAAGTACAAAATTTAGTTTCTTTTGAGGCAACTTGTATAGAGTAAAAGGTTCCGATGTCCAAGTGATTTAAATTGATATATTTGATGTATCTAATGGTGCCTATTTTATTCTATTTCACTGATTTCAAGCAGGTCATCTTGATATTTTGTTCACCATTTAGACCTAAGTGGCATTTGTTTGGTTTGTTTTTATTTTGTAACTACCTAAAACTTTCCTTTTTGCACACAGTTTCAAGGATGCCAAACTCTCCTGCTACTCAAAACAATGCAAGGCACTCATATAAATATGAGTCCAAAGTACTTCACTAAACAAGTCAAGTCCTTAAACTGACATGGTTCCCAAATGATCATGTTTGGTAAGTGTGAGCTTCCATAATTTCACTAATTCACTACACTGGAGTTCATTTGCTTGAGTCAAAGCAGAATTTCTAACCTCCAACTGCCAAGACTTATATTTTTAATCTAAAGGAAAATTGTTCCTTCCAGTTCAATATTTGAGGCAATAACTTATTCTTGTTGATGTACTTGTACTCTTCAAGTGCTTTTATAAGATTTAGTTTGAAAATTTGTATTGTTGCTTGATCTTAGTGTAGACTAAGTTTGGTCGTATCATTTTCATTTGTGCATCTAATGATGTTATGACTCTTTCTTTAAAGATGTACTTTATTGGGTTTTAGTTTTTTCTTTGGTTTCCTTGCACCGTTTTGAGTAGCATATTTTTTCTGTACCATGGTCCTGGGGCGCTGTTTGTTAGCACCGTACTCAGATTGTGGCTCAATTTTTGACGATGTGGTGGTAATTTAATGACGGATCTATGAGACCTCCCTTCTTTTTATTCCCCTACATTTTGCCGGAAAGCCCTGTCATTTTCAATTCCTCTTTTCCTAAGGTACCTTTTTTCTCTTTTTATTATTTTTTTTTTTGGGGGGGCATGATATACATATTTTGTCACACCCAGTTGATCTCCTAGGATTATTCTGAGGTGCCCCTATCTGAAGCACTTTGAGCACTAGTTACCAAAACATGCATGATGCTTTCCTTATTGATTGAACTACAATGTAACCAATGGTTTAATTGGTCTTGTGTAGCACTTGGTCAGGCTATTTGGCTCATCTCAACGCGTTGTGATGACTACCAAATGTATATAATCAAGACACATGCTATCAAGCAGGTGTCTTGCTAAAGTGTGCATCAAAACGTTTCTGAAACGTCATGATGTCTGCAAAAGTGATTCATTTACAGCATCACTTGGTGAAAGTATCTAAAAAAAATTGTGATTTCCTGAAGTTCAAATACTATGCACTTCTAATACTCTGAAATTTGTCCACCGATTAATTTTTATCTCACTGGTCTAAATGCAAAGTGCATTTAAGACACAATCTTATGTGTGACCAACCCTAAGCCAGCCCCCCCCCCCACCTTCATGACAGGACCTCCGGCCATTTTCACCTCTCTTTTTCAGATCCAGGATCCGCCCCTTTTCAATCTGCCCCTCAGTATCAAGGGAAACTATGGTGCCTTTTATCGACACAGGGTTTGCCAGTCCTGCCTTTATTTTGTCCATGGTAAGATTAATTGAAGTTTTTACAAATTCATGCACTGTAGACTTTACTATACATCCTCATGTATAACATTTACCACGCACCTTTTACAGCTCACATGTAAACCTATAATGAAGCAGGCCCTGGGAAAATTTAAATGACGGTTTTTATCGTCACCTGTAGAAGACAATTTGCTCTAAATCACAACCTAGCTATTTATAGTTTCTATTCTCCTGCCTAAATGTAAAGTAGCCCTTGAATGTAGCTTTATATTTAGTTTATTCAATTAGTTAGCATCATAATCTTTCTGTATCAAAGATGTTTTTCCTCTTCACTAAACAAAATAGCATTTATATTGACTGTGTAATATCAACTGCTCCTGATTGTTATTTCATGTTAACTGGAAATTAAAGAAGTGGAGAGGTCATTCAAAAAGGATTCCAGGATTGTTTTTACATGCAAGTCTTTAGCACTAATTGTGTTTCTGCTGTTAGTAGGCAGATTTTAACTAAAATACAGATGGCTAAGATGTGTATCTTACATCACTTCAAAATTGATGACAGCAGTTTTATTTATATTGACTATCCAGATTAAGAACTGAAGATGTCATTCTAAAAGCATATAGCTTAATTCTGTTTGACTTCTTAAGTCCAATGTAAATAAGAAACATCTTACGAGACCTTAGTTGAAACTAACAAGGATTGTTGCATGCAAGTGTTTGGCACAAAACTTGTTTCTGCTAAGCGGACTAAATTAAACTACGAGTACAAATGGCTAAGATGTCCTTGTTTATCACTTCAGATTTGATTCCATTAACAGCATTGAAGGCTTTCCCAGGGCCTGCTAGAGTCTCAAATGCATACAACTGTTCCTTTAAAATTACATTTGTACCTCCTGTACAAACTGAACAACTATGGCCTGCTCTTAGGGTAGATAATGCCTGTCATGGAGTAGCTATTGCATGCTGGTATAGCATCTAGAATGCCTGATGTTAGGGTAGCTTATTGTATTAAAAATGTTATATGTCTGTGGTTTTAGCTGCTCATAGACTACTGCTGAAATATCTACCGCAATCATTAAGTTCTGATTTTCCCCCGAAAACTGATCCTTAGTTACTATTGCAAGTTGTGAAAGAATGCATCTCTCCATGTATTTGTTGTCTACCTAGAAAAGACAACCACAGACTGATTGTGCACACAGGTTTGTTATGAAGTACCCCAACCTTTAACCCATAGGTCAATAAAGTAGACATATTTCACTTTATCTATCCAGGGGCTACACACTGCAATTTCTATGCTACATACATCAGGTCATATAAAATCCCTGTTGCAGCTACTGATTTGCTGATTTATCCCTAATATAGTACAACACCTCATACAAGATGGACCTTCTGCATAGAAGTGTCAAGGAGCCAATAATGAGTGTCACTGATGAACTAATGAGCAATATTAACTATCATCCAGCCTACAGTTCTATGATTATTATGTACAGCTCTTGGATTATTCCTAGCAGCTTCTTCACAAAGTAAACATACCTACTTAGCGTATTAGTCAATCTATAAAAGTCCTACGACTACAAATGTATGAGCCTACATCTCTGTTATTCAAAATCACGAGTAGCAAAGCCTCAGTCCTAGAACTAGTTGTATGCATGGACATTGGACATACTGTATACACCACTGGTATAAAATAATAAGTAGTGAAAGAGCTGGAATCCTATGGGTAATTACATCCAAGTATTTGGCTTAAATTACCCCCTGTGAACTTAACTCACAATATAGTGTTAGTTAAAATATCCTTGAAGTTTCTTTTCACCTCTAGGAATAGCGAACTTACTTGATGCAATTTTATTGTTCTACTCTACTGATTCAAATCATACTTTCATCATTTGTTCATGTGCGTGTGTGGGTGGGAGCGCGTGTGCCTTCATACTCACTACCTTATGGAGACCGAGAACAAAACAGAAAAGGGAAAACAAAAGGTCTCCATAGGGGAATTCTAAATACTTGGGTGCTCCACAAGGAATTTTGTGTACAAAGTCTATCGGAGGTTCTTAACTACAGGGACAAAGGAAAGAACATAAAGAACATCACCCAGAAAGTGGAGAGATCAATCATTGCAATATTAAAACTGACTTGTATCTTTATCTTATTTGCTCATTGTTTGTGCCCAGTAGACTTGTTTAAACTGACACTTTTACAGAGTTTCATTGCATTCCTTTAGATTCAACAAAAGATGTTCACATGATCTAGTTTGTAAGAATGCATGTGGTTTTCCAATGGTTTATCCCAGGTTAAATTGGGTTTTTTCTTTGGATTATGATACAAATGTATCTCCTTATTCTCTATCAACAGTTGGTGATATGGTTTCCTACTTTAGTTTCACTACTTGACCCAAAACCAGTGGTGTATACAGCCTTAAAATACATGGAGCTTATTGATAGTCTTCAATCAAACAATATTGACCTATCGCCATTCATGTTATGATAGCCAATTACAGTGCACTATGCACATTGTATGATCAACCTGATCTACAATACTGGAGAGTGATAACCTATCCCATACATACAAGATGGACAGTGAGATGTACTTGTTCTACATGTTGACCATACAAGATGCTCAATTATTTGCAGTATGTGTTTATGTTATCCATTCATGTTTGTCCACAAATGAGCAATTTCCCTTTTTTACTACTTTCCTAGCAGTACATGTAGACAATACATGATGAAACTTGTACATACCTAATGTGTTTCTTTGTTCATGTACATTTGCCCAACACTTTCTCTGATGAACAGGTACATCAAAAGCCAACTGTACATGCAATGCATAACTTGCATGTACTTCCTGAGAGTGCCTGTTTTAACTTGTTATCACTTATTTGTCTGATATATGGCTGAGTTGTGAATGGCGATAGGTCAATGTTAATTACCCCGTTCCCATGGTAATCCATCCCACAGTATCTCACTATGACATGAAACTAATGGAAATTTTATGTAATTATTGGGAGGAGTGAATGCTTTTGCTAATCAATCACTTTATTCAAATAGGGGCAGATGGTGTGTGTTTATGAAACACACTTCATTTGACAGGTGACTAGTAGTTGGTGTATTGTGTAAAAATAAAGGAGCTAATGTTGGCCACTGTCTGAAATACTTTCCCAACAGTGTCTATAGTGGTAGGTTGTTGGTACAGTGTATATTACTTTGCCTGTCAGGAGTGGCAGGTTATTGGTATTTTGTCCAACAGGAGCAACTTGTTGGATGCCCAACAGGGGCTAGTTTAAATCAGAGGTGCCAAGTAGTGGTCACTTTGTCACCTGTACATTCATTTACCCATAATAGGGTCTGGTGGAGAAGGGTTAGTGTTACCCACACCTATCAAACACTTCTGCCAATAGAGGGTAGTGGTATTGTTGGTTGTCCAACAGGGACTTGTTTTAGGTGTTGTTGGTTTGCCCAGCAGGGGCTAGTGGTAGTGTTATTTGTTGCCCAACAGGGGCTAGTGGTAGGTGTTGTTGGTTGCCCAACAGGGGCCAGTGGTAAGTGTTGTTGGTTGCCCATCTGGGGCTAGTGGGTGGTGTTATTGGTTGCCCGATAGGGGCTACTGGTAGGTGTTGTTGGTTGCCCAACAGGGGCTAGTTGTATGTTTTTTTGATTGCCCAACAGGGGCTAGGTGTTTTTGGTTGCCCAACAGGGGCTAGTGGTAGGTGGTGTTGGTTGCCCAACTGGGGCTACTGGTAGATGTTGTTGATTGCCCAACAGGGGCTAGGTGTTTTTGGTTGCCCAACAGGGGCTATGTGGTAGGTGTTGTTGGTTCCCCAAACGGGCTAGTGGTAGGTGTTCCAATGTTGCTAAATGATGGTGTATTAAAGTGGGTATGTATCACTTCAATTAGATATGGGGCTTGTGGTAGAGGGCAAACTTAAATCACATTGCCTAATTGGCTTAGTGGTCACTTTAATTTGTAGTGTTATGTCAATGTATTCTTTTGGGACTAGTGGGAACGAGGCTGGGCAATACCAAGCAAGGTTGAATAAGACAATGTCCTGAAAGTTCTTCACATTATCTAAAGGGCCATTAAATACAAAGTCAAGTACATTATGCTTCAATGGCAGGTTTGAGCTAACTAATGAGCACAGTGTTTTCTGATAATGATTTATCTCCCATAGATTTGTTTCCCATGGACTGGTTGTGATCAGCTTATCCTGGGTTTTGGGTTGTTCAGAACAGCACATTACCAATTGCTTTTACATTGTAAGTGCTCACTGGAAGGCAACAGCTTACATGCAATTCCCACTGAGAGGGTTGTGAGAGTTATTCACCGGCTCTAGAGCCAGGAGTGAAGTCACCTTAAGCATTGAAGGCAACAGCTTACATGTGATTGCTACTGAGACAGTTGGGAGAATTGTATACCAGCTTTAGATCAAGGAGTGAAGTCACCTTGAGCTTCAAATCATGATGGTTGTAGGTGGTTTTTTTGAGACTCCACATAGTTCCCTTCAAACTCAAGGGTTACTTAATCTTGAGCTTTATAGATTTCTGCATAATTCTATCCCCGAGCTCATTTGAAAGGTTGGCTATTCTCATTCAAAGTAAATGTGAAGAACTTTCAGGACTATAATTCTACAAGGAACAACCCTACTATCAGTTTAAGAACTAACCAGGCTTGGGGTAATGCGACCAAGTTTATTATTACCAACAGGTTGGTAATAATTAAAGATTGTTTCTAAGGTGATTCGATGACTTCATTAACTGCTTTTGTCAATCATATAACAAATGTATGCTTTTTAGTCTCAGACCAACATTTTTTGATCTGATGGTTAATTATGAATTTCACTTTACACTTTGGACATAAAGCCTCAAATTGCATTGCTTCATTCATTTTGAGAAGTTTGTTTTATAGTTCTCATTGTTTGGTAATAACTTGTTAAGTCTTAAGGTTAACGGTTTCTTCAATACCTTCACTGGTTAATAGCAGTGATAAAAACCTAACCCCAAAAAGTGGTTGTAATTTTGGTTCTGACTTGTAAACACTGATACTTAAACATGAACCACCTGAATACCCCAAGCCTGAGTTAAAAATTTAAGGTTGCTTATGAATAGCAAAATTCAATCAAGGCATTGACCATTTAAATAAAGAAACCTCTATATGAGGTTTTTCTGTTGCACTTTTTAGGACGTCAAAGTGTCTTCACATGTACATTCATGTACAGGTTTACTGGATGTTAAGATGTTGACACTTAATGCTTTGGACATAAAGCCTCATAATGCATTGCTTCATTTGGTGACGTTTGTGTAATAGTTCTCTTGGTAGGTCTGACAGTAGCTACTTGTCTAGCTGTAGTCCCTCTCTACCCAGGATATGGATATCATTGAGGGTAGTGTCTGCATAACTAACACTTGCTACTGTATGTATCTATACCAAGTAAGGGTATGTAGGCGGACTGTGCCTTCTTTTTTGCCACCCACTAGTGGCATTTGGTGCCTGACGAACAACTTTACTGTACCCATTCAGTGGTATTCCATGGTTGTTGCTGCATATATCATCAGCAAAGGATTGAACTGGATTGTTCACCATGCTGCATGCCCATTTGCAGCAATAATCTGTATCTAAATCAAGTGACCTGTGGCCATCTTGGTTTGCTGCAACACACTCAAGACTAAGAATAAGGAGCTCATCCTATTTATTGACTTGAGTCTCACTGAGTGGTCACTGCAATGACTGAGTTCAGAGAATTTGACAGGAACTGTCATAGTACTTCTTGAGAACTTCCTCAGTCGAAGTAAAGATTATTGTTTAGAGTTACAACTTTTTTGGGGATATTCATTGCAGACACAGAGTGTCAAACAGTGTTTCTTATTACTGTGGAAACACACATATTTGTTCCCATATCAAACCCTAAGACCTTGGTCAATGCCTTGATTGATATTCAACCCTAACATGCTTGGTATTGCCTTTGATTGAAGACTATCGGTGCACGGCTGAGGATGTATAGTTACAGTACATGAATTCCTACTTCAATTAAAGTTACCATGGACCTATCTAACAGGACTGGGACCCCGTGTCTAACACCACAGTTTCCATCAATACTGAGGGACCCACCACATCGTCCTATGTGCAGCCCTAGTTATAGTATGGTGCTTCACCTTTGCACTCCAGGCCATCCTTCTACAGTATTTTAAAGAGTTTGGCACCCCATGATTTCCCAGTTTTGGGAACAGTTTTAAAGTTCGGCCAGGAACTACCATGATTTTACAGTTTGGCCAGGAACTACCATGATTTTACAGTTTGGCCAGGAACTTCCTTGAGTTTACAGTTTGACCAGGAACTACTATGATTACACATATAGATCTGGCACAAATCTTCCCCAGTACTGGAGACTACATAAGTATTTTTGCTTTAACAAATACTTTTTGTCTGACTTGTTACATTTCAGCACAAATACCGACATCTTTGGAGTTACAAGTTAAAAACATGATATTAAAATGGATTATTATCCAAGGTAAGCCACTTTCAAATTGATCTGTCTATCATTCGAGTCTATTAGAATCACATTGAGGCTCAAGTCTCAGATAGACTGCTGCCTGCCTCATTTTGTGATTCTTGTCATGGTGATTATTAACACAACAGTATTTTTGTTGCACTGACATGCAGGATAGAATTGAACTCGTTTTAAGTTCACCATATTTGTTTGTTTTTTGCCTTCCTAATATCTTGAAACAGTGAAATAGATTTTAGAACTATCTGAAGTGCAGTTCTGTTCACATTCTTGTTGGATTTAAAAACATCTTGTATCAACAGTTTTATCTGTTGAAGGAACTTGACTTTCCTCATATCAAGTTATTGAGGAGTATCTAGTTTGATTTGAAGATTCTTTGTTAACATCATTTGGACATTTTATTTTGTCAGAGAACCTAGATTTGTCTCTTTAGTAAGAGATATTTTGAACAAACCTGAGTTTGTTGCAAAATGTTTAAAGATCTGTTTAGATGTTACTCATTTTGATTGAGTATGGTTTTGCCTCATTAAAGTCATTGACTATGGTTTTCCCTCTTAAAAGTAGGATTTAATTTTTAACAAACTGCAATTTGGCAGAAAGTATGTTTTATCAATTGATGTGATTTTTAGCTGCAGGGAAGTTCATAATTGTGAACTGGGTATAGCATTTTCTAAGTGCTATCGGTCAAATGGCAACCTTTCAATCCTAATTTCAGAATACTTTTTTGTTTAACTTCATCTAACGTTTTGCTAGGAGGACTTACTGATTTTTGTCAGCAAACAAAATTTCTGAAAATAGCTCATTCATTTCTACCTCATTAACTAACATCTTATTTATTTGTTAGAGTACACAATGTTGGGTTTTTTTTGTGGATTTTAAAAATAGGTTTAAACTTTTAATGCTGTTTTAATGCTGTAATTATTTTTACATTTTGGTTTAAAACGTTTATACTTCACTATTTTTAAAAGCCGTTTTTCACTGTTTGTGCTGATGAGTTTTTTTATTTATTTGATTTACTTTGTATGGATTTATATTTGCTTTCTGAAATATTGGCTATTGTTAATGTACATTTCTCCATGAAATTACAAAACTTGATTTTTGGAACACAAAGCAGAGTGGTTTAGTTAGTGATCGTTCGACAAATGATTGGCTGGCCGAGATGTTGTGACCCAAATCTCTCAGTATGACAAACATCTTAGAAATACTTGGCAAAAGTGTACATTTGTAGATATTCCATTCTCATGGATCAAAACACCATAATGCAACCATTACTCCTGAAATGTACGGTTCAGAGTAGACTTGAGGGCATTTCTTCCATGTGCAATCTCCGGAGTGGAAGATGAATACATCCTCCTCTGTGGAAAGAAAACTGGTTATTATAGTTCAAAGGATCCTTACCATGTTGTAGCCAACTTTGGGTCTTTGATTCATCCAGACCGCCAAGTCTTGGGAAGGTTGACACATCACAAACAGCCAAACACCTGCAAGTGCATTCAGAAGACAACTCGCCGACCAGCCTGCCGACACCTGCGGGCGGGGAACACTTGTGCGAGCACCAGGATGGCTTGCATGCACCAGGGTGCCAAGAGGGGAGGGGATACATTCTTACGCTGTTGGTAAAATACAATTAAATTTTCCATTAGTAACACAATTGTTCACTGGAAAAGATGGGCAAAATAACTGTAATTTTTGAATTTGAAATGTAAAAGGAAGATCCAGAAATTAGATTGTCCATGCTGCTAAAAAGTGAGATGTTGTGTACAAGATTGGCTAATGTTTTTTAGAAAAGTTTAAACAAAAAAAAGTACATGAAATGCAATTTGAGAGTTGAAATTGATTTTTTTTTTCTCATAAGCCTATCAGTTCAGTAGAAAAAGAGATCCATTTGGCCCCATACATGTCAATGTATGACAACTAGAAAAATGTAAAATTTGTGAAAATGCTATTTAGAGGATGGCTTACACGAAGCAAGGTGCCATTTTATCGCTGCTGTTTAAATACTAAAAATATAAGTTGTTGCACTAGTTACAGAATTGTTCACAGGAAAAAACAGGCAAATGAGTAATGTAAAAGATCCAGAATTTAGATGTAAGCTTTTAAAAATAATATGCCCATTGTGCTAAAAAGATTACTTGCTGCTTTTTGCATAACACTTTTTTAAAGAATGTTTGTAAAAAAGTAAATAACAATCACATCAGCTGTTCCAGCCAATGTATTGTACATGTAAGTTTTTTTAAAGTTAGTTTTCACTGTAAATGTTTGACTTTTTGAGTCTGAGTTTTGAGTTCTGAAGTACATTTACGACCAATCTTGTACCCAACTACCCACAGATATTCTACCAACAGATATTATAGACTCACCCTCCGCATTCTAACTAATAAATTAAGAGGACAGTTAAATTAACTTACAATGTTTAAAACCCTGCGTGGTGATTTTTTTATGAACACAGTTACATTATCAAACTAATGTGTCTAGTAGGTGCTGCGAATAGAAGTCACTACATTTGTTTTGGTGAAAACAATTCCTTGTTAAGTGTTCAAAACAGATGGAAAGAGGCCCTCAAGATAAAAAACAGTATCAAGCCGAGTAATAATTGATGCAAGCCCAATGAACAATCATGCATTGTAATGCCACCCAACTAATTTTGTTATAGTCATGCCTTATGCTAGGCCTATGGCTGGCATTTGCTGGGTCAACAGCTTGCCCCAATTTGAAGGCTCTTTTCAAAGAATGTGGCTCTAGTTCATTGGGCAACTTGTAGATTTTGGAAATTCTGAAGAAGAAAAAAGAAGAAAAAAAACATAAACAAAAAGATTGAGTAACCGCAAACAAACCTACTAAAAGTTTTAGCGCAACTTCACCATGCAGGGATTTAAGATCCAGCCTCTCACATGAAAGCTTGGTAACTTTCAAATTTTGAATAAGATTAGAAGTATAAATTTTTTAACACCACATGTAATGCTAAATACAAAGCTGAACTATGGACTTCTAATCTTTCTTGCTAATTGGTAGTGGACAGAGCATTTGAATACTCATTTGGATACTCTTTCTTGATATTGCTTGTTTTTGTTTTCAGTAACTTGAAAGTTCAGCTTTCTGTGAGAGGCTGTTTATATAATATAGCATTATTTATAACTACATGTACTAATAACCCTCTGTTCATGCATGAATTCCTATGTGCTACATTGCCTAGGATGCTCTTCCTTGTAAGGTCGAAATCAACAAGTTCGAAACAACTTCTACACTAACATCTTGTAGGTCTTTCAAGTTACAAACGATAAATATAACTATAATTATAACTATAACTATGGTTAAATAACTATGGTGTAATTTTTCTGAAGTATAGTATTAGTCCCAATTAGTACTCTTGGTGGCTTAACCCTCAAGAAACCGAGCTATGCACCATGGAATATGGAATATCTGTTGACCTATTTAGAAATACTTGTTTTGGTTTAATCTTCTCTCTTTTAGCTCCCCTGGTGGTTTAAGGAGTATCTATTTAGAAATATCTGTTTTGGTTTAGTCTTATCTCATAGTACTCCTGGTGGTTTATGGAATATCAGTTGACGACCTATTTATAAATACCTGTTTTGGTTTAATCTTATCTCATTTAGCTCCCCTGGTGGTTTAACAGTTGACAACCTATTTTCAGATACCTTTTCTGTTGTATAGACGTTTTCCTTTCACTACATTTGTTGGTTGTAGGGCTTTGCCATGAATGCCACATACATTGGCAAAACATTTGGAAGTACTTTTTGTTTTAATCATAATCTTTTAGTACACTTTTTGGTTTCAGGAACAAATTATTTTGTAATACCATTATGCCCTTTTACTACCTAATCCTATAAATGTTCATGCATGAACAGATGACTATACCTTAATACTACATTTTTACTTAAATACTTATTTTGCAAAGATATCGTCACCATTTTAACATAGAGACAATTTCTAAGCCCCTGCAGCAGCAAAACATCCATGTTTGGAGGAAACTGTATTTTAAGTTTTTGAAACAGTTGGTTTCGAGACTGTTAGTCACTTTACCTTTGACATTTGTCAAAACATGAAAGTGGAGTTTTTTTAAATTTGCAAATATGCTATAAATGTCGTTATTCCATAGCATATTTTATTAATGAGTTATAAATAATATTGACTAAAAGGATTTTCCCTTCAAGAAAACTTACAAACCAATGCATAAACCAAATTGGCAGTTTGAGAAAACTAAACTTATCTTAGGTCACACAGATTGTGTCTTCCTGAAAACTCAAAAGCCAGATAGAGCACTTGTCTTTGGCACTGTGCAAACACTAGTACTTTATTAAAAATAGGCAAGTTGAAGATTGCCCGTTTGTGAAAATTCAAAGCAATAAATTTGGTGATTTTATCTGTGTGCAATTTGTGTAGTTACCAAACTATGAAGTTTGTTTACATGGAAAGGGGGGGATGTTAATGTCAATGAAAGTATAAACTGATTGACAGGCAGGTTCCCCTGACTATCCAAAGTCTTTTTACATTTAAACATTGGCATTGCTTCTTTGATTTTTAGATACTATACAAACGGTCTGGTCCTTGTATTTTGATCACATTGAGGTTCCAAAGAGTACAATGTCAATGTGTGTTCAGAAATGTCTCTAGCCAACATATCCAAATTGTTCAAAGAGTCTTTGCTGAATTGAAGCTTGTAGCATGGGTCGATGATGTTTCAGAGTTCAGCAAATCCTTGCAAAAATGATGTCTCCTCTTGCATTGCAACGTGTAGCTTGCAGCATGGGTTGATGGATGTTTCCTACATTCACAGGGTCTTTGTAGAGAGTACCAGTAGTCTCCTGCTCAAGTACTCAATAATGAAAATCTTCCTCTCCAATTGCATACTTGATTCTGCAAATAATACACAAGGAAACCCAATAACTAACATAGTTATAATTCGTTCAAACATAGGATGTACCTATTATCTATCCGGGAGAGGTCAGAAACCATTAGTGATAAAAGAGTTCTGTCAGGTCTTAAATTAAATTTTAAGGTTGAACAACAAAAATTGACTAGAGCAGGATTTGAGCCTGTGACCTCTGGATTAACATCCCGGTGCTCTACCAACTGTTAGAAGTATCTCACACAGATGTTGTCAGTCTCTCTATTTTGTCAATATCTTTGTTCGGAATGCCAGTCAGAAGCCAATCAGTTTCCCTTGTGGTTTATTAAGTTTGAAGTCTTTAATTAATTTAGTGAAGGGACAAAGTGACTCTCTACGAGGAAAGGTATGGTTCCCCTTTAGGAAGATCAGAATATATTTCCAATGGGCACCAAGTACGATGGTAGCAATAATCTTTGTGGTTTACAAGTAAATTAAAACCTGTTTGCATAGCACTATCACTCTAGATAATTAAAAAAATGTATTCAGGGAGGGTGGTTAATGCTCTTATGTTAAAAAAAAAAATTGTTTAAAATCATGTCTGCTTTGTTGATTGATTGTGAAGATCAGGGAATTCGCTTACTTGACTGTAGATGTGTGTAACATAAATCAGGGGACAATAACAAAATGGCCTATCATTTTTTTAACAAAACCATGTTTCACATTTACTCTAAGATTTCAGATTTGCCATCAAAATAAGTTGTTTTGGTCTGTTTGTGTTATTCCCCAAGTTTTTATATTCTCCAAGTTGGAACAAAACTGTGTGCTTATTGTTATTATTAGTGTACAACTTCATACACGTGCTGGTTATCACAAATACACACACTGCCTATGATCAAGTGTACATGGTCAAAATAGTCCAATAAAATAACATGCATTATAGATCCCTCATTATTCAATTGAACTTTCAATTAATTGCCCCAATGTTGCTGACATATTATTCAGGCAGGCCAGAATTTGTTTCAATGTTTCAAAGTACTCAAATGACATTGTAATCTTTTCCTACCTTTCTTGCTGTAAGTGAGTTTGTATCCAATGGCCAGGAGTCAGTGTATTCATGTCAACTTGAAGAGATTGTTGCTGAGGAAACACCATGTAGATGATCTGGGGCAAACAGAAGGTAAAATATATATATATATATTTTTATTCTAACTTGTTTGTAGTTGTCCATTTGTTGATTTATTTTCTTTTGGGGGAATTTGAGAACATTCATAATGTCTGAATCAGTGAGCTTTCAGATTGAAAGTAATTACCAACTCTGTTGTCTTTGAATCTGTCATGTTTAACAGAGGAAGACTTCATATACTAACAGATGAATCCACAAACTCACTAAACTGGTGTCACTTGTTTCAGTATTTGGCTTGCATTAACATCGTTTTTGTGTCTGAACTGTTCTATAAAAACCACTAAGTTAACTTTTATTTCAAATTAAAAATGTTTTCATACTCATAATGAACATTTGCGGCCAATTCCTCCATTCCCAGGTGCCCTTTTAGAGACTTTAAGGTTTAAAAAAAGACAATTGTTTAGTCTAGAAATTGTGGGTGATCAGGATATGAACGATGACTGCCATTCTATTTGCGTTTAATGGCAACGTGAAAGCCTGCAGTATGTTTGGACTGATATATTTTAGACAAATTGAATCATACAGGAATTCAGATGGATCAGTAGTGGAAAAACAAGAGACTGGTTATTAAACCTCTTGCAGACATCAGTGACAAACATGACTTCTTCAGTGGAATCAAAGCTATCTACAGTTCACCAGTACTCAAGCACTGACTCCTCTGAGACCAAAGAATGCTGAAAGGGTGTCTCACTGGAAAGAGCACCTTGTGGATCTTCTTAAGGAAGGCTCCATCCTTGACAAATATGTTTTTGAAATTTTACTACAACACCAAAGTAAAAAACAACTTGTTTATCTTCTAACGTTTTGCAGAAGTGAAAAAATCCACCAACAGTTGAAAAACTATAATGCACCTGAAATCGAGAATAGTATTAAAGAACTGATGATGTTTTCCACTAACCATTCTTGTGCTGAAAGTTACTGCATCCAGGACAGTGAGCCTCATAAGAGGGTCGCGCAGATTTTGTGCAGCCAATGATGTACAGACTGTTGACCATCATTTGAAGTCTAATGAAGGAAGGTAAAAAGAACAGAACAGTGTTTAAATAAGTATTAGCCACATTCAAATACATCCCCAATTTAAAAGTGTATAAAATTTGATTACAGCTTGTCCGAACAAGCAACAAAATAGCGAGGGGTCAGACACACTGCACTATTTTGGGTTCCACAATCTCAACCCCTCGTCCCTGCCGTGTAACTCGGACTGAGAACTTTCGGCCAAGTAGGGGAATGCTTGACAGGATGTATTAGTTACACGTAACTGTTTGCCCGGGATTGTTACGTTAGCTGTGAATGCTGGTCAGGAACCTTAAAAATCTCCTGATATCCTTAATGGGTTCCTTCGTCCATCATACAATGCCATAATAGCTAGCATGTAAATTTTTTACCGTAACAAGTACAGTGTAAATTTATGTAAACAATGTGGTTGTTCCACAAAACAAATGTTTAAAATTTATATCAGTATTGTCCCTTAACAGTGGTTCACTGGCCAAATGCCAGTTTAAACAACTGAGGACCAGTCAAAATTCACTCCAATTGGTCTAGCGGGCTAGTTCATTTTTGAAAAGCATCCATATTTCATTTGAAATAAGGACTTGTGAAAAAGCTAACAAAGTTTGTGAAATTACAAACTAACTGGTCCTTCTGGCCAGTCACGAAAGGTCAAACCCTGTATTGAATTTTAATTACTGTTTTAGACTTTTTGAAAGTAAAATGTATATCTCTAGTGTAGTTGTTAGTAATCAGTAAACACATACGGTACCTTTATCTTGTTACAGTTGAAGGTTGTTGAGTAGCTACTTGTATTCAGTCCTGCTGGATGCTCAACCATGGTAGAGTGGAAACAGGAGTGCAAGCCGTCCAGAGTACATTGTGCAAGCTGAACAGGATCCAATGAGATTTTTGAGGCAAACCTCAATGGAGAAACATCCAGTAGTTTGGCATGAGAGGGAAACATGGTACTCCACACTGTTATATGCAACTGGTTCACTGCTGATTGAGATTTTTCCTGGACATTATTAGAGCTGAACAAAATGGAGTCCTCCAAAAAAGTGTTCATGCAAATCTCAATTGGGAACAGTCAGGGAGGGAACCGGTACTCCACATACACCTTCAGGGACTAGAAAGCAGATGGACATGGGAGGAGACTTGGAGCATACATGTACATGTAGATGTACACTCCACACAGTATGTACAGGTAACTAGTTCAAAGTTGAGTAAAGGTTTGGGAATGTGTTGAAAGCTGCTGAAAAATCATTCCCATGTTGACTGGAGAAAGTGAAACACATTCCTCATAAGTCTGTGATTTCCTTCCAAATGTTGCAGAGGAATGTAAGGTCTCCACACATTTCTTGTTGATAAGGACTTCCATGTGTTGGATCAGAGGGTTTAAGAAATGTTTCCCATAGTGTTTGCTTTTCTGAAGCAAGTCCTTTGTTGACCGTGGCAGAGTTTTTGAAGAAAGTGCTTGCAAAATGTGCAAAAGTTGAAAACAAAGTAACAAAATTAACTATCCAAGATCAGTTTTATGGTCAGCACCTATCATTGTTTGGTTATCTGTTGTTCTAACATCTAACACATTTTTCACCACTGCAACTAATTGAGTTGTTAAGGCAGCATGGTTTAAGCACTCTCTTGGATCCTGTAGTAAACACCGTATCAAGCTTAGACTTGATTGTCACAGCATCTTCATATTCTTCTCTTCATAATTCCACCCTCTCTAATTCCAGTGGTACTGCATTGAGCAGTTTAGTGGAGCTTTTCTAATTGGAACACAACTCTATAAATGTCACTAATCTTTCATGCAAGCACTGTGAGTTTATCCCTTGTATTGGTACACCATTCTTTGCAACATGCTCTGGCTTCATGTATTGAGTACGGATTCAGTTTGCTGGGCTTTCTGCTGATGTAGTAAAAAGTATCAGCATAAGTTGTAGAAAGATATTGTGGTGATCATGAGGCAGTATTTTTAGAGCTCTGTTGTTGCAACATCTAGTTCTCTTGAATTATTGGTGCAGCATGAGTTGCAGTACTCAAGGGGTGTATTTGGTGTGTACTGAACTAAGTTTCCGGTTTTCAATTGTTTCAGCATCTACCATACTTTTAAGATTACAGAGCAGCTTGATTTGAATTTTTTCTTGGTTCCTGTGGTGAGCATTGGTTCAGATATGGGGCTAGATTGTCACATCATATCTATGTATTCTTCTCGATGAATGTCAAATTGAGCTAAAGTGCAGAAAACTGTGCAGCGCCATCCAATTCTAGCGGTAAACATCAGTTTAGAGGGTAGTTTCCAGTAATGGGACACACTCTGTGAAGGCATATTAATCATATGCAAGAACTTTGAGTTGTAAATCGCAGTACATTCTGAGTTAATGTGGTAAGTGCTGAACTAAGTTGGTCAGGATTTCTCTGTTGTTGAGAAATCTACATGTAGTTCTCTCGCACAATGAGTTGCAATATAAGTACTCTATGGGTTTCTGTGGTGGGATTCTCTATCAATGTGACACATCCATTTATCTGTATGTGTCTTCTTGACTGTTTGCACTGTGAGTTTACATTGCTGCAAACCTCTCTCTGAGTTGTACATGAGTTCAATATGAGTTTGAAGTGCAGTTTTTACCTTGGGTTTCTTTATGGATTCGTGTTGTGTGAGCAGCTCACTCTGGGCATCATTAAAATGTGGTGCTTTTTATAATCCTCCAGTTTCATCAGTTCAAACAGATGTTATAGACTCAGTCTGGTGCCCAGCAGTGCATTGTCTTTCTGTGATGTATTCAGCTTGCTGTCATAACTTGTGTGTAGCTTGTGTCTTTCTTATATGTTGCCCATCAGGAATGTAAACAAATCAATCTGAAAGTAACAAAAACAAAAGATCAACATATTAAACAATCTATACTTGTACTCTCTTTTACTTTATGTACCCATGCAATCACTTTCAAAAAGCTGTATTTTGGCCAGGCAGATGTACCTGTAGCTGAACAACACTGCACCATTTATTTGAATACTCTTAACCCCCAACCTTTTTCATGTAATAGGGACCAATTGCAATCAATCGCATGCATTTTAACGTATGGGTGTTCAAACAACATTGTAGCAGTCAGAACATCATTATTGTAATTGTATTGATTTAATAACCATCCCTTTGTTTTAGCTCTTGAGGGCGCTATTTTTCTCAACCATGCTTTGTGAAGCCAGATAGAAATCTCCATTTTGATAAGCCTTTTGTTTGTAATCAGCTTAACTATTATTTGTCACATTTTAGTCACCCCTGAACAGCTCAGATAAATTGAACCACACCACAACCACAAATCGACACCACAAATAATTGTCACAACTGTCATCTTAATAGTCGTAAATCAGTTTATGCTAGTCGTCACAATTAATCACATCGTCGTCATGTATCTACCACACCGTGGTCAGCATAATTAAAGTTATAAAAATAAATATCTTTAAGTTCATCTAAGTCAACATGCTGTGCGTATCATTTTCTGAGCATTTTATAGATCTACATTAATCGTCGCCCATCTGTAGCAATTTGGAGGCTACATTAGTTCAATTTATAGCTTCAGTTTGACAGTCAATATAAGTATACCATGGATCCATCAGATGAACAAGATTCAAATTTAATGGTAGCTGCGTATTTTGACCCCTCACTGGATGACATCAAGCCAATTGATTCTGTTAGTAATCACTCCTCAAATCTTTCTTCTACATCTAAAGCCAGACTTCTAGCTGCTGCAAAAAGAGCTGCCTCAAGAGAAACTCACCCAGTGCTGCAGTGTGAAGGAGCCAAGGGAGGGCTATGCCCTAGCCCAAAAGTTACTCAAAAACCGATTTGGAGATGAGTACGACATATCAGAAGCCTGGATAAGGGAAATCGTCAATCGTCCCAATGTTCACGGCAATAAAGCACTGCTTGACTTCTCTAATGACCTCAGGAACTGTTGTGAAACGCTCGATACTATGGGTGATCTCAGCGAGTTGAACAACAGGAAAAGTTTATGCCAAATAATTGAGAAGTTACCAATAGATCTGCGAAGAGGTTGGCTTAAGAAAGTACATCATATAAAGTCTTCAGGAAAAAGGCTCCCTACCATTGATGATGTTCTGCACTTTTTGTCCAATGCAGCCGAGGCAGCGAATGACCCCGTGTTTGACAAATCAAAAGAAATAAATGGAAAGAAGAGTAACCATCGCATCAACTTTAACCTCCAAGTACAGCCAACATCCATTGATGCCTCTCCTTCAACAAAGAGTATGTTTCAGCAGAGGCGAAAACCCACGACAGCACCTTCTGGAGGAACACCTAGCCAAAGCAGAAACCTTAGCACTTGCCCCTATTGGAGTCATTGACATGGACTGTTTGGATGTGATGGCTGGAAGGCACTGTGAGGGTCACAGACTGGCTCAAGTAAGAGTAAGGGTCTCTGCTTCAATTGCCTTCAACCTGGACACCGTGCTTGTGACTGCACCAGAAATACTGTTTGCACTGTACCCGCATGTGGACTCAAGCAGACAAAGTTCTTACATTTACCACGCTCTCTGCAGACAACGCTACGTCACAGAATAACAACAATCCAACTTCACTCTATGCAGCAGACAACTTAGCAGACAATGCAGTGCAAATAAATGCAAGTCAGACGCGGATACTGAGTACCCAAGCCAATGTTACATGCAGTTTCACCGGGGCCGGAGTTGGAAAAGTGACCCTTCTACTAGTACCTGTTAAAGTCAAACGCCCTGGACGATTCACCAAATTCGTCGTCACATACGCTCTACTCGATACTGGGTTCACGCAGAGCTTTTGCTCAGGAGTATTGACCAAAAAGGCTTGGTCTACAAGGAGAGCATGACACCACAAGGCTTACAATGCTTGACAACCTCGACACCCTACTTGACACCTTTGTTGTACACCTCGAAGTAGCCGACCTGAATGATGACAACATTATTGTCATGTCCAATGTCCTTACCAGGCCAAAGCTACACATCAGCCCAGAATGCCTCGTCACCCTTGCAGAGCTGGCAAGTGGTCAGACTTAAGCGACATTACTCTGCCCGATGTAGACACAAAGGAAGTTCACTTGCTCATCGGACAAGACAATCCCTCTGTCATGATCCCCAATGACGGTGGTATAGGAGCGCCCTACGCTACAGGAACCATTCTTGGATGGACCCTCAATGGACCTGTAGGAGCAGGGCCCCTAAAGCATGTGACATCACGCTTCGTCAACACAGACACCAGTTTGCAATGCCAAGTTGAAAAATTCTGGAAGTTGGATGATGTAGGCGGAGTAGGTGGAGACGGCATCTCTGTTAGTGACAAAAAGTGATCAACATGTGGGAAAAGTCAATCTGTCTTGATGATGGACACTACAGCCCGGATATTCTGTTCAAGACCAGGCCACCCCATCTCCCCAACAGAGCAGTCGCTGAACACGGATACTGGGAAGACGATTATCACGTGACATCAACATGTGTGACATGTACATCACATGCATCAAAGAGCTGATAAACAAGGTCTATGCGGAAGAAGTTAGTCACCCACGTAAGCCGGGAAAGGTTCGTATTGTCTTTGACTGTGCAGCAAAATACAAAAATACTTCACTGAATGAAAATGTTCACAGGGTCCCGACTTGACGAATAAATTGGTGGGTGTCCTACTTCGTTTCCACCAGGAACCAGTGGCACTTATGGCTGATGTAGAAGGGATGTTCCATCAAGTTCTTGTAAGCGAGCCCAATTGTGATGTTCTTCGCTTCCTGTGGTGGTCAGATAACAATACCGCTAAATCCCTGAAGACATACCGCATGACAGCTCATTTGTTTGGTGGAGTATGGTCGCCAAGCTGTGCTAATTTTGCATTAAAGTACACTGCACATGATAATATGAGCCAATTTGATCCACTCACTGTCAACACTATCGACAAAGACTTCTATGTAGATGACTGCTTGACATCAGTCGCCACAGAGCCCGAGGCCATAAGGCTCGTTGATCAGTTGCGCAAGATGTTGGCCCTCGGACGATTTCGCTTAACAAAATGGATCAGCAACTCTCGTGAAGTTCTGCGATCTATTCCTGACACAGAGAGACCAAGAAAGTGCCATCAATGGTTAAGGATTGGGAGGTTTTACCCGCAGAGCGAGCCTTGGGAGTCCTTTGGGACATAGAGAGTGATGCCTTCACGTTTGATATTCGAAAGATAAGCCAATGACGGGCAGAAGTCTGTTGAGCACAGTAAGTTCTGTTTTTGATCCACTGGGGTTTGCTAGCCCCTTCGTACTTACAGCAAAGATGTTATTTCAGCAGCTATGTAGGATGAAAGTGGGATGGGATGACCCAATGCCAGATGACATCACCCAGCAGTGGAGGCGATAGGTGCATGACTTGCTGTATCTTTGCAACCTGACAATACCCCGTTGTGAAAAAACCAACCAATGGGACTGTTGCTTCAGCTCAGCTTCACCACTTTAGTGATGCTTCAGAGAAGGGGTAAGGCGCTGTAACGTATCTTTGACTCGAGTATGACAGTGGACTGATTCGCTGTGGATTAGTCATGGCCAAAGCCAAACTGGCACCATTGAAGACAACCACCATCCCACGTTTGGAACTTGCTGCTGTTGTTGTCTCCGTCAAGCTGGATAAAGTCATATGCCAGCAGCTGTCATTACCGCTTCAAGAGACAGTGTACTGGAGTGACAGTATGATCGTCCTTCATTATCTTCGTAACGAGGACGAACAGTTCCAGACATTTGTCGCTAACCGCATTGCGACTATACTTGCACATTCTACTCCTACACAATGGAGACATATTGACACAAAGTCCAACCCAGGAGATGATGTCTCAAGAGGCCTCACTGCTGAAGAACTTATCACGAGTGAGCGTTCTTGGCCCCCACAACCAAAATTTGACAACGAAGTACTACCAAGCGATTGTGAAGTGAAGAAAGAGACACAGGGCTACATAATCCAGGCCGAAACCGACAAGCCTGAAATTGTAGACACGCTCCTTGCTAGATTTTCCTCTTGGTAAAGCCTAAAGAAAGCCATAGCCTGGATTCTACGCGCTAAGAGCATTCTTCTTCTCAAGATCCGGAAAGGAGATCAGGTTTCCAAACCATGTGGAAATCTTTCAGTCAGCGAAATCTTGGCGGCCGGTAAAGAAATGCTACGTTACATCCAGATGAAGAGCTTTAATGACACGCTGTTCAAGTCTGGTTGTTACCGTAAACTGGCACCGTCAAGATCTAGTCATGGTATCATCCGTGTTGGAGGACGCCTCAACAATGCTGCCTATTCCGACAATGCAAAAAAATCCCTGAGTGCTACCAGCTCGACATCCCGTAGTGTCATTGATAATAAGGCATAATCACATAATGACAGGACACTCTGGAGTGGAACGAACACTCGCCGAAATCCGTGAGCGATTTTGGATCGTCAAAGGTTGTGCAGCAGTCAACCCAGCTAACACAATACGTTGTTACAACGTTGCACAACGTTGTGATAATGTTGCAATTTGGTTGATGGGATGACAACGTTTTGACTACGTTGCAAGAACGTCATATCTTAACATGATCTTCAACCAATGTTGTACATTGGTTGCATGTTGGTAATTTATGCAACGTTACCAAAAGATTTTATACGTAACGTGTTCACAACATTGTATTTTGGTGTTATTACAATGTAGTATTTAAGTTAAGGCAACAACGTTGTCGATAAGTTATATTTTGGTCTTAATAAAATGTAGTAATTGTGTTGTGACGAGAACGTCGTCTGCACGTTGTATTGTGGTTTTATCAAAACGTCATATTTAAATCGCGGCGGTCACGTTGTCTTGACGTTGTATTTTGTATTGCAAAGAAAAAAAAGCCTACTAATCAAGTTGTCACAGCTACGTTGTCTCAACCTTCAAACGTATATTGTAACCATCACGCTGTGGCCTTGTAGTTTTATCACAGCGTAGTATCTTTGTTTTTACCATCACAATGTTACAACGTACAAATAATAGTATTTATGTTTTGACCATGACATCGTATGGCGTTGTATTTGAGTTTGTATTGGCGATGTTTAGACCATTGTGTTGAATAGTTCAAGCAGCTCGTTTGGTTTTGGAAGACATTTATTAGCTAACACCTATTGGTAGGCCTAATTGTTGACATCGCAAACAATGTTTGTTCTCAGTTTAGTTTTTTTATATCGGTTGTCATGAATAAAATAGGCACTTAAGGAGCGGCGTTGCTATCACAGTGGCATTTAATGATCAATCTGAATAGTACTAATCATTAGTTGCATTTAATTGAGCTTATTGTGTCAAGCAGCAGTGCGCCGGTGTGGGAGAGAATCGATTCTACCCCCCCCTCAACCTGTACAGCGGCATTCCAAACTGTAGATAGAATCTTCTATAGAGAAACATTTACACTTGATAGGATTTTCTATCCTCACTTAGGCCGTTTTGCCCCCCGCTAAAAACTTCCTCTAAGGCCATTGTGTTGAATAGTTCAAGCAGCTCGATCGTTGGGATGGTTTTGGGGGACATCTATTAGCTAACAACTAATGGTAGGCCTAATGTTGGACATCGCAAACAATGTTTGTTCTCAATTTAGTATTTTATATCGGTTGTCATAAATAAAATAGGCACTTGAGGAGCGGCGTTGCTATCACATTGGCATTTAATGATCAATCTGAATAGTACTAATAATGAGTTGCATTTAATTGAGCTTATTGTGTCAAGCAGCAGTGCATCGGTATGGGAGAGATTCGATTCTACTCCCCCCCCCCACCCCCCACAACCACCTGTGCAGCTGCATTCCAGACCGTGGATAGAATCTTCTCGAGAAAAATTTTCCCTTGATAGGATTTTCTATCCTCACTTAGGCCGTTTTGTCCCGCGCTAAAAACTTCCTCTAAAACCAAAATTTGTTCCTTAAATTCAAGGCACTTTCAAAGTTTGTAGTACTTTTGGGTACCACTGAATGTGTTTTGTTTCAGTTTTGAAGAACAAACTAAAGACCTACGTTTCCGCTCAGGTACGCTCAACTTGCCGCATTTACCAGCGTGCGGAATGCTGCATGTCTTTTACAAATTAATATGACAACGTCATGACAACGTAAATATCACGTATGCAAATTTGTAGATTGGGCTTAGAAGTTGTACAATACCTACAAAATATTTCACGAAATTTACCAAATTTATGAACTAGGTGTACTGGTTTCTTCTTATAATTGTCTAAACTATCAGAGGATCATATGGATAAATATAATGCAGTAACTAAACATGTAATTTTACATATTATTAAAATGGAAAAAATTAAAAACAATATACACCCATGACTGTCGAAGTTAGGAAATCGGTCTGTATATATAGTACATGCTGTACGATGTATAGTATACAGGTGCAGTGAAGTCAGGTAACGGCAACGTGTAGTAGGGACCTACCATGGGAAGTTTGTAGATCGGTAATTCATTGATCATGTTGACATATCAATTAACAACATTCATGAAACTATTGTATAATTAACTGATATAGCAAACAATAACATAATATTGGGCTGACAGTGTGACAACGTTCAGTGTACTAGAAAAAGATACATTGTTGCAACATTCTTTTTAAATGATTATTTACAACATGACAACGTTGTGTATACGTGGCCACAACGTCGTCGTTTCGTTGCATCATTACGTTCTAAAGACGTACAGGGGAGTCAACAAAGATTCGTTGCTACAACGTTAATTAGATAACGTTATAACAACCAAACAAACACGCTCTGGGAACGTTGCTGCAACGTGTACATAAGTTGTCATAAGGTCACTGGAAACGTGTTTTAAACGTACCAACAACGTGGTTGTTACGTTGCGTCATTACGTTCGGAAGACGTATAGGGGAGTTCCGTAGTTACAATGTTATATTCATAACGTTATTTTCACTAAAGTCTGACTTCATTACAATGTTGTGAGAACGTCAAATTGTTAGCTGGGAAGTCTGTCATCTACAAGTGCATACCATGTCGCAAGAGAAAGGCACCTTTATTTACACAACGCATGGCTGACTTGCCCAAAGACTGTGTAACACCAGGGCTTCCACCCCTCAGCATGGTAGGTGTGGATCTATTTGGGCCACTCATGGTGAAGCGAGCCAGAAGTGAGTTGAAGGTAACGGGTGTCTCTTCACTTGCCTGACAACGAGAGCCATACATGTAGAAGTCTGTAATACCTTAGAAACAGATTCCTTTATCAATGCTCTCCAAAGATTCACCAGTCGTCGTGGCAATTCAGTGGAGGTGAGGTCAGACAATAGCACCAACTTCGTTGGGGGAAAACGAGAACTACACACTGCCATTGAGGACTGGAACAAGGACAAGATCCATGACTTTCTTTGACAAAAGGAAGTAAAGTGGATTTTCAACCCCCCGGCAGCGTCTCACTTTGGCCGAGCTTGGGAGCGCCAAATAAGGACTGTACGTTCAGTTCTAAGCAGTTTGCTTGGTCATCAGAAACTAGATAATGAAGCGCTCTTGACTAATGTGTATTGTAGTTGGAACAGTCAATGGTCGATTAGACGATCCTTGTGACCCAGCACCACTGACACCGAATCACCTGCTGTTACTTCGCTCTGGTCCGGAGCTTCCCCCTGGGAACTTCGTCAAGCAGGATGTATACAAACGAAGATGGCGCCAAGTTCAGTATCTTTCTGACATTTTCTGGAAGTGGATCAAACCCCAATGCAATATGCGCACTTGAGACCTCATGCTGATAGGGTACGAAAACACACCTCGTTACAGGTGGCCCCTTGGGGAAAGACGACAAAGTTAGATCCGTCCAAGTTAAGGCACAGGCTGGAGTGTATGTGCGTCCAACCAACAAATGTCTTCTTGAAGGTGAACCCTAGACCAATGAAATGTTGCTTGAGAACTGTTTACAGTTCAAATGACCTTTAAATCTGTTGATGTTCAGTCCTTCTGTGTTTGTTAATGCTTTGTGTACAAATGCATTGGAGTCAGAACATCATTATTGTATTTGTATTGATTTGTTTACGATTCTTTTCGTTTTTTAGATCTTGAGGGAGCTATTTTTTCTCAACCATGCTTTGTGAAGCCGGATAGAAGTCTCCATTTTGATAAGCCTTTTGTTCGTGATCAGCTTAACTATTTGGCACATTTTAGTCACCCCTGGACAGCTCAAATAAATTGAACCACACCACAACCACGAATCATCACCATCATTTTATGCTAGCCGTCGCAATTAAGCACATCGTCGTCATGTTTCTACCATTATTTCTGTTCAGCATAATTAAAGTTATAAAAATAAATATCTTGAAGTTCATCTAAGTCAACATGCTGTGCGTATCATTTTCTGAGCATTTTATAGATCTACATTAATCGTCGCCCATCTGTAGCAATTTGGAGGCTTCAAACATACTCTTTCGAGTTGATAGAGTAGCAAGGCTTGAAATTTTCTCTTGCTTCCTCCGGGTCAAGCTTGCAGATTGATTTTCACAGCATATTTATGCCATTCTTCCACATGGATTTCAATTTGAGTTTAAGTGCAGAATATTGATTCCTGTAGAGCAGTTTTGGGGGAGTTCTATTATTGGAACACTATAGAAACTCTATGATTGCACACTCATCTCTCATGCAAGCACTGATATTTTAGTGACCTTTCTTTTGATATAATGTCTACTTTTGTTACTGCCAGAACTGTGAATATAAAGTTCAGCATCAGTAGTAAAACGCTTTTAAAGTGTCTTGTAGTGAGCACAGAGCAGTGTTTGGGGAACTCTATAATCTTGTTGCATCATCTTGACTTGTGACTAGAGGTAAAGGATGATGTTGCTGGACTCTATGGGAATATGTACTTAAGCACTTAGCCAAGTCTGTGGAGTTCTCTTGATTATTTGCTGTTCTAAATTGTACATGAGTTCAATAAGAGTCTAAAGTGCACATACCTCGGTTACCTCCTGTGTTGTGATCAGTTCATTCAGGCCACAGTTACAATCTAGGCTACTATGTGGTCATCATCGGTACGTCAGTTCAAATAGCAGTACATGTATGTGCGTGGTCTTTCTGTGGTGCCTCCTACATCTTTTACTTACTGTTATATGTTGAGTGCTGCTGGGGTCAACATATTATGTTGCAAAATGTCATGGGGAATGTAGATAAATCAATCTAAAAGAAAGGAAAATAAGGAATCATTGATTTAGTAATTTGTGCATTACTGTACAATCCTATACACAGATTCAACTACATGCATATTTGCTAATTTTAAGGATTAAAAAAAAACCTTAATTTTCACAAGCGAATGAATTAAGAAAGGTTCACAGTTTGTGTAACAAAAAATAAAAGAAGTTAGATTTTTGACGTTGGGAACTGTAGATACAAGTGTTTTAAACAGGCTTGTTCCTGGCAGCCAGTTGGAAGACAAGCAAGTTAATGAATATTCATGACTCTTGTGACCTTTTTGAGTTGTGAACATGTTGCAGCCCTACATACACAAACATGCTGTGCATTTTGTCTACCGTTCACCATACATAATCACACACTGTTTGTAGCCTGTGTAGATGTAAGAACTTGACATAATTTTACCTTGCTTTTAGCGCCAACATTAGGTTTGAAAAAACATGATTTACCAACAAGTCAATAACGTGAACATTTATTGTAACTAATCCTTGACAGACTTTTACATTTTAGGTATCAATTACCAGCTACCCAGTAAATGGCGGAATGTGAAAAGCACACTACAATCATTTCAAACTTATGTAGCTTAATTGGTATAAATAACAAACTTTACACATAATGCATTTTCACCATAAAGTCATATTAAAATCACGTTCTTGTCCGTTCTTGTAAATGTTTAATAATTTGGGGTTGAACAAAGACAAATTGTCTGGAGCGGGATTTGAACCAACAACCCCCGGACTAACACGCCGAGCTATCTAGCCCTATGTTGGCGGTCTCCCTATTTTGTCAATATCTTTGTTTGGGGGTGCCAGTCAGAAGCCATACAACCTGTAACTGTCTTGTAGTCAGGGATCACACCCAAGTTTTTGATACAACCAGGGGATCACCTTTTAAAAGGGGATGCGACATTTTTATTTCAGATATCAAATAATAAACCACGAGGGAAACAGTTTTCCTTGTGGTTTATTACTTATACTATTTGTTATAAACCAATAATCACATTATTGGCTCAACACTTAATTCACCTACCATTAACCACGTTATTGACTTGTTCTTCAATCATGTTACTGATTTTGAATCACGTTTCCACGTCTAACAATCACATCAATTAAAAACTAATTGATATCATGATTGTTATTTCTATCACTAGATCAAGGTTACATATTCTTGTGTTGTTTCTACCAAGTAACAACTTTTCCAATCACAGTTGTTAACTTTAACTTCACGTTTCTCAATTTTATCACAGTTTTCAATAAAACAAAAATCTTGACACAAAAAGCATGCTGCAATTACCTTTTTTATAGCTAATTTCTGCATTGTTAAAGGATATTGATATTAGAATGGAAAAAACTTGTATGCTCAATCTTCAAATTTACATATTTATTGGGACGTAAATCCAATGTTGAACTAATGTTAAAATAGCTGGGCCAATCGCTAAACAAAAAGCATGTTGTCATTGTAACAAAGTTCTGGATGTAGCTGGGGCTTTTTCCTTGCCCCCTGGTACAAACTTCTTCTGTGAAACTAAAAATATGCTGGTCCTGATAAAAAATGTAACAGAACAGTGTAAACCAGTAGTTTTTGTACATGTTTGTCTGTTCAAACAGTACAACATTAATTATACACACCAATCACCAAGATCATTACTATGTCATTAGTAGTAGTGGAAACTACAACACATGTCAATTGAACCACATCTACAACCATGATCATGAAGGAACATTGTACATTTTGTACAGTCAGAATGTTGACTGTAATCTATAAGCCAGAAAGTGCCTTTTTACCTGAATTTAGATTCCACAAAATGACCCTTCCTCATGGCAGCTTGACAGTATTTTGAAATTAAATTACTATTTCCAAATTAGGTTTCATAAACCGAATGTGCAAAAAATCTCCACATGCTGCATGCACAATTAATTTAAGAAAACCATGACCAATAGGTGGCGCTGTTTACAAATTTCCATTTTAAAAACTAAGAAAGGGTAATACCTTTTAATTTTCTAGAACCAAAAAACAGTATGTTTCCGAATGATTTTAGGTTACATTATGATATAACAATTTTAATTAAACAAACACTGTAACTTTTTACACAACAATAATATTTAAAATAGCATAATAGCCTGGTTCCAATCTAAGCAATGCTTGCTATGACATACTCAGTGAGTCAGGGTACCTATTCAAGTAAACATTGCCACACACTGAAGTGGAAGCAGCACATGGTTTATGTTATGACTGGAAGTGAGTAAGCTGAGCTCAACAACTATCCAGTTTTTCAGGGTAAATACTTTTTAAAATGCATTGGTAATCATTATAGAATCTTTGGTGGAATATTTAGTTGACAGGGGCTTCAATTTTTGTGAAAAAGTAAGTTAGTATTTTTCTATTCTTAAAGTATTTTTTGTAATATGAAGAATTTTTTTGATTGTACCAATGTATTTACTAGTTTTTACTTTTTAAAGGCAATTATATTTATTTTTGAAAATTCAAAGAATATGTCCAATTGAATGAAAAGTGCTGGACCTAAAACTTCTTAAATCCCCTCCATAAAAAAGTGATCAAACAAACAATAACTAATTAAATACAAATTATGCAATTCACACTTTTTCAAATTAAATTGCTTTTTAAAGCCATTTAAATATGTTTAAAATGATCATGCACAACAGCAGCTGCAGAAACCCAACTTTCTACCAAACTTGCTTACAACCCTCCCCCTCCCGCAATAGTATTTGAACTATTTTAATGACAACAATTTTAAATTCATTAAAATCGATTTTAATAATGATTGCAGCTGAAAACAGCATTACAAGTTCTGACAGCAGGTTAAGCAATAACTAACAAAAAGAACAAAAACATTAAAAAATAATAATAATAAGTAATACAAATAAATAAATAAAAGAATAACAAGTTAATAACCAAAAAATAATTAAATAAATAACTTTTTGAAACACCTATTGCAGTGGAATTTGTTACTGCAGGTATGATATTTTTCCTACTTTTTCCAATTTTATTGCCCCTGGAAAAATCAGAAAAACTGTGATAAGGCCAAGTAAAAAAACAAAGAAAAAAAAGGAAGCTGGAGGAGTTTTTTTTTTTTTTAAGATGGCTGCCATTCTTTTTAAAATTTTGAACAACCATTTGATTTTCCACTTATCAACACACATATCTTTTGCTACTGATAACAGCGGTGTCAAGTTTAAAAGTCAAGGTACTTTGAAACTCTTTGCACATTTACAATTTTTCAAACAGCTCACTCTTTAAAGGCATCGTACACGTTTGGTAATTGTCAAAGACCAGTGTTCTCATTTGGTGTATCCCAACATATGCATAAAATAACAAGCCTGTGAAAATTTGGGCTCAATTGGTCATCGAAGTTGCAAGAAAATGATGGAAGAAAATACACCCTTGTTGTACAAATTTGTGTGCTTTCAGATAGGAATAAAAACTTCTTGCAAGAAGTTTTTATTATTTTAGTGAGAAATTACCTCTTTCTCAAAAACTACGTTACTTCAGAGGGAGTCGTTTCTCACAATAAAATACTATCAACAGCTCTCTGTTGCTCTTTTACCAAATCAGTTTTTATGCTAATATATATTTTGAGTAATTACCAAACATGTACGATGCCTTCAAACAAATTCCCATTGGTTTAATTGAGCTTGCACAACCCGAAAAAATATATAAAATAAAAATAATTGTCCATTGCAGCAATAAACTTTCTCTTGTATCTAAGCACCCCCATCCCCCCAACCTCCATCTCAAAATTACAAAAGAAATTGCCATTTGGTGAAACAGGAAGCAAGAAAAGTGTTTTAAATTAATGTTTGAATCTAATGAATTACTAGTGACTATTTTTAAAGATAGGTTTTTATCATTGGGATAAAGGTTTTCAATGAGTGTAAGATCTGAAAGCATTGAGTACCATACATGTATGCCAATTGGTGCTGGATATGGGGCATGGTGTATACCCCCCTATTGTGTCTTCATTGTGTGCTTGGAATCTCAGGAATTCTTTTGAGGATTTTAGGGGGGGGGAGTTCTAAACGAGAGGAAAATAGTGTGTTATAGTATGGGAACATTGGGGGGACCCTCTGCCCCATATTGGGCCGCAGGCTCTTTTATTGGCAAAACATTTTAAATTATTAGAATTAATACCTAAACTCGTTGCAGCTAAAAACAAAGCATTACTAATTCTGTCAGCAGTTTTAGTATTGGACAAACTAGAAGTTTTTCACTCACAAATTTTGCAATGGATTGTGTATAAAACAACATTTATTTGTTTAATTTTGTACAATTTTTAGCAGCCAATAAAACTTAATGGCCAATGTAATGGGGATGTGTCACCGTCACGTGATGGTGTTTAATGCATTGTGGGAATCCAAAATGGCTGCAATCCGGCAACCATCTTGGATTTTGTGTTTTAAGCCTGTATTTAGGGGTTCAAACTATAGGCTAACAAGTTTGTTATCAATGGAATACTTTTAACATGCTTATTTCCAACTTTTCAAGCCAATAAATACTAAAGAAAATTCAATCAGACATCATCATTGCACCGTGCGCCCCCATAGTTGGCGGGAATATATATTTCTAGCAAGTTTGTATAAGTTTAAATCCCTAACCACCCCAGGCCTGCCAAAATCAAACAGATGGTTTTGTTGGAATTTGGATGGTTTAGTCCTGTGAAGAGTAGGCCTACCCACTAAATCACAGTCCAGAAGCACAGGACCTGTTGGAGTATAATGGGTTGTGTACTGTTCCAAAAAGTAAACTGTTGGAGTATGATGGGTTGTGGAAGCTTTCTGGTAGAAATGCTTAGGGGGTTAGGGGGGGGCAATTGGTAGCTTGATTATATATGCACAATTAGTTACTAATACTAATAACAACAAAAATTTATACTTAAAAAAATATATGTATTTTACACTTTTTCAAATAACTCACTTTTTAAAATCAGACATTGGTTAAAATGATCATGCACCACAAAAAGGTATTGAGTATTGAGCTGGCTGAAATAATATACTAATTACAAAAATCTATTTAAATGAAACTATTTTATAGAATGTACGTGTACAATTGTACATGTTATTAAATCATTAGAATCATTCCCAAAAATTGTTGTAGCTGAAAACAAAGTTTTACCAATTCTGACAGCTAGTTTGTACAATTTGTACAAACTAGCTGTTTTTTAAACCCCAAAATTGCAAAGGATTGTGTTACTAGTAAAAAAAAATGAATGTGTTGAAATTGTGAATGTTTGCTTATTTAACAGAGTGAGGAGCTGGTCTTCACTACGTGGTAATGACCGGGTTAGTTGGTAGCTGGCAGAAATGAACCAAACTGCAGCGAGGATCATTAACAGCAGCCAGCCACCAAGGTCATACCACACAGTGCAGACTGGCCCCTCACACTTTTACTACCATTAATAAATACTTCAACAACAAAAACGGTAGAAATCATCATAATTTGTGATTTTTCTTTCACCGATTTTTGTAGAATTGTTCTATTTATGTTCAAGGGCCAATCATTAGGCTGTTTAAGTTTGGCTTTGAAAATTAACTTCCCAGAATTAGTATACTTGGGTCGGTGTTTGGCTTTATGCTTTGCATTATGTTGTTTTCATGCCCTCACCAGCTACCTTAACTTAAAACATCCTCTGCGCATTCACACATACGCGTGCCGTGGTATGCGCCGGCACCATCTGTCCTTGCCAAAAAACAAGAAAACAATTTGCACAAAGAAAACAGTTGATTTGATAGTTCCTGCACAACAACCAGAGTGCTTATGTAGAACTTTTACACATCATGCTTGGTTATTGCCTTTTATTTACTACGCTCTGTACATCATATGTTTTAAAACACACCCCATGTGACCAGTATATGCAAATCAAAGTGCATAAACTCTCACATGAGCAATAAGCTGAAATTCGTAATTTGGGAAGGAAATTTGTATACATATGTTTGAACAATTTCAAGCAACTTTGACTCTTCTATGAAATTAATGCAACCATTACAAATACATTGCACTATGATTTTATTTCCAATTTGTTCATAAGCCTTTTTGAGGTATGGCGGACGTGATAGGAGTGTACTGTTTGGTTTGGGTGTATACACACAAATTTACCCAAACCTTATAGTGTTGTAGCATTGTGTCCGCCATATCTCAAAAAGGCTTATTGCTTTCAATGTTTTTGCCTTTACTTTTTGTACAGCCATCTTCAGAGACAGAAGTCTACCAAGTACAGCTGATGTGACAATATGATATCAACCATGGATATGAACAATCTATGCAAGCAGTGGTTTACATGTATGTACTGAGTCCTTTGGGAAGTAATGAACTAGCTGGCCAGGCCAATAAACTTGCATCATGGAGCAGCCATCTTGTTTGTCTCCCATTCAAACCAATGTAATCAAACTGAGGCTGGGAGACAATAGTATGGTGCCTTTTAGAGATAACAAGAATGCATATTTAGTTGAAATGTCTCACTGGAGCGCCACCTATCGGCAGCAGTAGGAGAATTGTGTATAATTGATTCGGCACATTCATCGTCCCCAAATTGTGATTTAAAATGTGATGAGTGGGAATAGTCTGCACAATTTGTTCACTTAGTAAATGATTTTACATCTTTTCAAGTTGATCTCACCCAAAAATCTTGCCATTTCACATCAAATCCATGTCGGTACTGTTATCGATTTTAAGTTTTCTATCGATCCGCAATTTTGCGATCACCACACCTTACCAATGGCTTTGAAAGAGCCCGTTAACAACAGGCTTGTATAGCAAAACGATTGCTTTTGGGCAACTAGTTCATTTGATTCATGAATATGTATAATACTCATTCATATTTCATGATAAATTGTAATATTCATTCAAATTTTGTTCAGATGCCTCCGACGTTTGTCATTCATTTGGGTTATACTCAAGGGATTCGCGGCGCACATATCACATTGCATAATCTGATTGGCTATCGCGCAAAGTAATGGCGCCCTCTGTTGCCAAGTTGCGATTAAGAAATGAGACACTCAACTCAATATGGGGTATTTATGAGTTCTATTGCAGACAGGGAACATGGTGGCAGCATGCACTGTAAAAAACTTCTGGGTCAGATTTTGACTCATTTTGGGGTCATCATTTAACCCGGGAAACTGGGAAAAAACAATATTTGGGACTTGATTTGAAATTCTGTATCAGTTTGACCAATTTCTCTGTCATGTTGACCTAAAACAGTGGCTAGTTAATGCTTTGCCATTAGACATGTTTTAAGGGGACATGATACAATGCTGTATTCTACCTAACATTTCAATGTCTGCCCATAATTTGGGCCCAATTCATAAAGCATGTAAGCAAAAAAACTTGCTCAGCACAGAAAACTCTTGCTTAGGAAAAATAGGTTACCAGCCAAAGTACCATACAGTTACCATTGCTTAGACTGGTACCCCACTCAATTCTTGCTTAGCAAAGAAATTTGCTTAGCAGAATCTTTTGCTAAACAGTTTTATGAAATTGGGCCCGGGTGCGAATCAAACACAATTTTTTCAAATGTGGAAGCCATATTGTTGGCCATAAGAAACTGCAAATGTAAAGCCTTGTTTTCTTTCAATATCCATCTGGGACCAAACTGCTGCCTTTTTATAGCACTTCTGTTTAAAATCGACATTTTAAAAATAGTCTTTGGGTTCTGTTTAATCTGTTTATACTTAGTTTAATTTAAGGCCGAACACTTGGACCCATTTTCATGGTGCTGCTAACTGCAGAATTTGATGCTAGCTTACAGCCTTCACTAACCTTTGACTAGGGTTTGTGATGGTTGTGTAAGCAGATAAGCTTTGTAGTGTGAAGTATGCATGTGCACAGGCAAAAATTACTTGCCAACCCCTAGAATTATGCTTGTATTTAGCATATATTTGTATGTGACAATATGGACAGACTTTTCGCTTCCAGTGAGCGAACCATAATGTTGGCCATTGATCTACATGTGCATGTGCATGTGTGTTATAATAATTCAGACCTAGTGCATGTGTTCAAACAACTGGCTATTTAAGATTTCAAATTTGCTGGGAACATGTATCTAGATATCAGGAGCATCTTACCAGCCCAAACACCATGGCCCAGTTACATTGAGCTGCTTAAGCACAAAAATAGCTCAGCACAACAAAATTATACTACGAGAAGAAGGAAACCAGCCAAAATACCAGGTCACATGCACCATTTGTGACTGGTATCCTGCTCATTTCTGCTAATAAATATTTTCTGCTCTATGAAATTGGGCCCATGTAATCAATAATGTATCTGACTTAATCCCACACTATTCCTGAGCAAAACAAAACAAATTACCAGCAATTTTCTTCTAAACAGCTGTACGGAAATGGGACTAGGTGTACATTACACCTACAACGTGTATTAGTTTTGGGTTGAACAATGACAAATTTACTAAAGCTGGAGCCTCCGGATTAGCGTGCCGGCGCTCTACCAACTAAGCTATCTTGCCCCATTGTTAGCGTCTCCCTATTTTGTCAATATGTTTGTTCGGATGCCAGTCAAAAGCCATTCAACCCGTAACTGCCATATATAGTAAGGGATCATACCCAAGTTTTCGATACAAGTTTTTGATGGGAAGTGGCAGCAGAGGGATCATATTGACTAATTAGGGAGACTGCCGACACAGGGCTAGTTTAGTAGAGCACCGGCACCTTAATTGGAAGGTCACAGGTTCAAGTCCCGCTCTAGTCAATTTTTATTTGTTAAACCCAAAATGTACAAATTTACCCCGTCATTGCCCCTTGTGGTTTATTACAAAATAATTATGTAATTATTAAAACAGTGTATTTTTTGTTAAAATTCTGATAGTAGTGAGAACTATGGTCCCAACCAGCAGCTATGAGTGTGATATTTATGTGTAGAATTAGCCAACTTGCTAAACAAAAATGCAGTGCTATTGAATTCCATGAAGAATCTACACCTTCAGACTTCAAAGGGATTTTATTCTTTTTTTTTAAACTCTCAACTTCTAAGCATACTTCCTCATCATCATTGTTGCTTCATATTTATTTATTTTATTTGTTGTTATGATGGATTATTGTTGTAACAATGGTCAAGAGATTTTTTAATCATTTTTTTTTTAGTGTATTGAAAATTTGACAGTTTTATAAATGAGCTTGCACTTAAACTTTGAGGTCAGAATTGACCCGGATTCCGGGTCCCAGCTAAGGACTTGACCCATTTCTCGAAAAACTGATTAAAAGTAGGGACTTTAAATCAGATTCTTGCGTCAGTTTGACACAATTTTGGGTCATACGGACCAAGAAATGGGTCAGGACCCTCAGGGCCAGGATCCGGATCAGACTTTTTAGTAGAGTGTCCAATGATGTGACAGCAGGTGTGATGATTTTACAACAAAGTTGCTTTGAGTAGACAAAATACAAAAGATTCTCTTATATTTCATAAAAAGGTTTCAAGGTTCATTTTATACTGTTATCAAGCATTCAAAATCCCACAGGGATTAAAACAATTTCTTTTTACGAGGGTATTCTCATAAATTTGTTTTTTCATCCATTTATTATGTCATTAGGTATCAAATAACAAGCCATTTAAGTTTTAAAAAAGACTTTTGCTATTCGCTGTATTTCATGAATTACTGAAGGCATGGTCTTCATAATATTGAGCATCTGATAGATCAAGACTGGGGCAAAATTTAAAAAAATTAACGCCAAAATAGTTTGACCTTTACTTCCTATCATACCAGAAGGTCAAAGTTTGACATTACCTTAAAGGTGCACTTTTCACAGATTTATATTTACAGGAAAATGTGTGATAAAGGTGAAAATTTGCATATATATTTAAGCTGGGATGTGTGCCCACCTAAAATTTGATGCGCTGTTCTAATGACGTCATGAGGTGTCAAGTGACGTTACCTTAAACATGCAGTGTTACAAGATTTTACAGAAAAAAATGCACAATCAGGCTGAAACATTGAATGTATTCGAGCCGGAATGTGTTTTATGTACAATTTGAGGTCACATCACGATGACATCATCAAGCGTCATGTGAAGTCACCTTAAAGTGCACTCTTTTCAAAGATTTTTATATACAGGGAAAAATGCACCATCATGCTGAAACTTTCATGTATTCAATCCGGAATGTGTAACATCCAAAACTTAAGGTCCTGTTCTAATGAAGTCATCAAGTGTGACATGATGTCGCCTTAAAGGTGCAGTTTTACAGGATCTATATAAATACATAAAAAAATGGATGTGATCAGGCTGAAACCTTGCAAGTTTTCAAGCCGGTATGTGTTAGTTCTACAATTTGTATTCACATCACGATGACATCATCAAGTGTCACATAACATCACCATACGGGTGCAGTTTTACAAGATTTGTATAAATATACAAAAAGAAATGTGCAATCATGCCGGGATGTGTTAACATCCAAAATTTGAGGTCCTCTTTTAATGACGTCACCTTAATGGTGTAGTTTTAAAAGGAACAGCTGTGTTTTGTTAGTTATTGTTGCTGTTTTGTTTGTTTGTTTGTTTATTTGTTTGTTTTTGTTTTTTAATCTTATTAATTTTGTGGTAGTTTATTAAACTGTAATTATTCAAGTGTAATGGAATGTATTCAACCATCTCTACATTTTTTGGTTTATTTAACCATTGTAATGCAGATCTGTTGTTAAAACTGGTCCCTTACACTGGACAACCCTTAGTATCTTTAGTGATAACCTTTGTATGACAAATTTAAGATTTGTTCTATATTTTAATTTTTATCCGACTTTTTAATTTCATTCAACATGTCAGCCATAAATGTAGAACATCTTCTTTTTGTGCAATCTCACTTTTGCCGAGTTAAAAAAAATCATCTGTGGAGGGCATCATAAAACTTTAAAAAGTTGTAAGATTGAAATATTTCACTGTTGGAATAGTAATAGTATGAACATATTATAATCAGTGAATTTTCAGATTGAAAGTAATTTAATTATTTGTATACAATTATTGTTATTTTTATTGTTTAATTATAATTTCTGTACTTTGTATTTAGGGGATCCAGTGTATTTACCCATGAATGGGAGCAAACCTATTGTTATGTCTTTATTCAATCAGTGTATGTTTTCTTATATCTGTCATGTTGGAAAATAAATTATTGACAACTAAACCAATCAAATGCTTATTGTTTTATTTCATGTGTCCTAGTTTTCCTCCCAAGTGAGCCCCCTCACCCTCCCAACCCCCATCCAGAAAAATTATTATTTGCCAAGTTTGTTTGGGTGCTGTGAAAAAAAAATCCAAGTGCCCCCGACTTGTGCAACTGAAACATGGAGGTGCATGATTTGTATGCATTGTGTAGACCAACAAGCAACAGAACACACTGAGTGGGCAGTGCACCGTGCAGTGCAGCACTAGACTGTACGTGGTGGGAGTGCTACAGTCTCAGCCTGTGGTTGGGAGGATATTTAAAGGGTCAAAATTTACTAATTTTGAAATCCCAACGTGGTCCTTACCTGATTATGTATTCATTGCATGGTTTTAAAATTTCACACATCTACGAAATCATGAAGAAAATGACAATTTTAGGTTGCCGCTGACCCAAAAATAAAATGACTCTCTTCGTTTGAATATAGACTGGCTCCCCATCACCAAGTGTCATTTCTGTGCATTTTCTCCATGTTGACTTCAGGTTCCATACACTTCGAGCGCCCTCTCACGGATTGTCAATTTTTTATAGCAAAACAGAGGTTTAAAACTCCAAATTTAAGGTGGTGGTTTTAATTTTTGGTGGAGAGTTACATCAAATCATGAATTTGAGTTAATAAGGATTATAATAGTCCACTCAAATACTTCATTGAAAAATAAATTACCTTCTCCGGTAACCCCCTCCACAAAACCCACCAATTTCTAACCTAACCCTATAGCCCCTAACCCTAACCCTAACCCCAACCATGAACCCAACCAAAAACACCCCACATCCGAATCACGGAGTTTCTTTTACATTACTCTTCCATCCAGGACTGTTGTTTGTAACCGCAGAGTTTTATTTCCAATCGTCCTGAAAAAAAACCAACCCTAACCTACCTCCATGCCCTAACCCCAACCAACCCATTCCAACCAAAAACGCCCACAACCGAATCACTGAGTTTCTTTTACCATAGGGCCTACTCTTTCCTCCATGCAGGACTGCTGTTTGTAACCGCAGAGTTTTATTTCCAACGGTCCTGAAAAACCCTAGCCCTAACCCTAACCCTAACCCTAACTAACCCAACCGAAAACACCCGGCCACACCTGAATCACGGAGTTTTTTTAACATTAACTTTTCCTCCAAGACTGGTGTTTGCAGCCGCAGAGTTTAATTTCCAACCGTCCTGAAAAACCCCAACCCTAACCCTAACCAACCCAACCAAAAACGCCCACAACCGAATCACTGAGTTTCTTTTACCATGAGGGCCTACTCTTTCCTCCATGCGGGACTGCTGTTTGTAACCGCAGAGTTTTATTTCCGACCGTTCTTAAAAAAACTATAACCCTAACCCTAACCTGTCCTTGCTCTATGCCCTAACCCAACCAACCCAACCGAAAACACCCAACACCCTAATCATTTACTTCATTTGGGCCTAGGCTTATAAACTGCTCACAAAAAGTTAGGAAACATTTTTTAATCAAGTATATTTTTATTATTTATTACTCTCTTTGTATTTGTTATATATCAATGCAAAGCTGAAGTGTTCCTCTTTAAAATGATACCACATTTGCAATGATTACATGTTGCTGAATTTGGCTACATGAATGACAATGAGGCAAAGTCACAAATCAAATGTGCCAAAATTACCGCATGTTTGAATTACAGTGTCAATTTGTTTGTTCACACAGTAACACAAAATTGCTAATTTTGGCACATTTGATTTGTGACTTTGTCTCATTCTCATTAATGTGGCCAAGTCCAGCAACATGTCATCATTGCACATTTGGTATCATTTTAAAGAAGAACACTTCAGCTTTCTATTGATATGCAACATAATACAAGAGGGTAATAAATAATAAAAATATACATGATTAAAAAAAGTTTACTAACTTTTTGTGAGCAGACTACTGCGTGTAAATGAATAGTTGTATTACCATTCAGCCGTTTTAAACACAACATTAACATTAACCGCAAAATACCCCAAACCGAACAGTGGAGTGTATAACAAGCCAGTCGCGTTAAAAACAATATTTAAAAAACCAACCAACCAACCAAACAAACAAACAAACAAACAAACATTTAACATCAATCAAAACACCCCATATCCAAACCATGGAGTGTCTCTTTACATGACCATTTCCTTCAAAACTATCCACATTAATTGTTGTAGGCCTACCCACAATTCAACCCCTTTATAACCCCAGTCTAAACATTCTAGACGCCGCCCTCGATACCACTTCCTCGGTGTCTCCCCTCGGTTCTTTGCTACAGTGCTTCTCCATGGATGCTTCTCCAAGCAGACTACACTGGTTCGGACTCCTTTCCCTCCCAGCCTCGGATTGCTTGAACCATTTGCATTATAACTTACCGTCAAGTTGCTCATCCTGTATGGTAAATCAAATGATAGCCCCTGCATATTTCAGGAAATTAATTACATACATATAGAAATCCCTTTCGTGCATGTTGAATTTGAAGAATGCTATTCGAAAGGTTAAAACATACATTCTTTCAGAGAACTTTGATTTTGACTAGACGTATTCTCATTTCAAGCACAGCCGAGTCTGGAACCGAGTCTGGAATAAGAAAAGTCTGTCTTTTTCATTGTATTATCAATAAAGTTACATAAGGGATCTAAGCCGATATTTCCTTAGACCGTGTGTACCAAGTAGTGATGGTGAAATAATCCACAAAAAGAAATAAAGCCCCCAAAAGTATTATGTAATTAATTTGCTGCAGAATATAAACGTATTATTAACTATAGGGATCCACGTTTTGTTCAACTTTCCATTGACGATTTCAATAAAATTGAAACAATTCAATGCAAATGCTGACGAGTATTTTGAATTGTTTCAATTGACGAATATTAAAACGTTTATCAAAAATCAGGCACGATACAAACAAATAAAACACCCAAAACAAATTGCATTTTAAAATGTCCTCATAATCATTTTTATTCGTTTGAAATCAATTTACATTGCTTACAACTACCAGCAAATTGTTAATGAAATCATTTTCTTCAACTGACGTCTTCACACTCTAGCCTATAAAAACCCTTCAAGCAGAGACGACTCACTTTAGGATATTGTACAATAAGTGCATTGTCGCACAGTAGGCCTATATATTCACGGGGTGAAATCTTGACTTTTTCATTTCATGAGGCAAAGCTGAGTGAAATGGGAAAAAGCCAGATTTCACAGAGTGATTATATTTTACGACAATCCACGAACAACTGCATTTATTTTGTTTTATAAACCAGAAACTCACACACAGATTATTATTATTTGGATATTTTTCACAACAAACACAAAAAAGACACGGAAACTTGTCCATCCCACACTCTGAATAAAATAAAAAGGATCTAAATGTGCGAGTTAAATAATGTTGGTTACAACCCAATGTTCTGACACCCCCAGTGTATTTCCTAACCCTATTAACCCTAACCCTAACCCCCCCCCCCCAAGGGGGGTCTTCGTCGACAATAGGGTGTCGAAATAAAGAGCAGTCACCATATTTATAACACATTGAACGCATTTCATTGCAGAATACAATCACTGGCTTTTCTATTATTTTCACACGGCTTCGCCCCGAGAAACAGAATAATTATTCCAGATTTCACTTCGTGATTACAATCTGCAATATTGCACTCATATAATTATGCATACAATATGTTTACTATTTTGATGTTCTAAGAACTACTGTGCAGTTTCATCAAATACGAAACACTTTTCAATATTACTAAATATTTTATTTACACCACTTACGAAGACAATCTTTTCAACAAAAATCACCTTAAACCATAATCCAATGCCAGAAACCTCCCTATATGTTTAGGTGATTTCAAAACTTATAGTTTCTATTTTCAGCAATAATTCTGAAAACCCCCGAAATCGGATACATGCAATTCATGTTCTAATGTAATGTTAAAGATGTGAAAACTGGATAGCCTTTGCAGCCCTGCAGAGCTATCAAACATTATCCCCGGAAAAGCCATTGTCCCGTACAAACAATTGAAAAACAAATGAAAGAAAAAACAATTTCTTTAAAGGCACTGAACACGTTTGGAAATTGTCAAAGACCAGTGTTCTCACTTGGTGTATCCCAACATTATGCATAAAATAACAAGCCTGTGAACATTTGGGCTCAATTGGTCATCGAAGTTGCAAGAAAATGATGAAAGAAAAAACACCCTTGTTGAACAATATTGTGTGCTTTCAGATAGGAATAAAAACTTCTTGCAAGAGGTTTTTATTATTTTAGTGAGAAATTACCTCTTTCTCAAAAGCTACGTTACTTCAGAGAGAGTCGTTTCCTACAATGTTTTATATTATCAACAGCTCTCTGTTGTTCGTTACCAAGTAAGTTTTTATGCTATAATATTTGTTTTGAGTCATTACCAAACGTGTACGATACCTTTAATTAACTTAGGCTAACTTAAATTCCAGAAAACAACCTAACACGTGACCAATCACGTTGTCCCCGCTTACATCTTTAAAATATTACTACTAATAATAATTTAATCATAACTGAAATTATAGAAGTTGTATTGCACACACTCCAAGATGGCGTCTGATGTTCCTTTTCTAGCCAATCACTAAGTCAATGGTATTGTTACACACATCACAAACTACATAGTAATCACGCAGTATCTTTATGGTGGTAATGACAAGCAATCAAGTACAAATAAAACATGATCAGTGAACAAAATTTCCTTCCTATTTTTAAATTTTGTACCAAATTACTCACAAAAAGTTACCTCTATTTTATTCAACTGGAGGAGTTCAGTTATAGAAACAGGATTTAAATGGCGTTAACAATTCTAGTCCAAAAAAAGATCAATATTTCATATAATAATGCACCATCGTTCAAATTTGTAATTTACTAGCAATACAGAAATGCAAAATACAAAATACTCAGGAAACACTGACTTGGGACGACAGTTCGTGTGCATAATGTGGACACATAAACAGTAATTGTGGCATTTTCTACGGTATCAATGCCTGTTGGCTTTATTGTAAACAAATTTAGGATAATTGAGGGCGCTATGAGAAACGAATTTGCATATTTGATTATCTCATTACAAAAACCTCCACATGTGGGCATTAGGCTAATAGGTTGTTATTCTAAAAAAAAACTTGAAAGTTTTTTTTATAGAATAAATTAATCATATCAGACATAAGCATGTTGTAAATTATGTTCTAATGATTCAACGCACCTATGAATAAGTGTACGTTTCCACTCAAACTTAATTTAAACCAGATAAGCTGTCTGGGGGTCTACAGTTCATTTTATTTATTCTCCAAGTTAAACTATTATATAAAGAAATATTGATAGCCTACATGTCCACATGATGTGCAAGTTTTATAACGTGACAAATAATTATGCAAATTACTACTATTAATTATCTTCTTCTAGTTTTTTGGCACTTAGGCCTAATAAACTGAAAAAGATCCACATAAGTAGGCAGGAGAAGCACTCTCTCACCATTAATGGCTTAACGAATGTGGCAAATTAAATTATCAACCACACATAAGATACAACACGGGCCCTTGACAGAACAAAAAGGATCCCATTGCTCATAACATCAAAACACAATCTAAAAACTCCCGGGTCAGAATTGACCCGAACCCATGGGTCATGACCCACTTCTGGATTTCAGTTCGGATTCCCCGCAGTTTAACCCATTTCTGGGTCATTTTTACACAGATTACGGGTCACACTGACCTATAAATGGGTCAGGCCCCCAAGGACCCGGGTCAGTTCTGACACAGGTTTTTTGTAGGCATCATAGTTGTTTCAAAACACACGCCATATCGAGAGAGGGCGGTGTAGATAAAATAAACAACTCTCAAAGAGCATACGCTTTGCTTAGGTCGAGTTGAATTGGTACAAACAATAATTGCTGAACACTGATGAACGGCGGGCATCAAAATTCATCTATGCTTTGGAATGCACTACTTTAGTTATAATGGTGTACAGAGGTGCCACATTGTTCTAGTCTTATAAAATTGTCGGTCATGCGCGAATGACAACAACAAATAGGTTGATTTTTTACTTTATAAAAAGGACCAGAAAATCCAAGTAATTGTGCAAAATAACGTTTAACAAGTTTCAAAAGCTTCACTTTTGTTTAAACTTCAGTTAATGGGAGACTTTTGGTAACACTAGGTGGCAGCAGACTTACCTAGTTAAAAAACATTAATCTGGAAAGTACGCAATCATACGTAATTATATATTTTACCTATGTCTGGCGCCATCTAGCGCTCCCAAATCCCGAACTTACTCAAAAGTATGCAGGATTTATTCAACTTAAAGGGACACGTTGCCTTGGATCGGGCGAGTTGGTCTATAAAAAGCATTAAGTTTAGTCGTTTGTTATAAAATTCTTAGGCCTATGGTTAGAAAGATGTTTAAAAAGTAGAATACAATGATCCACACAATTATGTCTCGAATTTGGGTGGTTTTCCTTTTAAATCGTGAACAAACACGGTCGGCCATTTTGTGGAGTCAAATTTTTGACTCCACAAAATGGCCGACCGTGTTTGTTCGCAAAGTATAAGGAAAACCACGCAATTTCGAGGCATATTTGTGTGGCTCATTGTATTCTACTTTAAAACGTCTTTCTAACCATAAGCCCCTATGCATTTTAAAACAAACGGTTACAAATGCTTTTTTTTTTAGACCAACTCGTCCGATCCAAGGCAACGTGTCCCTTTAACTAACAGTGATGTAACATTGGCCGTGTCCGAAACGGCGACTTCGGCTAGAGCTACGGCTGTTGCTAAGGGTGTCCTATACTTCAACGCATGATGACGCGGAAATCTAGCCGTAGCCGTAGCCGCCAATTCAAACACGGCCTTAGTAATAAGCAATTCCGTACCTTTTGTTATTTAACAAAGGGCGCAATAATGACACAAACGTACCTTTTATGGTGGCAGATGGAGGATGCTTCATGACCCGGCTGAGAAAAATAAACATAACAATTTCCCAATTTTAAGTCAAACGGAAACCACATTTTAATGCCTAAACTCACCCTGCCGGTCACACAGTTACCGCCGGATGAGGCCCTAACTGCACCCCCCCCCCCCCAAAAAAAGCCCAAGATAGTAATCCGACACGCCTTCAACGAACAAGTTATCTCCACCTTTTTTCCCTTTAATAAAATGCTTCCTAGATTAATTTTGCTCAATTGCCAAATAAACATTGGATTGTTGTTCCCTCAAGGGATATACACCCTTTGTTTTTACTACATTTAAGTTCAATTTCATACCAGATAAAGTGTTTTTTTAAAGAGATTTTTACCACTTTCAGCCATCTTGAATTGACACTTACTTGTGTTAGCCAACGCAATGCAGAGTATAGTCCATTATCTAATTGCGTACATAACTTTTAATCAGTTTAATTTGTTCATTTCGCAAAAAGCAGTTCTTTGTAAAGAGTGTTCATAGTAAGCCTACCTCTTGAAATTGAGTTTCATAGAGTTGGCCATTACTTTTGCTTTGAAATAAACTGTGCTCTGCCTGTCCTGGTTATGTTACAAAGTTTTCTAACATTTAAGTACAAGATGGCTGCTGTGAGTGCTAAAAATTTCTGCACTGCAAACACAATACAATGCAGGTTTATTCATACCTACAGAAAAGACACACAAAAGCCGAACATGTTTTCTTTTATTTCACAATAAAAAACCCCACACAAAGACACGATTTGTTATCCTTTATTTCACTACAGACAAAGGCAAAAGGCCACATTTCACAAATCTTAGATTGCAACCATCATTTCACCTTAAACTAGTTTTCATTAATGTATCTTCTAAGCATTGCATTCAGTGTTGCAAAAAACATGTTTCCTTTTTAATAATTACAATAAGTCAAACCGTAACACATTTTATCAGTGAACAATTTCATGCGTTGTTGAAAAATTCATTTCCAAAAACAGGCTTGACTTTCAGCCATCTTGTATATATCGTAGGTTGTTTTCTATAATGTCATACAGCAATGATTATTTTTATGACAGACTCTAATCATGATTAAGAGAAGACGTCAGTGCACAGTGATTCTTGTAGTTTGATGCATGAAGCCAGCCATGTTTCTGTAGCAATAACAGTCATATTTCTCAACGATACCTAGAAGGATCTTTGCACAAATCACATGTCTCAATGCCGGAATGCTATCAGTCCCAGACCATGCTGGCAGAGTTTACAGTAAAATATGTATTGGTGGGCCAGTGTACTTAGGGGCCATTCAGAATAATCAATTTAAAAAAACAAATTGACCCTCCCAACCACCCCAATTTTCTACTTTTAAATATTGAATGGCTTCATAATATAATTTATGCACTGAAGAACAAAGTAATGCCTCAAATGAACCAGATATTTTAAATCAAAGGTATCCAACATCTACTCCTAGAACTCCATGAGACGATAGCGGAACGATCCTCATAGTTCTAGTAGTATCCAACACCAGTAGTTTTCAATGTCTTCCTGGCTTAAACAAACAACTTTGTAGTATAATCAGGAATTAAATTGACGATCTTGGCCAGCTGGGTTTTTTTTTTCTTCTTCTTTTTCGTTTGTTAATATTATATGTAATTGTTTAAACAAAAACTGATTTTTATTTTATTTTTTTACATTGACTATTCTGAATGGCCCTTTAATATCAAACTTGATCAAGCCCCAACAAACACAAAATAACAATCTTAATGCCCATTCAAATTAGTTTATGTCCAGTCTATTTCCAAGCCGAGAATACCATTGTTGATTTTCAGTCATGTGTAATATCAACCAATTGTTTGATGTACAGAACTTCCTTTCGAAAAGTGAACACCCTTTTGCAAACTTTTAATAGAAAAACCGAACTTTGCTCTACAGAGCTTACAGGATCTTCTTTGGGATTTGCTTAAAACAAAATAACAAGCAAAGCTAACAGATGCATCTTGCTTGTTACCTTTAGTTGTGTGAGTTTCCCCAGGAATTACAAAGATGCTTGGGTTCCACTCGTTACTAGCACCCCAGTAAGCCAACAAGTTTGATTGGCAGGGGGAGGGGTGTAGGAAACCACAGAACCTAGCACAGGCTGTAAGCAAGACATGTGGAAGCCTGCTACAAAGAACTGATGGCTCCACTTATCAGAGGGTTAGATCTGGCTAGGTCTGTAAGTCTGTACAATTTTGAGCACAAAGTATACAAATGAAAAGAGTTTTCAACCCCTCAAAAAATTACAACTGTGGGACCTGACCCCCCCCCCCCCCCTCTTCGATTTGTAGAATGGTCCAGTCTAGGATATCAAAGACTTTGAATCCCCCAGGGCACTATACTTGACAGGGTTTCTTATAATCGTTTTAATCATTACTAACAGTTTGTTTTTGTACAATAATATGTGATTACTTTCACAAATCACACTTGAATCAAACTGGGTTTCACTTTTTGTTCAATCATAATTAATTTACTTTGACTTTCATTGTTGTTTGCATGATGTAATCAAGGCATCCTTCTCCACATTGACCCTACAACTAAATTTATTTGAATAGTATTTGAACCTAAAACTTGCTGTGAGTTTTCAACCCATTATGAAATGTATACCAAATTAGACCGACTTACCAAATTTGACTGATCAACAGAAAACCCAGTAAAACATTTGATATTTTTCATGAGGTGCGTGATGTGTTTCATCTTCATTTTGCTTCATCCCAAACATAAAAATCAATGAATCTCTGTAGACGCTGCTACATTCTTGGTCATGTTCCCTGCTTGCAATTATAATAAATCTATTCATACCAAAATGGGATCAGACTATTTTGCCCTCCCAGCCTGGGTTTGGTTACAATGATTTGAATTGGAGACATTCATCCACTACTACGCCATTTGCGAGTCAGATTTGAACAAAGTCTTGTAAAATGAGTCACAAGGAACCGCTTAAATTTGAATTCCTCATACTATAGAGACAGTTGCTCTGTCAAATTGTATGGAGCAAGCTCCAGATGAGCAAACCCCGTTACCATTGTGCCAAACACATTCATTCAGAATTGTGTATGGGTGTTTGCTCTTTCTTACAGTATTACGCAAAAGCTTGACACAGCAACTGTTTCTATAGTCTGAGAACTTCAAATTTTAAGCGGTTACTAATATGGAAGATTGTTGTACTAGACGTTATTCAAATCTAACTCACAAATGGTTTATTGCAATGGATTGGCAATGTAGATGCTGAAACAGAGCTGTCTGAGAATACCAATACCTTGATTGTTGCTGCCTTGGTGAGCTGAGACTTCAGTTATCAGGTTGTTCTATCCCCATTGATCATCAGTCTCTTCTGTACCATTAAAGGAGAGACAATATAAATAATATTAATACTTCAAGTTTGATTAATGACTGAAAGGCAGGGTACAGGATAGAGCCCGAAACTGACCTTGAATGGGTGCTATTCAAAGAACTGGATTACACCAAGAATGGGACATACCCTCTGTGTATTGTTATATTTCTAAAACTTCATATTAATCTTAATACAGTGATGAGAAGAAGGGAACATTGAGACCACATTGTCCTTTAATCTGGTTTGAACATTTCATTCTCATCAAATGATTACCATAATGTGCATTTTCTATTCAAAGCGTTTGTCGTCTTGTCTTTTTTCCAATGGCATTAATTTTGTCAGTAATGTTTGCAGCAGCACAATGTGATAACGCACCATGTCATAATATCATTTGAGGCTCTGAAAAAAGCCAGTTTGTTAATGAACGTTTCAAACAGTGTACTCTGGGCCCAATTTCATAGAGCTGCTTAAGCACAAAAAGTAGCTAAGCACAACAAAATTATGCTTACCAGAATAAGGTTACCTGCCAAAATACCATTCCACATGTACAATCTGTGACTGGTATCCTGCTTATATTTGCTTAGCAGAAAACTGTTAAGCAATATTGGGCCCTGGTTGTCTTCAGGGTCCAACTTCATGGAGCTGCTTAAGCAGCAAACATTGCTTAAACATTTACTGCCTAGCGAAAATAAGCAGGATAACAGTCCCAGTTTGTACATGTGACATGATATTTTGGCTGGTAACCTTATTTTGGTAAGCATAATTTGGTTTTGCTTATAGCTACTTTTTGTGCTTATAAGCAACTCTATGAAACTGGGCGCTTGAGAAACTTACATAACTTGGTGCTTGTCTGAAACACTTTCGATCCTGTACCCTGCCTTGACTCAATTGATTTAATTCAGAGGTATCCATTTTTTAACACATAAAAACCCCACATACATCTACAAGATTGCTCAACACTTTGATCCAATTGAGGCAATGAGTTACCAAGGATTCAAAAGGGGGATCTGGTTGTCTATGTATGCAAATTGGACATGGGTCTGAAAGCGCTTGGATGCTGTTTTTTTGCACTGCGAATCAGTGCAATGATGAAGATCCAACAGGATAACAAGTCCAGTGAGATCAGACGTCAGTCATCATCTTGTAGTCGTCCCATAGCTCACCAATCTCCTCTACACCAAAAACAAATGGAGGGGACAAAAAGAAAGACAAAACAGACATTATTGTAGAGTTCTTTGCATTTTTAATAAAGGCAGGATACATGATGAGGCCAAAATTCTCTCTGGATAAGTTTCCAGTCAATTAATTTGCCAAATTTCTTTTGCTTTTTTCTTCTGACATCAAAATCAGATGACTTCCACTATCCTGTTGGAGTTGTTAGTGATGACGTCAGCTTTGGCTTAATTAATATTGTTGAACACTTCACAAGAATGTTTAAGACCAATCATGATGTATATATGGCCAACTTGTGCTCAACCCATGTGTGATAAGTCTCCAATGACTGCAAAAAAGGGGGAAAAAGTATTAATTCCAAGCTTAACCCTCCAACTCAGAGGTCGATTCTGTAGCCCACTTTTCTCGCCATTCAAAACCATTTTACACATCTCACAGATCATGCATGGTTGTGTACACTTTGATACAATAGTAAAGCTCAAGTTTAATCCTCCTACTCTGAGGTCGATTCTGGAGACCACTTTCTCGCCATTCAAAACCATTTTACACGTCTCACAAATCATGCATGGTTGTGTACACTTTGATACAATAGTAAAGCTCAAGTTTAACCCTCCTACTCTGAGGTCGATTCTGGAGACCACTTTCTCGCCATTCAAAACCATTTTGCACGTCTCACAGTTCATGCATGGTTGTGTACACTTTGATACAGTAGTAAAGCTCAAGCTTAACCCTCCTACTCTGAGGTCGATTCTGGAGCCCACTTTCTCGCCATTCAAAACCATTTTGCACGTTTCACTGATCATGCATGGTTATGTACACTTTGATACAATAGTAAAGCTCAAGCTTAACCCTCCTACTCTGAGGTCGATTCTGGAGACCACTTTCTCGCCATTCAAAAACCATTTTGCATGTTTCACTGATCATGCATTGTTGTGTACACTTTGATACAATTGTAAATAGTAAAGCTCAAGCTGAGGTCGATTCTGGATCCCACTTTCTCGCCATTCAAAACCATTTTGCCAATTCACTGATCATGCACGGTTGTGTACATTTTGATACCATAGTAAAGCTACTGCTGTGTATATGTATAGAGAGGAATTTTTGTTTATGCAGGGTACAGGATTTTGCTATGAATTTCTTCATTAACAAAGTATTTTTTGTATTCAAATATTTACACATGTTCTTGTGAACAAAATTTTGTTTCTAACATTTACAGATTTTCCAGTTAAGTTGTTATTGTTTATTTCGGCCTAAGAATTATACATGATCATGTACCCTGCCTTTGCTGTGTCAATTTGTTTTTCTGATTTATTTATTATTACACAATATCACTTTGTCCGAGGTAATGCAATGAGTAAGTAACTAGAATGATAAGGGGATCTGATTGTCTGGGCAAAATGAAAATGGTGGTGTTACAAAACACTGCCTTGGCATTAAAAACGTTAGCTATCTTGCATCTTAGTTTCTTGTAGTCATTAAGTCTGTTGGGTAATTCTCCCATGGGAGAGGAACAAATTTCAATAATAAATATTTTTATATTGAACCTTTTTTGGTACTTTTTCCAGACCTCAATTAAAGGGGAATTCAGTTCAAAAAAAGAAATTGATTTTTGTTGTTATATTTCTGGAAAAACAGTGATTTTTGCAATTTATGATTAAAGATTTGTAGATTTGCGTACATGTACTTTCTGAGTTACAGGGAAAAGGTTTGATTTATGGTATAATGTTACAAGCTACCAACATTAAAATAAATCTCTCTATTATATACAATTTGTAAGGGAAATGGCCTTAGCTTTCGATCCAAACCGGACCTTCGTCAGAGGCATAAACAAACACAGACACAAACATATCCATTTATAGCAAAAAGAGGAGCAAATGATTAAGGGAAGGTATCCAGAAGAAAGTGGGAAAACTGTAGCCAATCAAAGCTATTAATTTACAAACAATAGGGTGGCCAAGAACCAATCAGAGCAAGGTAGTGAGGAGAAAGGATGGTCAGTGTGAAAGGATGGATCACTAGACCGTAAAGGTGGTAACTGCATTCTAGGCATTACTATATATGTATATATTCATATACAGCGTAGGCCTTCAATTAAAAATGTCAAAATTAGCACCTAATTCCGTTATCGAAAAAATTGCAAAACTTACTTATTTCACAAATGTTCTTGTTTTTTTCACTTCAAATCATGTATGTTGAGAAAAGACCCTACTATAAACATAAATAAAAAATATAAACTTTAAAATAGTAATTTCTTGGCATTTTTCCAGGTGGTTACAGAATTTCCAAACGGTAACGAAATTACGGTAACAGAATTACGCATGCACAAAGTATGCACATTTCCTCCAGATTGTGGTAGATTGAAGGGTGACATTGCCATCCATGTCAAGAGTGTTAAAGCCGAGGTTAGCACATCTGAAGAGTTTGCTGAGGTTGCATCCAAGTTGAGCCAAAAAAAACCTGCCTTCCACTGCCCTAGGAAGGGAGCTGAAAAAGTCATACCTCAGTTTGATGCTGACTGTGAAGGTGTAGAGGCAATTCCTAACACCAAGCATTTGCACAAACTCACAGTCATATCCCGATATGTGGTTGATGTAAAACTTCATGCCCACTCAAGTACAACTATCAGGCACATCTTCAAAGTTGAACATCCACAGAGCGTCCAAGAGAAAGTGTCAAATGAGAAAACTGACTTAAATAGAGCTTGAATATAAGTAGTAAATGTTATTTTGCCAGATGTAGCTGTTGGAAAGTGGGTGTTAATCCCATATCACACTGCCAAAACAACAAGCTACTATGTTGGCCAAATCTTGACACAAACAGAGAGTCAAGAAAATGTAGCAGTTAAGTTTCTGCAGCTTAGGGGTAAGTTTAAGTTTGTGTGGCCGAGCATTTTTTTCAACTTTGTTCTGCATTGTAGTAAAAAACACCCCTGAACTCTACAAATAACAGGTAGTGTCCATGTTTAGACTAGTTGTCTAGCATAGAACATATTTTCTTGGGAAAGATTAAGTCTTGACAAAGATGCGTAATAAGAATTGCCCTTATTTGTCCCCAGTAGGGTATTCGGTGTTTAAAACTTTTTAACATCAGGGAATCTTGGAATAAAATGAATAGGGGACAGATAAAGTCTTGAAAAAGGCGATGTAAGATAACTCAAAGAAGAGGAAGACACTGGGCGAGTATTGTCTTCCCAATGTGTCCAAGCCCACAAACACAGAATTGAAAGGCAATGGAAGTCCCTCTTTGAAAGCCTTTGTGAATTTGAACAGCTAAAGGAGAGACAATCATGAGAATGTTGATGAGAATGCATGAAGTGCAGGACCAGTTCCTGATGAAAAGGCAGGAACGAATTAACAAGTTTACAAATACAACAAATACATGTAGTAGACTTTACTGAGTGTGTTTTACAAAATCAATTTTACTGAGGGAGGACCTCATTAAGACAAAAGAAAGGAATAAATTCCACGCAGTTCGTGGATGGCTTTGGTCGAAGTGTATTTGAGGTCTAAACAGATGAAGACCAAGTAGAGTTAACAAGAGTAAAAAGCAATATGCTCATACATGTAGATGAACACAGATCCATGTCATTTTTGGTGACATAACGATCAAATTTCAGTGTAAGTAACGGAGAAAAGAGTATTTATTTCTGTCCAGATGAGAATGGAAGTGAGGGAATTTTACTCCTCTGTATTTAAGTCTTCTGGCTTTTCAATATGGCCAGTTCATTTATCCCGATAAATGAATTGCTTCCAAGAGAGAAAAACCAGCCTACCCTTCTTACAGGTCTGTGGTTTGGCTCTAAGGATCTAGATATGAATGGGTTTTTTTGCATTCATTTGTTGAAGGTGCCCAAGTTTTGGCACATGGTGGTATTCGGTGGACTTCACCCCAAGGGGAAGTAATTGCCAGCACATTCATCCCTTTAATCTCCTCTGTTTTGACTCTGTTGCTCGGCCTTTGTTGCAAAATATGGTGCAGTTCATTGGCTTGTATGGATGTTCTTTTTGTAAGCATCCTGGCCGTCAGGTTCCACAAGGAAATGGGACATCTCATGTGTACCCCCTGGAATTGCATTCAGACAGGTCAGAAGATGAAACATTACAACACATGCGCCAAGCTTTACGAGACAGTAGGAAGATTCTTGGTGTAAAGGGTCCATCTGTACTCATAAATCACCCATACTTCAATATCATAACTGGATTTGTCCCCGAGTATATGCACTGAGTAAAATGAAGAGGGGGCACATAAAGTCTTGAAGAAGGCGATGTAAGATAACTCAAAGAAGAGGAAGACACTGGGCGAGTATTGTCTTCCCAATGTGTCCAAGCCCACAAACACAGAATTGAAAAGCAATGGCAGTCCCTCTTTGAAAGCCTTTGTAAATTTGAACAGCTAAAGGAGAGACAATCAAGAGAATTGTTGATGAGAATGCATGAAGTGCAGGACCAGTGCCTGGTGATGGCAAGGCAGGAAAGAATTACAACTTAAACAGTACACTTTACTGAGGGTGTTTTACAAAATCAATTCTACTGGGGGAGAGGACCTCATTGAGACAAATGGAAGGTAAAAATGCATTTGTGTTGATCTGAGGTCTAAACAGATGAAGACCAAGTAGAGTTAAAGTAAAAAGCAGTATGTACATATTGTACATTTACATGGACACAGAGCCATGTCATTTTTGGTGACATAACGATAACGTCGTTTCAGTGCAAGTAACGCAGAAAACAATATTTGTTTCTGTCATGAGAATGGAAGCCAAGGATTGCAGGTACACAAGTTTGCAACAGACTCCATGCATTATTCCAACAATTGGATTGAGGCTCATCGTGATGAATAAACCCCAAAGATATTAGATTTGGAGATATGGGGATACAATGCACTGAGTACTCCATTGAGAAAATACACCACAGGAAAGAAAGAAATATCAACCCTTCCTTCACAGTTTGCTGTCAAGAGTTAAAGATGGATTTTCAATCCAGTTCTACAGAGAGGTTGGTATAGAGAAAGCAAGGTGCACACTTTGAATATGAGAATTAGATGCAGCTTGTACAAAAGCAAAAAGGGTTGTAGGTTGTTATTATTATTATTATTATTATTATTATTATTATTATTATTATTATTATTATTATTATTATTATTATTATTATTATTATTATTATTATTATTATTATTATTATTATATATTTCTGGTAATGAAACCAAGGATACCTCACAAGTGAACTTAATCACTGTAGCTCGCAAGCCTGAGGAAACCTGTAAATAAGGGTGCTTGCAATGTGAACCAGAAACACCGGGGTTAAACCCCTACTCTTCCACGATAAGTGTTCTGGGTTCTTTTACGTGCACTACCAATCCTAGTACACGGGACCAACGGCTTTACGTCCCATCCGAAGGACGAAGCATGTGGTTAAGTGTCTTGCTTAAGGACACAAGTGTCACGACTGGGATTCGAACCCACACTCTGCTGATCAGAAACACGAGAGCTTGAGTTGGGTGTTCTTATCCGCTCGGCCACGACACGCCACCTCACGTTGTTAGGTGTAATGGTAATATTTCATTGAAAACGAAACACACAATCTACTTTTGTTCCCACTGAGCAACATTGACTGTAAAATCTCAGAAACACAAGAGTCAAGTGTTTTGTGTGCCGTTTGTTTTATGCACCAAAGAACACAATTCAAATACTAGGGGAAAGGTGGTATTGGTTTTGATCTTTCTGATTACGCACCTATGTAGTTAATTAATTTTTCAGTCACCTGTGAGTCTTTGGAATAGTAACTTAAATTTTTAATGAAACATAGTGAAACATTTTCACTTTGTGAAAAATGAACATTTCAAATCAATGGCATAAGCTCAGTGCAATTTTTCAAACTTTGTCAGAAAGTTACACCAATTGTAGTGAAGAACGCATTTTTGTAAAGAGTTCAGTGTCAATAATAGTTTGGTAAAACACAAAATGAAACGTTTCTCCATATTGTGATGGGTTCCAAATTAACTCATAAGGTAGATTGCGAGTGTTCCTAACCAATAAATGGTAATGAAAAATCAAATCTCCTGACAATGACACGTCTCTGAGATGTAAGGACTACATCAACCATGTCAGCATGTTTTATGTTTTACAGAACAAGCAATATCAATTCACCATCAAACAGGTTGGTCAAGACAAGCCTTCAACTCATTATTCTGTTGACCATTGCCACAAGAATCTGAATCCAGCTGCTGACTCAACTCAAACGTAATGCTCCAGACAAGATGCAAAACCCATAGGATCAGTATTAAGGGTTGACCTTTGGCCAGTCAAGTATGATCAAGATTTGTATCTTTGTGATGTGGCCGAGCGGTCTACTGCATCGGACTCAAGTTCTGATGGTTGAATCATCCGAGTGTGGGTTCAAATCCCGGTCATGACACTTGTGTCCTTGAGCAAGGCACTTATCCCTAATTCCTTCTCTTAACCCAGGTGTATATATGGGAAACTGAGAGGACTGAGACAGTACTGTTGGATTCAGCCCTTAGTGTTAATCTAAGTAGCTTTGTGTTGAGAAATTTAGAGGAATTTGGTCTAAAAGTATGCCTGCTAAACAGGGATAATGTTGTTAAGTGGCTTCAAGGCACTGGACACGTTTGGTAATTGTCAAAGACCAGTATTCTCACTTGGTGTATCCCAACATATGCATAAAATAACAAACCTGTGAAAATCTGGGTTCAAGCGGTCATCAAAGTTGCAAGAAAATAATGAAAGAAAAAACACCCTTGTTGCACAAATTTGTGTGCTTTCAGATGCCTGAGAAAGGCTTCAGGCCTGAAGTCTTTCTTAGATTCAAATATTTTAGTGAGAAATTACCTCTTTCTCAAAAACTACGTTACTTCAGAGGGAGTCGTTTCTCACAATGTTTTATACTATCAACAGCTCTCCATTGCTCGTTACCAAGTAACTTTTTATGCTAACATATATTCTGAGTAAATCTCAAACGTGTCCAGTGCCTTTAATCTAGCTACATGTACCAGGATCTGTGCGCTATATAAAAACCAATTATTACTAATATCTAAATAATGATATACACTATGGCAGTCAGGACCTAGACTCATTATTCTGATGACCATCGCCACAAGAATCTGAATACAGCTGCTAACTCAACTCAAACATGATGCTCCAGATAAGAAGCAAACTAATATAATATACACAAAGCATGATACACTACCACAATAGGTTAGTCAAATTAAGGTTTCTGAAGTTCAAGCCTATAGGATCAGGACTCATTATTCTGATGACCATCGCCACAAGAATCTGAATCCAGCTGTTGAAACTCAAATATGACTCCACACAAGAAGCAAATTAGTATACCATGCAGACAGTATGATACACCAACGCTAAGGTTAGATCAAGCCATGTCAAATGATCAAACTCAAAATAATGGACAAAATAGTTAATGGCCTGACGTTTCGACCCTAGCAGAGTCTTTCTCAAAGGCCTTCGAGAAAGACTCTGCTAGGGCCAAAACGTCAGGTCTTTCTCGAAGGCCTTCGAGAAAGACTCTGCTACGGCCAAAACTTCAGGCCATTAACTATTTTTTGCTTTTACACCATAGGTCCTTTTGGTTGGTAAGCGGTTTGCAACAGCTAATTATATTTTCTCAAATAATGGAGTTAAATGTAATTGGAATTGTTACACTGATAACCAATGCTAAGAGATTTCAAGACCAGCTGCTGGCTCCACTCCAACATGACACTTCCTACAAGAAGCAAATTATATCAATGAATGATAGACATTCCCAAATCCCAACAGCTCCCTAAAAAAGGCTGAAGTACAAAATTGGTATCATTGGCAAAACTGCCCTTGTACATCCAGACCCCTTAAATTCAACTTGCTAAAAACACAGGTAATTGATGCATGCAAAAGCAATCTTACCTCTCATTTGTTCACATTAAGTTTTGATTTTCAAGGGGTCTGTAACATATCAAATTTGATTCTGTCATGGAGTATGCATCTTCACACCAGCCTTTCATTTCCTGAAGTGCATCTCCAGAATAACAGACGATTTCAAGAGATTTTAACCATCATCATGTCCAAAAAGTACAATTTGCATAAAAACTTGATTATTTATCATTATAGAGTACACATGTTGTTTCCCAACCCTAACCTCTTCTTATTTACATCCAGTAGTTCCACATGTGGGAAAGTTCCCTACCCCTAACCCCTAACACATTAATCCAACATCTCCTAATCAGATTTCACACTGCCAGGATCAGTAATCATGTGGCTGCAAATACATTCCATCCCTCCCTCCTCCAGCAAGCCAAATGACTCTGAGCCCCTGCAAACGAGTCTCTGGAATGACCCATGAACCAAACAAATTTAACTACTGAATTCAAGGTGAATGCTCATAAAAACATATTTTAGATAAATAAACATGTGAAACATCATGTCAATAGCTTAACAAACTTATATTTTTATGAGTCTGACCAATTCACTGTGCATACCTCGCCATCTAGTCAGCAATTTAAGGGTTCAGGGGCCGATTTCACAAAGAGATAAGACTATAGTCTTATCAAAGTTAGGACCAGTAACTGGTCTTAACTTAAGACTAGTCCTATCTCTTAGCATTGCCTAGTCCTAAGTTAGGAAGAGTTTTGTGAAATCGACCCCTGGACCCGCCAACCCTTGTTGGCAATCAACATAGTACCAGGCAGCAAGGCTTGGATTTGACACTGGACCACAGGCCCAAAGCCAGTAGTTTTGGTGCCGGGCCAGTAAATATTTGACCGGACAAGTCCGAGGGTCTTGTGTATTTTAATTTAATATTAATGAAGAATAATACCTCACTGTGTAACATCTTGAACAAAAATAATATGACTTTGAGTCTGATAAAATACCTTTCAATTCTACTGAGTAATGCAGGGTATACTTAATACCCATAAAGACAAATGAAATCAATCTTCTCTTACATGTCTTAGTGCTTGTTCAAATAGAAACAGTTAAGTTAAGTGCATGTTCAATTGGTCAGGAAGTTTTTTCTTATTTTGATTCTGGTCTTGTAAAAAGAATTCTGATCCAGTAAACACAAGCCCTGTGGTCTTGTGGATTTTCCCCAAAATTCAAGCCATGGTGCAGGGAGGCCACTACGCAAGTATGTAGGTTTATACTTAATGATTCACCACCACACAGGATGACAAAGTTTAAGTCATGACTTGGACTCAGTATTCTAGTGACCATCGCCACAAGAATCTGAATCCAGCTGCTGACTTTGGTGATCTAAACGAAAAGCAAAATAGTATAACAAGCCTGGAATTTGCCCCTGGTCTTGGCCTTGGTGCCCCCTTCAAAAGTGTCCCATAGACTTTCAGATTTTACAATGGAAGTGCCCTTTGCAAAATTAAAATGGCCTTGCCCTCTCAAAAGATGAAACTCCAGGCCTGGTATAATAACTACAAATGGTATGAAACACCAACACACAGGTTGGTCAAACTTTAGATTACGGAAGTCAGGACTTACATGTAAGACTCATTATTCCGATGACCATCGCCACAAGAATCTGAATCCAGCTGCTGACTTAAGTGCTCTTGACAAAAAAACAAAATAGTATACAAATGGTACGATACACCACCACACAGGATGGTCAAACTTTAGATATGGAAGTCAGGAGTAAATTGGAATTGTTATTTAATGACCATCGTCAAAAGAACCCAAAGTCCAGCTGCTCAAACATCAGGGCCCAACTTCATAGAGCTGCTTTAAGTACAAAAATAAGCTAAGCAAAACAAAATTATGCTAACCAGAATAAGGTTACCAGCCAAAATACCATGTCACGTGTACAATTTGTGACTGGTGTCCTGCTCATTATTGCTAAGCAGGGATTTTTTAAGCAGTATCTTCTACTTAAGCAGCTCTATGAAATTGGGCCCAGGCAGCATAGATCAGAAGTCAGTAGCTGCCAAGCTCTTCCCTCCCTCCCTCGATCCCCAAACGACTCAGAACCCTGCAAATGAGTCTCTGGAACAATCCCTGAACCAAACAACCAGATCTGCCAACAAATTTAACTCTTCAATTTAAGATGTGTGCTTAATGGAAAAAAAATGATTTAGATCATAAACTTACAAAATATCTTTTGTGTATAGCTTAACAGAATAATACACAGATTTCTTTTGATCATCTTTGTTTTGTTTGACAAAATGTATAGATCCACACAGCAGATTGTGGTCTGACCAAATCACTGTGCGTACCCCGCCGTCGAGTCAGCAATTTAAGGGTTCTGGACCCCGCCAACCCTTGGTTCGCAGGCAGCATAGTACCACAGCGCAGGGAGGCCATTCCCCATCCTGGTGTGCAAGAAAATAATGAAAACATAATTTGACATACAAAATTTTGCAGTGAGAGTGTCCATGAATGATATTGAGTGTGTTGTAATCGGTGATCATCCAGTTGTCTGGATCCTCCACAATCTTTAGTGAATACATGTTGCTAAGTTCAGAAGTTTTAATTCCATAGTACTATCTAATAACCCCTACCCACTCAACCCAAAGCAACATGTATGAGTCAATTTATGTAAGCTATCTTAGGAGTTGAAGACCACTGCATCTACGACAAGCTTTCTTCAGTCTCCACCTATCCTAGTAGATATAAAAAGTTGGCTTTTAAAACAAACAGTTGTCTTAAGAGATACTCTTGTAGACAACTCTTTTGTGTACTACTGACTAAGTCAGGACTTGGACTCAATATTCTGATGACCATCGCCACAAGAACCTAAGTCCAGCTGCTGACAAAATCAACTGTGATGCTCCCTACAAGAGGCAAATTACACGACACATATATATGGAGGTACGATCAGTTGATGTAACGGATGAACTACATGTAGTGGCCAACCATTTTAAATTAACTAGTAAAGATTTGTTTCTGAAGGTCAAGCCTAAGACTCATTATTCTGATGACCATCGTCACAAGAATCTGAATCCAGCTGCTTCTTGTCAGGAGCATCATGTTCAGTCAGACTGATCATAAACGTGATGCTCATGACAAGAAGAAAAACTCTCCCAAAAGGATATAAGATCAGCGCTAATCTTTTGGATAAGCTAGCGGTCAAGAACAAATCACAAAACATTTTATTATGAAGATAATTTGTGAAAAGCATTATGATATACCAAAACACAGGTTAGACAAACTAACTGGAAGTCATGACTTGGACTCAGTATTCTAATGACCATCGTCACAAGAATCGAAGTCCAGCTTCTGACTCCACTCAAACATTTTGCTTTTGACAAATGAAAAATAGTACAATATACAAATCGTAAGATACACTACCATACGGGTTGATCACACTTTAGGATATGGAGGTCAGCACTGAAATGGACTTGTTGTTCTGATGACCATCGCCACAAGAATCCAAATCCGACTGCTGACTCAACACAACCACAACATTCCCAACAACTCCAACCCCCCCTAAGAGGGGGCTCCAGGAATAAAATTTGTAGCCTTGGCAAAAATGACCTTGTAAATTTGACCCCCCTTTGAATTCAACTTGCTAACAACATGGACAAATGGTGCATGCAAAAACAATCTAACATCTCATTTGGCAAATTAAGTTTTGATGTGATTTTCCAGGGATCTGTAGGATATTCTATTGTTTGTTCTCCCATGGAGAATGCATCTTCAAACCAGACTTTATTGCCCTTTACTTTCTGAAATGCACCTCAAGAGTAGAGAAAAACATGTCAGAGATGTTAACCATGATCATGTCCAAAAAGTATGGTTTGAATAAAATTGTGTTACAATTAATGTATGCTTATAAATTAAGTACAAATGTTGTTCCCATTCCTAACTGCATTTTAAAATACAGAACACTTTTTAAATCACAGTGGTAGATCTAGAAGAGGGCTACATGTAAGTCCCTACCTGTCCCCCAAACACATTCATCACCCAATGTGATTTCACACTGCATGGATCAGTAATCAATGGCTGCAAAGCCCAAGATGTCAACCCACACACAACAAATTGTGGTCTGACCAAACACTGTGCGTACCCCGCCGTCGAGTCAGCAATTTAAGGGTTCTGGACCCCGCCAACCCTTGGTTCGCAGGCGGCATAGTACCACAGCGCAGGGAGGCCATTCCCCAACCTGGTGTGCAAGAAAATAATGATGATTGGACAGAAACAAATTGCAGTGAGAGTGTTCATAATATTTTATTTTATTAAACTGCTGACCAAGTTTGCAGCAGCTTAGTGTATTTTCTGATTTAAAAAGTGTTCACTATTTCAAAATGATCATGGGTTTATGTTCATCAACATTCTCAGCATCTTTTATGATTGAATCATCTGTTAATTTGCAGGGTCTGAGAGTCATTTGGCTCGTAAGGGGGGGGTGGTGGGGCTGCTACAAGCCAAATGACTCTTGAGTCTGAGTCCCTGCAAATGAGTCTCTAGAATGACCCCTTAACCCATCAACATAAGTGTACAAAATAATATTAATAATAATGACTATAAAATAATAAAAATAATAGGCAGTTCTTACATAGCGCACAAATCTTAGTAGTTACATACATGTAAACTGCTCACAAAAAGTTAGGAAACTTTTTTTAATCAAGTATATTTTTATTATTTATTACTCTCTTTGTATATGTTATATATCAATGCAAAGCTGAAGTGTTCCTCTTTAAAATGATACCACATTTGCAATGATTACATGTTGCTGAATTTGGCTACATGAATGACAATGAGGCAAAGTCACAAATCAAATGTGCCAAAATTACCGCTTGTTTGAATTACAGTGTCAATTTGTTTGTTCACACAGTAACACAAAATTGCTAATTTTGGCACATTTGATTTGTGACTTTTGTCTCATTCTCATTAATGTGGCCAAGTTCAGCAACATGACCATCATTGCACATTTGGTATCATTTTAAAGAAGAACACTTTAGCTTTCTATTGATATGCAACATAATACAAGAGGGTAATATGATTAAAAAAAGTTTCCTAACTTTTTGTGAGCAGTTTACATGTAGATCAAAGCACTTTACAACATTATAATTCCTGTTCATCAGGCATACTTAGACAATCCTGAAACTTCACAGCTCCCTGAGAAGCAATAATAAAAAGTTGCTTCTTAAATACTAATAACTCTACCGGATTAATGCAACACTATACTATCTCAGCCCCCATAGGTTTGTATTTATACACCTGGGTTAAAAGAAGCAATTATGGTTAAGTACCTTGCTCAAGGACACAAGTGAAATGACCGGGACTCGAACCCACACTCTGATGATTCACTCATCAGAACTTGAGTCCAAATGCACTAGACTGCTCGACCACAACACGCCTAATAATATATTAATATTGACTGCTTCAAGTGCTATGGTTAAAACTATGACTCCCAAGGTGAACCCCAGAGCAACCCCTGAGGGAGTCATAGTTTGAATCGTAGTGCGAGTAAAAGCAGTCAATATTTGTATAGGCCTATAACGACCATAACTGTGCCTTAAATGTTTACAGGTACCACATGCTTTCCCTATGGTTGTAGTACACTGGTTGCTACGGGCGTAGTACACTGGTTGCTATGGGTGTAGTACACTGGTTGCTATGGGTGTAGTACACTGGTTGCTATTGATGTAGTACACTGGTCGCTATGGGTATAGTACACTGGTTGCTATGGATATAGTACACTGGCTGCTATGGGTGTAGTTCACTGGTTGCTATGGGTATATTACACTGGTTGCTATAGGTGTGTTACACTGGTTGCTATAGGTGTGTTACACTGGTTGCTACGGGTATGGTTTCTACGGGAATAGTACCTTGGTTGCTATGGATGTAGTACACTTGTTGCTATGGGTATAGTACACTGGTTGCTATGGGTGTAGTACACTTATTGTTACTGGTGATACTAGTTTCTACGGGTATAGTACTTTGTTTGCTATGGGTATAGTAAACTGGATGGGACGGTTTTAGTACACTGGTTGCTACAGTGAGTTATAGTACTTTGGTTGCTATGGGTATAAAACACTGGTTAATATGGGAGTAGCGCATCGCGTTCGCCAAATTTGTCCGTAAAAATAAGTCACTTCATGCATGTTACCACAAGGCCTTGCATTCAACAGAAGTAAATGAAAGATCCATAAACTCATTCAAGAAGATACAGGACTGCATATTAGGGTCTCTGTAACTACGTGTTATAAGAGGCTTCAGATAAATTGTTTTTAGAGCTGCAAATACAATCACAGCCATGTCTGACCATTTTGAGAATACCTTGTGTCCAAAAGAGCCGAGGCTGCAAGCTTCAATGTCAAGTTTCACAATCCTATATGATTTCTTGAATGTCATACAGCTGTGGCGTGAGCCGCGGTCGTCTCATTTGATACAATATCCTAGGTTTAAATAGTCTGATATAAGTTACCTTAAAGTACAAGTTGTCTTTATCCAGGCAATACGGAAGTTTATTTCCAAAAGTGTGTCGTGCGCCGAAACGATGTGTGGGCGCCGCATTTTGTTATGAATGAACTTCATAAAGAGTTATGTTTATTCATAAGTAGATGACACGTGATTGTCAAATGCCAAATACCGGTGTGGTTTATTTTGCTTATTTTCTTTATTTTAAAGGAACATTACAGAATTGGTTTTTGCTCACAAAACAGTGTAAGCACTTTATATAATCCACCATACATAAACTGACAAACCTGTAGAAGTTTGAGATCGATCGGCCATCTGGGTCACGAGAAAATAGTGAAAAAACGATTTCACATTTGCATGTGTTATACAATGCATGAATAAAACGCTCATGAGCGATAAACTCCAATCGGAAATTAGTTTTATTTATTTCTCATAAAATATGGCATTTCAGACAGAAATATTTCTAGGGATACTATCATCATCAATAGACCGTGTAAGTTTTATGTAAATCTGTGATCTTAAAAAAATTTTTAATTACCAGTTCTGTAACGTTCCTTTAAGCTCAAATGTCAGTCAGAACTTGTTATTTTACCATATTATTTTTCTTTAAATATTAATTACACACTGGTTTATGATGATTATAAACTGTTAATGTTATTGGAATTATAGAAAGAATAAATTGTTAGAACTGTTGATTTGTATCAGTCTCCAGTTAATGTGATAGTTCTGTCTCCTTTAGCCAAGTATTAACTTAGCTGCCTGGTTGTAGATTTCAACCCAACGGACTGGGGAAGATAAATTTATCTGTACCACGGTGATCATCGGTAGGCGAACAGAGAGACCCATTAGAACAACAGCGCCCTCACCGACCGCTGCGTTGTAGACAGGATTGGCAGCTAAGGAAGAATATTGGGAGAGGAGCAATGCATTATGGGTGCGAGTGGGACTAATAAAAAGGGCCAGAGCAAGACAGATGGAGAGGAGGGAAATACAGGTGGCCAAGAGTCGGCACAGTCTCCTTCCGCAAGCTCTCACGAGAGTCCAGTTGTTAACAAAGAGATACAAGATGGAGGTATACCTTCACCAGAACACAACGAATGAGAGGAACGACAGAGAGATGGTCCACCAAGGAGAAGGGACCAAGAATGTACCAGGAGAAATCTGCACTTTGAATGGCAAGATGAGCCAGGGCAATCTCCGAGACAATACTGGTTTGATGAGTCAGACGCAGAAATTCAATTTCGACAAGACAGAGGCAGGGAAGCCAGGGATGGCGACAGATATGCCCCTCAAAAGTATTCAGGAGAGGAACACAGAGGTTAACTGCAAGGTTGTGGAGATGAACGACGAGGAGAGTTTCCGAGAAGGCCAGTTACGGGCAGCCACAGAGAAGTGATTCCAGACAAGTTTGACGGGTGTATACCATAGAAAGATTATCTCAAGCACTTCGAGGCGTGCAGTGTCGTCAACAAATGGACAGAGCAAGAGGCATCATATCAGCGTGCTACCCGCCTACAAGGTCCAGCACTGAAAGTCCTAGGTAATTTTCCTTTACAAGGGCAACCGACATATGATGCCGATCTTGTAGTACAACTCAACAAAAGATTTGGGCCAGGTGAACATGCCAAAAATTTCTTGCTAGAGTTACGTCTTAAAAAAAGGGGAGCAAGGGAAACTTTACAAGAGTTAGGACAATTAGTAAGAAAATTGTCAGCTATGGCATATCCAGAGTTACCGTGTGAGAAACGCTCGCGAAGGGACACTTTTCAGACTCCATTGATGATCCTGAAATAAGGGGCGGCATATTTAGAGCCCATCTAAAGACATTGGATGAAGCTGTGAGAGCTGCATTAGACACCGAATCATTTCTCAAAGTAGAGAAGAATAGAGAAAGGGGGAGGATGCATAAATTCACCCAAGCTTTCTCTGGAAATGAGCAGAAGGACCAATCGGTGAATAGCTCGATGACCAACGAGATTGCAGAGATGCGTATGACAATGACTAACTTAATGAAGGAAGTTGACAAACTGAAGTCTGGCTTGAATTCCAGGAAACTTGCCAAGGTCAGATGTTCAATCAAATGAACCGATACAAATCAAACCCAGAAGCGGGAAGCCGGGGAATCCAGTGTTATAATTGCAGTGATTATGGACATTTTGCCAGGGACTGTCCATCACACGGCAATCAGTTACAGGGAAACGACAGTCGGCGAACATCGAAGGACCGGAAGGAACGCCGACTGGGAAAAACGGTCCAGTGTCACAACACCCATCACACATACGGAAGTAGATGATTTCCAAACAGAGCAATGAATGTACCAAGTCCAACAGTGGCTCAAGAAATTGGACAGAAAGGCATTTTCATAACAGGTGTGATTCGTGGTACCAAAATTAAATTTCTTTTAGACACTGGTTCGACGCATACTGTATTTTCTACAACAGGGTATCAAAGACTGCCAAAAGGGAAACGACCAATATTGAATACACTGGAAAATTGCATGAAACAGGCAGACGGTACTCCACTAGAGGCGTGGGGGCATGCAATTATGGATCTCTAGATTGGGAAGAAACGCCAGTCAATTATGATTACGGTGGCAAGCATAAAGGAGGACGGAATTTTGGTCATGGATTTTCTTCTAGCGGCAGGAGGGAAACTAGATTTTGAACGTCTCAAACTACAGATTGATGGCGAACAAATTCCGTGTAGAGATGAAGAAGATTTACTGTTCTGTGCCAGGGTGGTAGTTTCACAGACTACTATTATACCCACAAACCAAGAAGCATGAGTTGTTCCAGTAAAGACAACGAGACCTACTAAATTTCACGGGTTAGCAATTATTGAACCAACAGGGCGAGAGAGTATAACTGAAAAGGGATTGATGATTGGGAGATCATTAGTTACAACAGGCAATATTAACAACAAAATAACTCTTGAGGCACTACTTGATGGGAAACAAACGAAAAGTATAGAGTGCCACACTTTTTACCACTATGTGGATGGTAAAAAGAGCAAGGAGGAAGTCATCATTAGGGACTACTTCCTTAATACAGCAGAGGAATGAGGCCCAGCATTATGTATATATATATATTGTTGTCTATATGTTTAAGAATGTTGACTTTCGTAAAAAAAAATTTGTAAGGATTGTTTAAATATTGTGGATGGTTTAAATTTTAAAATTGTTGTGAAAAATTTGTATAAGGATTGTTTAAATATTGTGGATGGTTTAAATTTAAAAATTATTGCGAAATATTTTAAAAGATAAATTTGTATAAGGATTGTTTAAATTGTGGTGCGGATTGTTAAAACCTAAATTGTGCAGATTATTGAGATAAATTTGTTGTGGATTGTTTAAAAAGATAAATTTGTAAGGATTTGTTCAAATGTGTTGTGGCCTGTAAAAAAAAATATAATATGGAGGATTCTTAAACATTGAGAACGTAATTGTAGGACCTGCTATAATTGTTTTTAAATACGCTGGGGACAGCGTAGGTCTTGGGAGGGGGCAGTGTGGCATGAGATGGCGGTCACTGGTCTCACTTGAAATAATATCCTAGGTTTAAATAGTCTGATAAGTTACCTTAAAGTAAAAGTTGTCTTTATCCAGGCAATACGGAAGTTTATTTCCAGAAGATGATGTTTATTTTACGAGTGTGCCGCGCGCCGAAATGTGTGGGCGCTGCAATTTTTTATGAACGAACTTCACTAGGAGTTATATTAATTCATCTAAGTAGATGACACGTGATTGTCAAATATGGGTGCGTTTTATTTTGCTTATTTTCTTTATATTAAGCTCCAAAGTCAGATGGATCCTGTTATATTACTAAAATAACTTCTTTAATAATTATTTGTGTAAGAAATGGTGGTCAACTTTGGGAAAGTTCCTTTTATTCGAGATCTGGTAAATGATTGGCCTGTTTTTCTAAGCCCGCGAAATTTGTATGACGTGGCAGACTTTGAGCCAATGAAAGCAAAGTTAGCGGCTGCTCTTCGGTAAAAATGGAAGTTTTTCATCTGTTTAGACCAGTTGCTATAAGTAAAGCTGTCTGTGCTAATCAGGTTAGTGTAATCTAATTTATTAATTGATGTATCTTGCACTTAAATTGTTTGCTTTATACTAAATACTTTCATTGATTGGACTTGGAATAATACTGAAATCGATGGTACAATCCTTATTACAAATGATGAACTGTCAGTGCATATAATTTAGCTGTCATTTTCTTGTCATTTTTATCAGCTACATGTTAACTTTGTGCATCGCATCGCATACATAGGGCTTGTTAATTTCATGGACGATTGTGTTAGATTTTAGTGTTTTGATTGTTTATGGAATGCTAGATTTGTGTGCATTAAACTGAAGTGAGTTGCTGTAAGTAAGCTGTCTGTGCTAAACAGGTTTCTGTGAAGCAAGCTCTGCTTATCAGATATGGTGTGGACAGTGGCAGCAACTCCATGTAGATTGACTTTCACATATATGTATTATGGGGTCTGTGATTTACAGCCAACTTACATCTTAATCTCATTTTGAGCTCTACATTTTGTTAATAATAATATGGTAAAGTTAACTTACAGGTGGCGGACATTTTCTCAGTCAACCTGGCCACTTTCATTCTCGTCAGTCACGATGTTATTCTTGTTCTCGTAGTACGGCAAAAGGCTATCTGCTGGTATGGTAGAGCCCGCTGTGTTTAGTGACATTGCTAAATAAAGAACATTCAAAAAGTGGTTGTCATGTCAGTGCTGTGATGGTAACATTTGGCGTGTCGTGGCCGAGTGGTCTAGTTCACCGGACCCAAGCTCTGGTGTTGTCAGCAGCAGAGTGTGGGTTTGAATCCCGGTCGTGACACTTACAAGTGCCCTTGAGCAAGGCACTTAACCATAATTGCTTCGTAAAAGTTGGGAAGGTAGTGCATTCTGCTCTACCAGCCAGGCTCCTAGTGGATGATACCAATGCCTACATCCTTACGGACTGTAAAGGGGGCAACCCTGTTTCAGCCTCAGGAGTAGGTGGCAACGTGCCCATGGTGACAGTTAAGTGTAGCCCTCACCTTGAAGTGGCCGTCCGGCCTTGTGAGTTGGGCGATATCTCATAAAAAAAATTTTAAAAATAAAATAAAATAAGACAAACTGAAAAAGAGAATTTCTCTTCTGAGTTGAGACTTTCAACCATCTCAAATTTTATTAGTTGGCATTAAAAAAAACAGTTTACCTAAGCTGTGTTTCAAATCAAATTATTTGTTTCTGTGTAATTTGCCCCTGTTCTTGGCCTTGGTGCCCCTTCAAAAATTTCCCATAGACTTTAAGATTTTCAATCGGGAGTGCCCTTTGCAAGATGAAACTGGCCTTGCCTTTCTAAAGTTGAAACTCCAGGCCCGTGTCTCAATCAAATCTGTGTACAATTAAAACTGGTCAAACAAGCTCCAACAGATTACAATTTAGTGTATTTAATCATGACCACCAATGCATGCACCAACAGCATTTCAAATCGGACATGTTAAAAATATCAAAGATCTATTTGCACTGGAATAAAATGTGTACATGTACATTGATCGCTAAAACATATTATACCTCGGAGAGTTTATGCACTCTGATTGGTCGAAGACTGGTCACATGGGGGTGTATTAACATGTGATATTTTATAAAGACCGGCTCTGTAAACTAGCCAATAAATGGCCCCTAAACAAGCATATTGTTGCTGTTGGATCTATCAAATCAACTGTTTTCTTGGTGCGTATTGTTGTTGTGTTTTTTGAAAAGGAGATGGTTGTGCCGCGTGCCACGCATACACGAAATGCACACAAACTAAAGGTAGCTGGTATGCACATGAAACCAACATAATGCAAAGCATAAAGCCAAACACCAGCCAAAGTATTTCTACTTAAATGGTGCTGTCAATTTTCAAAGCTCATAGTCTGGATCTTAAAAACATGCATAAATTGTTAAATATGTAAAAGAGATTTGGTCCCATGCAAAAATTTAACAGCCTTAAAGGAACATTACAGAATTGGTTTTTGCTAACAAAACATTTGCTGGCAGTGTAAGCACTTTATATAATCCACCATATACATAAACTGACAAACCTGTAGAAGTTTGAGATCGATCGGCCATCTGGGTCACGAGAAAATAGTGAAAAACCGATTACACATTTGCATGTGTTATACAATGCATGAATAAAACGCTCATGAGTGATAAACTCCAATCGGAAATTAGTTTTATTTATTTCTCATCAAATATGGCATTTCAGACAGAAATATTTCTAGGGATGTTTTCTACTATCATCATCATTAGACCACGTAAGTTTTATGTAAATCTGTGATCTTAAAGAAAATTTTAATTACCAGTTCTGTAACGTTGCTTTAAGAATGGCCCTTGACCATGAAAAGATCATTTCTAAAAACATCGGTGAAAGAAAAATAAAAAAATTATGATGGTTTTTACCATTTTCTTCAGTTTCAGGTACTTACAGGTATTAATTCTTCTTCTCGTGTCCATGATACTCAAATGCTAACCCTCCAATAGTGGGCACACTGAAGGGCATAGTCGGTAGCCTCAGCAAGGTTCATCAGTAGTAGTTGCTGGCAATGACAGTGTCAGGAACCACTTTTCACTTCTTTTTCTTATCGTGTCCACACATGCTAGATGTTGTGTTTCAGCCGGAACTGAGCACAGTCGTTGGCACTTTTACTGATCGAAATCAGCAAGGTCTCCAGTCTCGCACCTCTGCTCCAGTAGGGGACATCTGAGTAGGTGCTCCATTGTCTGTGGTTCAGAACCGCATATATGCAGGTCACATCCTGGTCGTTCAGATAGCCCCATCTTTTGGGCGTTACTTTGCAGCAACCAGTATATGATCTTTGCTCTTCACTGCTTGGTAATAGAAAGTGATAAATAAAAATGTCTTTTTACAAACAAAAGCTATAATCCAATCCTGGGACAAGGTTAATGAGTGCAGAGGACAGCGATTGCACTCACACTCCTCAAAAAATGAGGGTCTGTGATTTAGGTCTACTTACATGTTTAAAACACATCTTACTCTCATTTTGAACATGTACATCTTGTTAATAAATAGGATAATACTAAATTAATAATGGGTTCGTAATGCTTTATCACATCTCAGGGATCAGGCTGGCTTGTGATCAGCAGTTTCTTTCCCTGCCTTTCAACACTGTGGACCCCGGTTCGAATCCCACCTCAGATCGGAGCCTTGCATGTGGATTGGGTTTTCAGTCCCTACCTGATTGCGTGAGTTTCCCCCCATTGGGGGTTTTCCTCCCACATCTAAAACTGAGGATTTCTTCTTGTTTACTATTCATCCGGTTATTGGTGCTATTTGTGCTGATGTGTAATCAAATAAATAAATAAATAAATCTCCAAGGGAGTATCAAAGTGCTCGTTGTTTTTTTTTTTTAACAGGATAAGCAGCTCAGATATGATTTGAATTATGAAACCCATTTATGTAGCACCCTCTAATGGTTTACAAGATGCTGTGGTGCATTCAGCAGCCACTGCCAGAAACATCAGGGCAAACCCCTTCTCTTCATGGTAAAGTTAACTTACTGATAGCGGACATCTTCACAGTCAACCTGGCCACTTTCTTCCTCGTCAGTCCTGATGATGACTGTTTATTCTTGTTGGTAGAAGGCAAGCTGCTGGTGTGGTAGCGCCTGATGTGTTGAGTGACATTGCTAAATAAAGAACAGTCAAAGAGTGGTTGTCATGTCAGTGGTGTGACGGTAAAAGGATAAGAAAAACTGAAAAAGGGAATGTCTCTTCTGAGTTGAGACTTCCAACCATCTCAACTTCCAGCATGTTACATTTTACAGGCATGGTATTTGGTCTTTGTGAAAAAAAAGGAATATTTTATAGAGTACAAGGACAAACCTACATGTACGATAATATGGTGTGGCTCTAAATAGACATTTCAGGCTATTTTATCCAAAAATTTCAGATTTTTCCGAAAGGCAAACAAAATCAGAAAACAGACTAAGTAGGAAGAATCATGCCTGAATTTAGATTATTGGGTCATTCCATGTCAAATCAACCAGAGGTCCCCAACTGACCCTCTCAGATTTTCATGAAACTTTGTCAAACTGTTCCACTATGGCAAAAATGAACACACACCAAAAATTAAGTTCATACTCCATATCGTTTCCGAGATACGGCCTCGTGAAATTTGCTCAAACCTCCCCTTTTTTTAACTCCGCCCATGCGCTGCGTCGCAAAAACACGTCGCCGTGCGTGCTATTTTTCCAACTTTAAGAGCAAATAATTTGAAAACGATACCAGCTATATGACTGAAAATTTTTATGCCCATTACCTTTTGGCCCTAGATTTATAATATGGCCTTACATAAAAGAGATCTCCTCTAACTTTTAAGTTAATTGCCCCCAAAGTAGGCACTTTATTCAACCAAGAGTGACTTTTGAAGATTTTCGGAGTCACCCTGTGACCACATCAGGGGTCACACATCAAAAATCTCAGATAAATCATCTATCCTGTGCATCTCTATCACCAAAATCAAATCTGAGCGAACTAAACTATTGATATAGGATTGGCACTCCACCAAAGTTGGGTTCAGGTGAGAAAAAAATCTGAAAACACCCCCTCCGTCATGCGTGTGGACCCCCCTGTGGACAGTTAATTTTTAAAAAAAATTTTTTAATTAGCTGAACATGTACATTCGGTCTACCTATATACCAAGCTTCAGATTTGAGATTTGGTAGGCTACTCATTTTTTTCATGGTCAGGTTGCATTTTGAAAACTACACAATTTTGCACATGTTTGGTGACCTAAATTTGACTTAGATGGGCATTTAACAAAATGAACATGCTACACTGTACTCCAGGGACTATCTTCCAGAATACTCAGTTGCAGTAGTTAACTTGATAAATGCTGGTAGTTTGGCTTGAATGATATTGAAGTCTGTTTTAGATAACTTGTATTGACGACCCCCTTGTCCCTGCAGTTCTGGAGACTGATGGTACATATCACATCCTGAAATGGTATGCAACACTCATTGCGGGAGTCGTGTGGCCAGGACAGTGTATTTTGAGCTCTTTGATCTTCCCATGAACTTCACATAGACATCATTTTGTTCTTTTGACCTCTCAACAATTGTGCCAATGTACCATTCATTATCATACATGCAAGCAATGTATTGACCTGGTTGGTACTGTGTTGCGTCAGTACTTTGATCAGAATCTGCATGATCTCCAATAGAAACAATCGTATAAACGTCGTCGTCAGATAGTCGCCGCATATTAATTTTCATCTTTCCATCATCACCCTCAGGTACAAAACTATGATGTGATTGAGTACCTGATATAGTCTTTGATGAGGAGAATCGATCAGCTAACTTGGTACTTTTCTTCATTAGCTTTGACATCATCATTACTGACATAAAAGAACTTGATGCCATTGATGTTTTTATCGGCCCATGTAAACTTCTGCACTTGTGTCAGAATCTGTTCATTCGTGGTAGCCTGCAAACTGGCTCTTGCCACCAGCCTCTTTGTGGTGCCACCCAACCCATCACATGGACTCTTCCCATGGCTGGTGGCAAAAAAATGCCATTCGGCTTCAAGCCCATGGTCAGATACATGGTAGCCAAGGGTTGATAAGTTCTTGTGATTTTTGTATTGGCTGGCTGCACCATCACTGAAATACACTAACTTGCCTTTGCTTGATCTCCAGCTGCTTTTTGGTGCAAGATGCTATCCAGGGCGCAAGATTTTTTTCATACAAACTTGTTGTCCCCATGCGGGAAATTAAATGGGCTGGAGGATGATGAATCAAAAGAGGGCGCTATCAAAAGAAGTTTGTACACAGTTCGCCGTATGGGGGGGACAAAAAGTTCGTAGGAAAAAAAATGTAGCATCCAGGGCTACTACTGGGACAACAGTCAAGCCACGCTGCACCCATTCGCCATTACCATACAGAGGAAGGTGAACTGAAATGCACGAGTGTTGTCATAATTTCAGACTGTATGAAGCATGAATTTACAATAACTGTTCATGCCTTCATATCAACGCTTATTTCTTTAATAGGCTATGCTCTTGTGTATAATTTGTTGAATTCTCTTGTTACAGGTTCGAATCCCGGTAAGTACCTTGCATTATTTGATTGATTGCCATCGTTCCATTCCTTCCAGCAAACAAGATACAGGTAGACACATTGAAACTGGGTGAGAGAGAGGAGACAGGATGGGGGAGAGAAATAGAGAAAAGTAGAGTGTGGCCATGGGGAAAAGCGTAATTTTATCCCCCCCCCCCTTTTTGTCTAGGATTTAACTAGGCTATTGTTTTTAAACCGGTCCCTTATGAAAACTATTTATTTAACATTTTTCAAATTCACCCAAACGATTGAAACAATGAATACATCCTCAGTCAGAGGTGTAACATTTTATTGATACAAAATGATTGAAGGGGAAGACAAAAAAACTGTGCTGTCAATAAGTTGGTGGCATGCTGCGGATATTTTGTCCAGTGACTCGGCTGACGGTATGAAGTGACTCAGCTTACGGTAGGAACGAGGTGACAAACGAAGTGGTTACGAACAGTCTTCCTTCCTCCATGCATGGGGGTAGAATTAGATTCTACCTCCATGCTCCATGGTACGAAGTGGCAAAGGAAAGGTACGAAGTGTTTGAAAATCCCACTGCATACTCTATGCATCAATGCATACTGTACATCATTCATAGTCATACGAGTTAATTACTTAGAAATCTTTGGTAGAAAATAACAAGCAATGGTTACTCACTAAAATGTTCTCCTTACTCGCATTGTCAGTAGAGGGGTTGGGGGAAACGGTCTACAGGCACAATAATGTTAACTTGTCAAACTGTAATTCTGGATTGGAAGGAAAAATTAATCTACCGCCAGAGTGGCAAATGAGTGGTTCCGCCATTGGCGGCCGACGAGCTGCTGATGTAAAGTTTACTTTGGCACAAGAGGGCGCTGCTCGCATGTCAGAAAGCCCAAAGTTTTGGGCTCCTCGTGTGTCATGAGGGAACTTTGTTCCCCGGTGAACATTGCGGCTCAGTGTTTACAAAGGACATAATAATTTAAGAAAAACGCAATTTGGGAAAACTGACTCTCAAATGTCATTCTCTCATATCTTTTCTGTCACGATTCAAGCAGTGGGTAATTTTAGAGCCAAAAAATCTTAAATTTGAGGCATTTTGTTTTTTCAGTATTTATCAATTAGAAAAAGTTACGTCCTTCCGACAGCAACCTATCAATCAAGGACAACAATGACAGCAATTCAGACATGGACAACAATGACAGGAACTCAGACGTAGCAATGACAACAATTCAGACATGGACAACAATGACAGGAACTCAGACGTAGCAATGACAACAATTCAGACATGGACAACAATGACAGCAACTCAACCACGGACAACAATGACAGTGAAAAACAATAAGTTTTTAAATTTTAAAAAGGAAAGGTGGCTGGATTTAAAAATTTAATTGTTGTTGTAAATGAAACTTTGTTTGAGAAAGTATTACTTCAAACCGGTTAGGACTGAAGAAACTCACACAACAAGCAAAGAGTTTAAACATCACTGTTAATTTGTTTTTATTGATCCATTCTTAAACAATACAAACGGAGGTGTTTTGAAAAGAAATAAAGTCTTCCTACTCATTAAAATGCAGATGTTAAATGCAAAATAGTAGCAGTGAGCACTGGAAGAAGGGGTGAGAACGTTCAAAATCGCCTAAAACGGCTGGGTTCGAACCCACCTCTCTACAAAATACTCACGCTTGGTAATAAAAGGAAAAGGTGATTTCAACTCATATTTTTAAAAAGTTTTATAAGACAGATCCAGTTCTGAAAACCTCTACACTTAGATGTTATGAAAAGGTACTCTAAAGCATGTTCGGCGGTTATTGGATGGTCACATCGTCGAGGCCAGCTTCAGAGCACGGCTGCTGAGGTCAGAGCTAGAAAACCAGATTTTGTCTTCTTCAAATGGTCAGTTCTTGGTTTGCCGTCTAACTTGAACTCAAGCTGTGCTCGTGGAGAAATGGGGCTCGACCAGAATCACCAAATAATGGCTGGGGTCGAGCTTGGTCCACTGATGACGTAAGAACTGACCATCAGAGAAGAGAAACCAAGTGTCCAGTCGTGACATCCGGTACTAAATGGTTCACTTAATCCCACACACGCAACACTTCGGCACGATGGGCGCCTCGCCCGATCACTCTGAAGTTCCCGCAGGGTTCCGGTGATGAGAAAGAAGATGATTCCCAGGAAATAGCATCGGAGTCGCTATCTCTGCAGTGGTCACCGAAGTCCACGGAGGAGTCGCTGTCGTCTTCCTCGAAGGGACGATCCATGGGCGGACCGTACACTGTGAACTTGGAATGTGCAGGGGCAGCAGGTCTTCTCGTCTTGGTCTTGTTCTGACGGCCATCAGAGATGACGTTGTCCATTCGCCGGGAGAGTCCTTTCACGTCGCTGAGTAGGCCGTTGAGTTGGCTTTCTACATCGAGCATCTGTGAGATCTCCTTGGCTGACAGCTCACTGTCTGGTTTGAACAACCTCATCTTATCCACTGAGCGGGAGCTGATGGCTCTCCCGCTCAGGAACAGATCCGGAGTGCTTGGTCTATCCAGCAGCAGATCTACTTCCTCCTCAATTGTAACATTGGTCTTGTCAATGATCTTACATCCTTCCACCAAAGATCTCTTATGGTGGTTGGTGACAAGGTAGTCCCCACCTCCGGACTCGCCAATGCCAGTTGGTCTACTCACACGCTCCTTGGGCAGTCGACGGGCCACCAGACTTTCAACAACCGTAAGTGTTACGGCCGGGTCCACACGTGGCCTGTGCTTCCAGAAGAGCGTTTTCCACAGTCGAAAGAAACCGCAAGATGGTTTGATGGGGCCTTCTTCCAACTCTTCCACATTAGATGTTACAGTGGGTTGTTTTTTCGCCTTGAGTCGCATATTGAGAGATAAAACTCACCGCTCAAAAATTGCACTCACAAGAAATTTTGCATAACACAAAATGACAAAATTTGTCTGTTGTCATTCGTTGATATAGGCTGTGTACGCGCGGAATGTAAATAATTACGCGCTGCCGTTGGTGTGGGCTTAAAAAGTTTGTGTGACGTAATAATGCTTTAATGGCGCCATTAAAAAATGCACAATGTTGTCACAATATTGCCAAAACTGCGCCCTCACAACGCAGACAACATTGGCTGAGAGTACGCATACGCGCGGCGCGTAAACGCGTGCACATTTCCATTGTTTGTCATCAAAGATGGCGGCCAATGCAAGGGGTCCATTGTCGAAACTCAACATGCATGTTCTGAAAAGTTGGATTTCCTTCCACCTACTACGTATTGACAAAAGGCCGAAGGAAGTCGAGTCAAAAGGGGGCGCTATCAGACAGAATCTCCTGCAGCCACACCAGAGTGGAACCCTAGGCCGTGGTATCGAAATGGCTAAAAGTATTAGTTTACTCTTTGTGGTGAAACCACGGCTTCAACGTCGACTCCGGCTAACCTTCGTCTGCCTGTGCATCGATGCTTCGCCGTGTCCGAATTGGCGGCTACAGCTACGGCTACGGCTGAGTCGTATAAGGATGACTTTAGCAACACCCTTAGCAACTGTCGTATAGCCGTAGAGCTGAAGCCTCGAGCTCGGATACGGCCTTGTACTGAGAGTTCATGTTGTTATTGAAACTACTGGCAATGGAGCCTCATAAGCCAGCCAAAACCGCAGCCGAGATTTCATAAAATGACCCTAATTTTAATATGTACTAGTCTTGCTTCAAGACTTAGTTAAAGAAACGTTACAGAACTGGTAATTAAAATTTTCTTTATGATCACAGATTTACATAAAACTTACACGTTCTAATGATGATGATAGTAGAAAACACCCCTAGAAATATTTCTGTCTGAAATGCCATATTTGATGAGAAATAAATAAAACTAATTTCCGATTGGAGTTTATCGCTCATGAGCGTTTTATTCATGCATTATATAACACATGCAAATGTGTAATCTGTTTTTCACTATTTTCTCGTGACCCAGATGGCCGATCGATCTCAAACTTCTACAGGTTTGTCAGTTTATATATGGTGGATTGCATAAAGTGCTTACACTGTTTTGTGAGCAAAAACCAATTCTGTAATGTTCCTTTAAGTAAGACGATTAATTAATGTTTAGGGTTCAAGATCCGTCCGTTGCTCCATGCACGCCGCACGAGGGCGCTACACTAATTGTCAACACACAGAGTGGAGCCGCCGTCGCTAACACAAACTAATCCCGTGGAAAAAGATTTGATGAAATTTTCACCGATTGCATGGTGTGTTTATTGACAGCTACAAGTCCAGGCATAGCACTGAATCGGCACTTTTGCGAGTGAAAAATGACATTAATTATGTGCTATGGATAACGGCCATGTGACTGCCCCGATTCTGCTTGATTTCAGTGCGGCTTTTCCGTGGATCACACTATTTTGCTCAAGGAGACTTCGTTATATTATTAGTTTACAAGGTAATGCCAATCATATCTTACAAAACAGACCGCAACATGTTCGCATTGGCAATTCCACATCAGATCCGGTTGTACATGATTTTTCACAAACTGAACTATCATTGTATATGCTGGTGACACTCAGTTATATTTCTCTTTTAAACCATCTCAAAGTTTTGCTGATGAGAGCATTAGTTGTATTGAAACATTGTGTTGGTGAAATTCGTGTTTGGATGCAAGACAATTTCCTTAAACTTAATGATAACAAAACAGAATTTATGATACTTGGTTCACGTCAACAACTCTCTAATTAAGTTTCTATTCCCCATATTATTATAAGGTGACTCCGCAATAACCGCTGTTACTAAAGCTCGTAATCTTGGTATTATATTCGACTCTTCTACGACACTTAAATAGTTCGCATATTTCTAGTATTGCACGTTCTACGACATTTCACATTCGTCATATCGGCAAAGTAAGAATTATTTGACACAGAATGCGACTGAGCAGATAGTCCACTCGGTCGTGGTTTCCAGACTTGACATATGTAACTTACTTTTATGTGGTCTTCCTTGTACTCAAATTGAACATCTTCGGCGAATTCTGATTTCTGCTGCTCGTGTTATTACCTTGACTAAAAAGTCCTCCCATATTACGCCCATTTAGGACTCAAGAAACTCACACAACAAGCGAAGAGTTTACACATCACTGTTAATTTGTTTTTATTGATCCATTCTTAAACAATACAAACAGAGGTGTTTTGAAAAGAAATTAAGTCTTCCTACTTATTAAAATGCAGATGTTAATGCAAAATAGTAGCAGTGAGCACTGGAAGAAGGGGTGGGAACGTTCAAAATCGCCTAAAACGGCTGGGTTCGAACCCACCTCTCTACAAAATACTCACGCTTGGTAATAAAAGGAAATAGTGATTTCAACTCATATTTTTAAAATTTTTATAAGACAGATCCAGTTCTGAAAACCTCTACACTTAGATGTTATAAAAACTCTAAAGCATGTTCGGCGGTTATTGAGTGGTCACATCGTCGAGGTATAGCTTCAGAGCACGGCTGCAGAGGTCAGAGCTAGAATACCAGATTCTGTCTTCTTCAAATGGTCAGTTCTTGGTTTGCCGTCAAACTTGAACTCAAGCTGGGCATCCTTGTGGAGAAATGGGGCTCGACCAGAATCACCAAATAATGGCTGGGGTCGAACTTGGTCCACTGATGACGTAAGAACTGACCATCAGAGAAGATAAACCAAGTGTCCAGTCGTGACATCCGATACTAAATGGTTCACTTAATCCCACACACGCAACACTTCGGCACGATGGGCGCCGCGCCCGATCACTCTGAAGTTCCCGCAGGGTTCCGGTGACGAGAAAGAAGATGATTCCCAGGAAATAGCATCGGAGTCGCTGTCTCTGCAGTGGTCACTGAAGTCCACGGAGGAGTCGCTGTCGTCTTCCTCGAAGGGACAATCCATGGGCGGACCGTACATTGTGAACTCGGACTGTGCAGGGGCAGTAGGTCTCGTCTTGGTCTTGTTTCGACGGCCATCAGAGATGACGTTGTCCATTCGCCGGGAGAGTCCTTTCACGTCGCTGAGTAGGCCGTTGAGTTGGCTTTCTACATCGAGCATCTGTGAGATCTCCTTGGCTGACAGCTCACTGTCTGGTTTGAACAACCTCATCTTATCCACTGAGCGGGAGCTGATGGCTCTCCCGCTCAGGAACAGATCTGGAGTGCTTGGTCTATCCAGCAGCAGATCTACTTCCTCCTCAACTGTAACATTGGTCTTGTCAATGATCTTACATCCTTCCACCAAAGATCTCTTATGGTGGTTGGTGACAAGGTAGTCCCCATCTCCGGACTCTCCAATGCCAGTTGGTCTACTCACACGCTCCTTGGGCAGTCGACGGGCCACCAGACTTTCAACAACCGTAAATGTTACGGCCGGGTCCACACGTGGCCTGTGCTTCCAGAAGAGCGTTTTCCACAGTCGAAAGAAACCGCAAGATGGTTTGATGGGGCCTTCTTCCAACTCTTCCACATTAGATGTTACAGTGGGTTGTTTTTTCGCCTTGAATCGCATATTGAGAGATAAAACTCACCGCTCAAAAATTGCACTCACAAGAAATTTTGCATAACACAAAATGACAACATTTTTTGTTGTCATTCGTTGATATAGGCTGTGTATACGCGCACGGAATGTAACTAATTACGCGCTGCCGTTGGTGTGGGCTTCACAATTTTGTGTGACGTAATAATGCTTTTTAATGGCGCCATCAAAAATGCCAGCCTCGCTACCATCGGCAGCGCGCCGTATCGATACCTCTCGTCACTAACCCCTGGTAGGGATGTGTAGAAAAACAACGTTGATTGGCTATCTAAAGTGAATACTTTGCGACAACGCGTGTTGAAAACATTCGAGCGCTTGCATGGCGCTTGAAGAACGCTTAGTACGCGATGGTACGCTCGTGTAAAAATGCAAGTATTTTGACGCATTTCGACTTCAAATGAATCTTGTTTTTACACGGTCATGCAGATAGAAATACCACAAGACCGAAGAAGAATGAGAGGGTACCACTTTCTCACTGTGACTTGATGCCGGTGGTTTGCGGGAGACCACACTAAAGCGCGCGCAGAATGGATCGACTACATACAGGCCTAATTTTAAAATATGCTAGATTCTAGCACATTTCCGCATGTCTATAACTCTTTTGTTTTAAGAAAGTGATCATCAGACGCTACGTAAACTTTATCATGAATGGAACTTCGTGTTAGTCTTTTTTGTGGGCAAATTAAGTCCCTTGAGCATGCGTTCATTTTACCCCCCCCCCCGAGCAACTACACTGCGTACCGCACCGCTGATCATCAAACGTGTACAACGCGCTCAATGTAGCCTATCCAGTCACATCCCCATCCGATACGGTAAAGACAAAAGGCCGAAGGAAGTCGAGTCAAAAGAGGGCGCTATCAGACATAATCTCCTGCAGCCACACCGGAGTGGAAGCCTAGGCCGTGGTATCGAAGTGGCTAAAAGTGTTAGTTTACCCTTTGTGGTGAAACCACGGCTTCAACGTCGACTCCGGCTAAGCTTCGTCTGCCTGTGCATCGATGCTTCGCCGTGTCCGAATTGGCGGCTACAGCTACGGCTACGGCTGAGTCTTATAAGGATGTCTTTAGCTACACCCTGAGCAACTGTCGTAGCCGTAGAGCATCTAACCGCCACTCGGATACGGCTTTGTACCGACAACGGAGCCTAATAAGCCAGCCAGAACCGCAGCCGAAATTTCTTAATGTTCATAGTTATGTGGTAGTCTTGCTTCAAGACTTTATTTATTTTAAAGGGTCTATATACGTTTGGTAATGACTCTGAAAATTAATGACAATAAAAACTTACTCGGTAAAAAGTACATAGCAGCTTTTCATAATATAATGCAGGTTGAGAAACTTTTCAACTTGAAGTACTGCGGATATGGATAAATATATCACTTTTTATCCAAAAACATTTGAATCTCAGAAGCGTTACGGTACTGCAGTAAGGTTTCTCAGATTGTATTCCAATTGCAGATTATTCTTCCTGTGTGGACATGACCGCTCCAGATTTTCGGCAATATTATCTCAAAAACGAAATTTTCACAGGTATAGTTTTATGGTATAATATCTCCAACTATATAGGATTGAAACAAACAGTGGGTTCCAATTACAAACGCACACAATCTCTTTAATTAAGCAAGACTATGTTTTAATGTTTATGGTTCACGATCCGTCCGTCGCTACATGCACGCCACACGAGGGCGCTACACTAATTGTCAATACGTAGATTGCCAACACAAACTAATCCCGTGAAATGAGATTTCATGAAATTTTCACCGATTGCATGGTGTGTTTATTGACAGCATGACAAGAAATTGACCCCCCCCCAAAAAAAAAGAAAAAAAAGCTGGAGAAGGCCCTTATGTAAATCCAGTCTTACTTCATCGCTTGCTTTATTGAACATAAGAAAGAAAGAAAGAATGAAAGAAAACAGAAGAATGGAAAAAAGGACTGTCATGTCCTTACAGGTATCGTACACGTTTGGTAATTACTCAAAATATATATTAGCATAAAACTGACTTGGTAACGAGCAACAGAGAGCTGTTGATAGTATATAAAACATTGTGAGAAACGACTCCCTCTGAAGTAACGTAGTTTTTGAGAAAGAGGTAATTTCACTAAAATAATAAAAACTTCTTGGAAGAAGTTTTTATTCCTATCTGAAAGCACACAAATTTGTACAACAAGGGTGTTTTTTCTTTCATCATTTTCTTGCAACTTCGATGACCAATTGAGCCCAAATTTTCACAGGCTTGTTATTTTATGCATAATATGTTGGGATACACCAAGTGAGAACACTGGTCTTTGACAATTACCAAACGTGTTCAGTGCCTTTAAATCTCTTTGCATTGATCCGAGTACGACCATGGTAGGACAAAGTAGCACCATGGTATAGAGCCTAATGATAGCGGTGATTCCTAGCCATTCTCTCTATAGTTGTATGGTCACATTAATTCGATTTTCAAGATCCATAAAAAAAACACCTTTACTGGAACGTCGCGTCCCTTCCTACAACCATGGAGGATATTTCCTTCATCCATGATATACAACTACATGTCACCATTGAATGCTACCCGATCGATCGCCTTCACCACTACGAGAAGTCAAGTGACTATAGGGCCTAACACTAACAGTCATTTTCAAGTTTGATCTTGACCTCGCGATGCCCTAGCTCTCCAGATCAAGGATTCTGGCGATCTGGCGATGTCTCCAAGGAATCGAGTACTTTAAATCAACAAGTAACAGTCCCCGCCAGCGCTGAATAAACCACACGACCCGATTGTTAACAAGCAGCAACAGACAAGTTAATTATCCAAGTATAAGCGTAACCTGTGAAATGTCGGGTCATCATCTGAAAATTGATAAGCCACTTAAATTGTGTCGGGGTCACACGTCATCACATTTTGCAACTTCAGGCCTCTGTTTGACGGAAATGACTCTTGAGAAATCACTTGGTCTGAGGTTAAACATTATGTTATGTCTCATACTTTGCACAGGGTTTGCTGTTTTTTGTGTTATTGTTTAGATGGGTTCGGGGGCCGGGTTGGACTCCCGAATCCAACCCATAATGACTAATGGGAGAATTTTGAATGTCGGAACGCTAGGTATAAGTCAGTCCATTGCAGTAGTTCTGAGCAAGCAGTTTCTGGGAACACCTGTTTAGGCTGCCACACAGTTTCCCCTTCCTCCATGGTTTCCCCCCAACTCTCCCATGATGATACCTATAACCAGAAAAAGGTGATTAATGTATAAACATTAATCTGGGTTGATCGCGTCTCTAATCAAAGAATATTTCTGTTGAGTATACAAAGGTGGACTTAGTACTATGCATTGTTTATAAACAAACCGCGCTGGTTTGCAATGACGGCCGACTGTTAGCAAACCAGTCAATTGTGTTTAACAAAATGTTGTGTACAATATTAAAATTTCTGCAAGTATACATCCCATGATTGGTTGCTTTGTTTTCAACAAATTCAACACTATTTTTGAGCATTTTGTGTAACATTGTTACAAACTGTTTTGCTTTGCATGTATGGCTTCCCATAATTTTCTAAAATTGGTTGGCAAAAACTGGGGCTGTGACGTTGCAATACTCTTTACTTTTCCAGACTAATCAAAATAAATTAAAACATTTGGAATTTTGAGTTAAATAGAGAGGTCATGCTTGCATGTCAATGAACAACTTGCAATAGGCCTATTGTTTTCTTATACAATACAAGTGAGGCGATTAATTTACACATATAACAGAAAGTCTCTGGACGTGGATCCAGCAATGATCCAACCATATTACAGACACCAGGTAGAAATACAAAACTAGTTGTGGAAAGCATGCTATCTTCCCGCCATGGCTGACAAGCGACACCAGTTGTCACTTCAATTTCCACGAACTTAAGTAACTGAAAACCCAATTGATGAAGACACCCCATCGCGCGCTCCTGCTGGGTGAAGTATCGATGTCGATACCTAAACTCATTACGGAGAGTGAGTAAACCACGCGGCAACTGTCCATAAGATTAGAATCTTGCGGTGAATGAGTGATTGAGGAATGAAACAACATCAGACTGTCTGATTCTGGTGAAACTCTAATGTAATACACCGCAATTTTTCGAAGACTGGTTTTGGTGCCCGGTGACTGCTCTATATTCCGACACCCCTATATTGCCCGGTGACCTCAAATGTTACCCTATAGTTACGGCGCTGTATACACTGGTGATCACAAGGGGATGCACCTTTTTTGTCTAGGGGAATTTCTAAAAGCCCCTTTCAGCACATTTTGTTATGTAATTTACCTTTTTTTATAAGATAATCCAGCGTTAGTGTAAAAACAAATACATTGTCTGCGTGTAAATGGATTTCTTTTTTACATATAGAAAAATCACATTAAAACTTTGGAAATTTCCAGTCCCAAAAGTCTAGGCCTAGATTAAAACAAAGGGGGGGGGGTAGTTACGCCATTGGCAGTATACTCTTCGAATTGAACATGATTCCTAGTGGAAGTCACCAAACAGAAGACTTTAATGTTATGACTCAGAAAATATCAAAAATCAGTACATCACCAGCGAAATTGAAACGAATTTGTTGAAATTGATGGGAAAGGAAAAAGTCAGAAAGAATGCATTGTTGAGACGAAAACATTGAATAAAAAGAAGAATAAATAAATAAATTTAAAAAAATACATAAACAAATGAAGTTTGTAAAACAAAAATAATAATAAACTTACCCCCCCCCCCCCCCAAACCCAAAGACGGCCACGGAATTGCATTTATTGTTGAGGGGTAAAAAACCACGGGAGCAGAGAACACACACGTTGGTGGTGAGAGATGGTTGGAAGATAATGTAGAGGTCGTCCTTCTGGAGGGGACTGGTCAAGCAAGACAGCAAGACTTCCTCCATGGACAGACATAGAGGGACATAGTGGGGTTTCCACAGGTTGTGACTATGATCCCTTTTCTTTAATCTTTTCTGTTTTAAACAAAGCCCACAAGTACGGTTCCTACTTACAAATAGCCCCTCAATGTAGCTCTAGTAAAGTAGTAGTAGTACGTACAGACATACTGACAGACAGACAGACAGAAATAGAGCGACATTGTGGGCTTTCCCCAGCTGTTGTCTATGAACCCTTTTCTTTAATCTTTCCTGTTAAAAACATTGTGGGGTGCACCACACAATGTAAAAACACCCCACAAGTACAGTTCCTACCTAAAAATCAACCCACAATGTCAATCTATAGGCCCAGCCCGCCAGACAGACAGACAACCTGACATCGTTGACGTTGTATATACATTACTTGTAAACATAGCGCACGTACACGTATAGGGCCTATATCAATTACGTCACCATGAACATCGGGATGGCAAACCATCCCTCCACACTGTGCAGACGTTTATAGCAAACAGTTTTAATTGTACATCTTAATTTTACTACCAAAACTCGTTTTAAAGGCATCGTACACGTTTGGTAATTGTCAAAGACCAGTGTTCTCACTTGGTGTATCCCAACATATGCATAAAATAACAAGCCTGTGAAAATTTGGGCTCAATTAGTCATCGAAGTTGCAAGAAAATGATGAAAGAAAAAAACACCCTTGTTGTACAAATTTGTGTGCTTTCAGATAGGAATAAAAACTTCTTGCAAGGAGTTTTTATTATTTTTAGTGAGAAATTACCTCTTTCTCAAAAACTACGTTTTTTCAGAGGGAGTCGTTTCCTGTAATGTTGTATACTATCAACAGCTCTCCGTTGCTTGTTACCAAGTAAGTTTTTATGCTAATATTTGTTTTGAGTCATTACCAAACGTGTCCGATACCTTTAAGACGATAAAATTACCATCATGATATCCAGACAGACTCACAAATTCAGTGAAATTTAAATGTTGCCTATATAGTGTAAGTATCAGCCTGCCAGCACCGTTAACATAGGTATACTTCACTCATATCCAAAACAGAGTCAAGGCGACCCTTCAAATGGAGTCCAGCAACTATGTCTAGAATGACTCCATTTTAAGGTTCAACTGACTCTCTTCAGAGTCAAATGCCTTCCTTTGGAAGAGTCATAACGACTCTTCAGCGACTCCTTTTAGGGTCAAATGAGAACATAATGTACTACTGTACTGTACTTGTAGTTGTGTGTAGGCCCAAGCGTACAAATAGAAATGTGGGGAGACAAACAAAATATCCTGGGTCGTATAGCTGGCCATGCTGGCGCGGATCAGGCCCAGGCATTCATGCATTGGCATTGCCATGAATGCCTGGGCCAGGATATTTTGTTTATCTCCCACCACTTTCTAGTAAAACGCTGCCTAGAAGTTCTACAAGTACATATACACGACGCCTAAACACCACATAACGTTACATGTGTTATTATTCAAAACTTACAAACAAGTACTCCACCGACGAACAAACAGTGTTACTCTTGGCATGATGAGCTACAGGCTACGCAATGACATGTCATCGGAAATCCAAGATGGCAACCAACATAGCAACGAACGTAACCTGGATACTATGGATATGAGTGTTGTTAAGAAATTGTGTAATCTTCGACGGCGAAGAGTTTTAAACGGCATGCAAAATAATAGAGTTCCACCTATAATACAAGCGTGTGAATCACGCATTGATGTATAACGCCGTAAAGCATTGCTAAAGTCCGTATAAACAGCAGTATGTTGTTCCGATCCACTCAAAAACATTGGTCTGAGGAAGACCGGGGTCATCCTGAGCTTTTCCGCTACTCTAACAAGTGTTGTGACCGCGACCACCCTCAACCTTCCCGACCTCCCCTTCTCCTCAAACACACACAAGGCGATTGTTGTGATACCAACCCCAAGATGTAACGCCTGAAGTGTGAGAACACCAGTGTCTTTGTTTCAAGTGGCGCTGGCGTAATTAGTTTCCAATTTGACATATGAAAACAATCAAAGTTATGTGACGTCCATACAAGACCGTTATCTTAGACCTTGGAGATAGCGGGTCCTGGCCCTGTAGCACTAAATATTAGAGGCCTTGTTCTCCGGGATCCTTGCCTGTTTCCTCATTAAAACTTGACACCACTTTTAAAGGATTGTTGTAAAGTATAATTATGGCAATTTTGTACTGTAAAGAAAAGCCCACAAAAGGGACCCGTTGCCTTGGATTGGGCGATTTGGGTTATAAAAAACGTCTGAACGCGTTCGTTATGATGGTTGGAAAGGTGTTTTAAAAGTACGGTATACGATCCACACAAATATGCCTCGAAATTTAGTGGTTTTCCGTTTACTTCGTGAACTAACACGACCCGCCATTTTGTAGAACCACATTTCTGACTCCAAAATATCGCCCTTTAGTCACAACACGATTTCAATTTAACGTGGACTGTGCAAAAATAATTTATTTGGGGGAATTGTGCCATCGATGATACAACTTACAAGCATGGAGTTTGGCACATATAGTCAGAGCATGGAGGTAGGATCTAATCCTACCTCCATGGTCACGTCAGAGCATGGAGGTTTCCTTCCTCCATGGTCAGAGTATGTCATGAGAAAGATATTTGGGTAGGGCCATCGCAGATCTGTCCTTTGAAAAGATATAGGATTGTAAACAATCAATTTAAAATAAACAAAAATCTAAATGGCTGCCATTGCTTGTTATACCTGTATTTTTTAGAGGTCAAATCTGAAATGGCCTTGGAGCCAGTGACGTAACCGGAAGGGGGCAGGGGGCGGTAGCTCCTCCCCACTCAGAACCCTTGCCCCCTCCCCCTCCAAATGAGATCGAAAATGTGTAATGAATGGGTCGATACATCAAATAGCCCCCACCCCATTATTGTCCGTCGCCCCTCCCCCAATATAAATGTATGGGCCCAATTTCATAGAGCTGCTTATTAGGCACAAAATATTGCTTGGGAATTTTCTGCTAAGCAAACATCGGCAGGATACCAGTCACAAATGTCACATGTGAAATGCCATTTTGGCTGGTCACCTTATCCGTGTAAGCATATTTTGGTTGTGCTTAGCTGGGCCCTGGTTACGCTACCTGCCTATAACCGATGAAGTACTCTGACTGAGTGCTATGGGCCAAATTCCATGCTTGTTATGCAAGCAAGTGCATCATCCTATCAGCCATGTAGTACATGTACCTAGCCTGCAGTACTTTGCACGGTCCCTTTCTCAAACGGGTCATTTCCCACCAAACTTTATGGTTCATCGGTTTGCCTCCCCATTTCTCATTGGATTTCTTTCATTTTTGAATCCCCTGGTCCCCCTCCTCTAGCTTGTGACCCTCTTTTGTCTCCCTGTTTCTCCCTTTTATTTCAAATGTACCTCTCTTTCTCCTTTTTTGTACTGCTGTTTGAATTTTCAATACAAAATTTGATATCTTCCATACACAAAAATAACATTATTTTACAGGGGAAAAACTGCACACCAGTTAGCATTGACTCATCCAATTAATCGAACGGAAATCGAAGGGGCTGGGGGGGGGGGGGTCTAGTGTCTGGCTTTTTATCCAGGGACGAAGGTCATGATGTCATCATTGACCTCAGAAAGGCCTTTCTTTATAGAAAAGACAAGTGGGCAAAGGTAATGGATCGGATGATGGGAGAGAGGTTCAGTTCATGCTCGGTTCAGGTTCCTTCCTCCATGGTTTAATCCGTGACAAACCAAAAAGTCTGGTCCTCGCTCTACGGTTTAACTTTTGACCCCTCTTCAGCAACGTCACATCCGGCTATCGTCTGCCACGCTCGCAATTTTTGGGGTCAAATTGCACGTAGAAATTATGGTAAGCGTGATAGGTATGTAAAACGCCGCATCGCCTAAAAAATGCCCAAAATACACTGCATCCATACACGGGGACATTGACCCTCAAAATGGCGCAACCACAACATGATGGGATGATGACGTCAGGTGATTTTGGTCAATAGCGCAAAGACCGAACTCGAAAGTCTGAGAGTGAGACTGTTTTTGAACTCACCAATATGTTTAGCGATGATTCAGATCAGATGTAACCCTTATACTTGGTTTAATTTTACACATATATTCTCTATGAATAACTGTCAACTGCACACGCAGTAGTTCATTCCTTCCAACCATCAAGCAATCCCTGCCAGATTTGACCCGTTAATTTGTTCCCATGTTTTTTTTTTCTCTGCAGTGCTTGGGTTACGGCTGCAGCCGTTTAAACCATGGTTTGGTGTTAGAAACACCGTGCAAAATTTAAACTCTGCTCTAAAATTGATGACGGAGCCCAAGCCGAGGTTTGGCCAAGCAAGGCCCATGGGGCTCATTTCACGACTTGTATAGACCTGTCACAGCTCAAGAAAGAGTCACTGTTGTATAAGAATTTAGAAAGCAAAGTCAGCCACAAACTGTGTTTCATGCATCAAGGATGAAACATTGAAAACCTCTGTCTTATGAGCCGGACAATTTGATGTATTTTAGGGCCTATGGCCTAAATAAATAAAATGCTGCTTATCTGTTCTGCTCAGCAGGTCTTGGTGTGGTTAGCGAATTTAAGTTGGGACCAGGAAAGCTGACTAACCAACTAGAAAGTGAGCAAAACAAAAACACAAAACTATACCTGCCATCAAATAAAATTCCATTTGTGACTCCTGCAATTGTTTTGCTGTAAGCAGAAATTTGTTAGCACTATTTTCCGATAGTATCAAATAGCTCATATTTAAAGTTGGGCCCAAGTCCAAGTATGTACAGTCATCAAGTAACATAAAAACCAATATGAAAGTTAGGATTAAGTTAATCTAATACAGATCACTAGATAGTCGCAAACACTCCAGACCATCTTATATAGGAACGTATATATCAATCTGATTGACTTATGATATCCTCCAGAAACAGTGATTCAACGGTTTATCTTTCCCTTCTTATCTCTCAAGGGCTTTGCTGGAAACGTGTCTCGAGATAAATGTTTTCAGAAACGTATATTCAATTACAATACTGTCTAGGTATTCACTAAACAAAATGTGTAGGCTACAACCATCATGACTGATACACTCTAAAAACAACTTCCGGGTCAGAGTTGACACGGATTCCATTTTCGGGTCAATATGAACCGAGGTCAGTATGAACCGGAATCTTTGTCAAAATGACCCAGAAATGGGTCAAACTGACGCATAATCCGAGTTAAAATCAATTTGTTTTTTAAAATTAGTTCCCGTGTCTGCCTGATCAAGAAATTGGTCAGTCTGACCCAGAAATTGGTCAGGGACTCAGGAACCCGGAATCCGGGTCAATTCTGACCTGGGTGTTTTTAGAGTGTATCGTGGAACCCTTCCTACATTGGTTTATCAATGGAGGATCAACCTGAATATTAAACAAAACTTAAAGGGGCACTGTCGTCGTGATCACAGCGAGTCTGTGGCCAGAGCGATTTCATTCTTTCACCCAGTACTAGGCTACTGCACAAGCGCGCGCGCAATAATATTGGCGGCGCCCTTTAACGTTTTTTGTTTGTGATGTGACGGTCAACGCGCGCGCGATAAGCAACAGCTAGTGATTGAGACAGGGGGGGTCTTCGTATTATTCAAACGTTAATTTTGCTCGACCTTAGCAGTTACAGCGGGGAATACTTCTCCGGAGGATTGACACCCAGTTGGCTTCAAGATTGAAACTAAGCATTCTTTATTGTAGACCCTTTGCAATGGCCGCAAACTGACCAACTGACCTTAGTGAGGGCGCTGTTTGGGTCTTGTGACGTCATATGCAAGGGGTACATCAATTACCAATCACCTCACCTTTAAGAGGGAAAACAATCCGGGTTTTATTTTCAGAGTCTCCTTTTTTACGAGGGATCCTGTGCCCAGGGGTTACACTTGAGTCACATGTGATGTCGGGTGACAACGTGACCCCCAGAACTCGCCCAGTCCGGGTCATTCTCTGTGAGTAGAGACTTCGAAAACAAGAAAATGATTTCACTTTCATTTCCTTCTGCTTTTTTGAGGATGACTGCTATAGTCTCTATTCCATACGTTATACATCCAAAGCACTACAGAAAACTTGTTCACATTACAGTATTAGAGAGTATCGCGGGGGGGGGTGTTGGATTACAAAAATAATTTCAATATGAAAGTTCATAATTTTATGTTGGGCATTGGTTTTTTCCCTGCCTTTCTGTGACCCAAACTCGAACGGCAGAGCCTATAGTTGCGTGGGGTGTCCTCCAGCATTGAAAACTTGGCCTACATTTCTTCATCGTCTTCTACACAGACAAGTATTTTCATGCCAACGGGTTTAGAGTGCACTAGTCGCTTTAGACAACAAGTCCCTTGGTCTCATTAGCAATAATCTAATATAACACAAAGTAATAAGCCAGCACAACCAGACTTTAATATTTTGAAGGTCTATGAAATAGCATTTAAGAGATGCACTGGTTATTTCGATGTGATGGTGTACAAATTACCTGACAAACAACGGTGACACAAGCGTGACACTAATAAAAAGGCGACTCACCGAATTTCCGTTTGATGTTAACAAAGTTGGTTCGTGTTGTATCACAGACCAAAGAAGTTAAGGGTGTCTTCGAAAATTAGAGTGTGGGAATGGGCCTACTTTTTTTCTTCAAAAAGACGATATAGTTTATTAATTTTCCGTAAATATTTGCTGAATTTATTGCCTCAATGTACGAGCAGTTACCCACAATACTTTAAAGGTATCGTACACGTTTGGTAATGACTCAAAACAAATATTAGCATAAAAACTTACTTGGTAACAAGCAACGGAGAGCTGTAGATAGTATAAAACATTGTAGGAAACGACTCCCTCTGAAGTAACGTAGTTTTTGAGAAAGAGGTAATTTCTCACTAATAATAAAATCTTCTTGCAAGAAGTTTTTATTCCTATCTGAAAGCACACAAATTTGTACAACAAGGGTATTTTTTCTTTCATCATTTTCTTGCAACTTCGATGACCAATTGAGCCCAAATTTTCACAGGCTTGTTATTTTATGCATATATGTTGGGATAAACCAAGTGAGAACACTGGTCTTTGACAATTTCCAAACGTGTTCAGTGCCTTGAAATAATGCTGCCAAGCGTACATTTAGGCACGATATGTTTGTGTGGCCGTGATCAAGGCTAACTGCATTACAGGGCCTCGATTACCAGCAGTGTTTGTCATGTAGGCATATGGGGTTCGATGGTAATAGGAGCTGCAGTAGACTAATGAAACACACATCACGGTGTTCAGGCGAGGGTTACAAGGTGTAATATGAACAACACATTGTCGCTATTTATGTTTTATGTAAAGGGACACCAGTCAGCCCATCCTCACGAAGGCCCCTATACAGTAATCAATGCTATAATACCGAATTAAAATTCATAAATGCACCAAATATTGAATTACAAATCTTTAAAAAAACAAAACAATTGATGACACTTTGACAGGTAAAGTTGTTGTTGTTGCTGTTGTTATATATTTGGTTTGTGGTAACACCATTATCTGCTTGCTATAGGTAGATTTTGTTATTTGAGAACTTGTCTTGCTTATTATTCTACTGCCGCAGAGTAGAATATTCGAAATTCGGGAGACTTCTCAGTTCTTAAATCTACTTGTCTTGCTGTTGTTGTTGTTCCTTTTTTGGGTGGGGGGGGGGGGTGGGGACCGACGACGACCTAAGCCCATCTAATTGTAAACGAGACAGAGACTATATCTTGGGAAAATGGCACGTAGGCCTATCGTATTGTGGGCAACTGGCGGTTAATCGTGGAGCCACCATGTTGGACGTCAACGACCCCAGGACATAAATGAACCCACATAAAAAGCAACATTGGCCTTTAAATCTTTGATTTACAGAAATAGTTGTGGGTAACCTCCATGACCACCTCGGGCTCTATGAAAATTGCACCGGCGCCTATTCAGAAATCACACTTTTAATGTGTTCACTTCAAATATCCCGAACTTTGACCTTTTCATATCTTTCGACAACATTTGATGACATGAGTCACATTATAATTGATTCAATTGCAATGAGGGCTAACACTTCATTCTGTGCGTTTATATAGACCTCATGCACATGACGTCATTTGTAGGGCGCCCTCGGCTGAAGGTCAAACGAAGGTTGCTCATTGGCTCATCCTCCATTGTTTCATCGTTGTATTACCTCTAAAGATGGCGGCGTGATGACGTCAATGCATAAAGGTCAATTGTATTGTCTCGTGTTATGTCTGTCATAGTCTTTCATTTCAATTGAATCTTAATGTGCAATTCTAACCGGCCAGTGCAGCCTTCCGTTTGAAAGTTTTCTTTACGGGGGCCAGACAAAAACATAAGTTGCTGTGAACTTAATTTATTTGATACAGACTTGAGGACAAGTCGTTTAATGTTTGTCTCGGTAACGACTCCCATGAATTGTCTTGCGAGAGTATAGTCACGAGAGCAACGTCTACATGTATATTCCTTGTATAGCTCCAAGGTTTGGTGCACCGTTTCAAGCAGTGAAACTCCATGTACAGTATATCATGTATTTCAGTTTTGCCTCATGTAATGTTTTTTTCTAGGTGCCCCATTGGCATGGTTCCGTTCTAGTTTCCCCCTTCTTGACGTCTTATCACCTCCTCCTCGATGGGTTGAGCGAAGGTCACACGCGAATAAACGTTTTAGGAAAAAACAAGACCCCTCGACCTCCATTTACTAGATCCGCGGTCTCACCATGGCCTAAAAGCGTATACCTGTCTCTTCTGATGGGGATAAGAAAATACAACATTTATCAGAAACAAACAAAGCGGCGTTTGTTTGGGAGGTCATCGTATTATGAACTCCACAACAAACTAGGGGACCCGCTGTAATCCATGGAGGAAGGTCTATTTCTTCAACCACGCCGCACAATTTGAAACACTCAACATTTTCGAGTCTCACCGCGGAGTATGGAAGGGTCAGGCCTAAGGGTCAATTGTCAAGGGTCAATGGAGGGTACCCTCAAAGGTATTAGGTTTGTGAAGGTACAGGTTCACCTTTTTTGCACAACGTTGGTTCAAATATCAACTGACGACACCATTGGGCAAAGTTAAACAACAATGGTTGGGCAGTCAATTTTGGTGGTCCTTGTGTGCCATCAGCTGTTTTCAACATATCGCTATGTTAAAAAGGTATGCGTTTGAGCATCGTTATACTATACACTGACTTTTTTGAGTAAACAATATTGCATCTTCTATACTTTTCTATAATATAGTTTACTTTTTAAATTTAGGGTGATTTTTGAGAAGATAGTTTCAACTTGTAATGACCCAACGGTTCATTGGCATCGTCCAACACTGTAATGCGATACAGAAACCAAGTGAAACCGGGAAATAGGAGTGAAGACTATAACATTTCCTGATTTGCTTCATAATTCACAAGGCTGTAACGGGATCGTAACTCACGTTTCGTTTCCTTGTTGCCCAATGTCTGTTGAAATTGCAACGTTAATTGCAATCGCCACTGAATTAATTAGACAAATCTTGTATTTAAATGCCCACTGACGCTGAAATGGCAATTGGTTAACAAATCTGGTAGTTATAGGCCGCATCCGTATTAGCGGCTGTGGGCTACGACTGTTGCTGGGGGGGGGGGTGCTATGGGTGTCTTATAAGTCGACGCATGCCATAGCCATCCGTAGCCGCCAAGTCGAACACGGTCCAAAATGTTATGATCACGGTGCCCATCTTTTCTTATAAATTAACCACATTACAAAACTAATACAAGATATATACAGTAACTTGAAATTAAAAGGGAAGGATTGATATTTGGAACAAAACAATATTAGGTTCAATCTGAAAGTCACTGCTGGTAAGTTTATACCTATATGTTCCGACACCCCTATGGGTGTTAAGAATAACACCAAATGTGATAAAATAACACCCACAATTTTAACACCGGTGAAAATTCTTGGTGTTGTCCTCTGGTAACACCGGGGGTGTTAAATTTAACACCCCAGTTTTTGCTGTGTAGTGTATTTTCCTATTTTTACCCTAACCCTAACACTAGCATGTAGGCCTAAATTACGAGAGATTTTTCGGAATATGGGGGTTGTCTGAACATAGGGGTGTCGTAGAGCAGTCACCAGTTTATACCAGTGTAGCAATCCTCCAGATAAATATTTCCATCTGAAATACTGTCAAAGTCAAGGTGTATTAATAATTGGTATCGAAATGATGCGCCCGTTCAAATTCCACGCATATATGCCCCTACTGTCACACCGTGCATCCATAATCATAATAATTGTCTTTTTAATATCTATACGTATCATAATTATTATCAATATTATTTGAAAGAGTCGAGGAATCTGGTTGATCATAACCGGAAATTATTCGAGTGATTTCCAAACTAAAGGTTTACTTACAAAAAACTGCATCATCTACACTGCCAAAACTGGGGACTTAAAATTGACACTATTGGTGTTGTCAAATATAATACCGAAGAGTTTATCAAAATTAACATCACCGGATGTTAAAATAACACATACGTAATTGTTTTGGCAGAAAATTAGTGTTATTTTAACACCTTATGGTGGAAATTTTGATTCTTCTTTGGTATGTGACAACACCCATGGTGCCAATTTTAACACCCACGTTTTTGCAGTGTATAGGGGGATATAAGTCATTCCATGTATGATTTCAATATATTCACCGTCATACGAAGTGAGAGTTGTTCATGTTGGAGATAAATTTACGAAGAACCATTTATCAAGAAAGCAGAAAAATAATCACCTTCGACAGGCCTCCAGCGCATCAGTAACGGTAGGTCTATATAAGGGGGGGGGGTATGCGCAGTAATCCCCGACTACCGTACATGACCCAGTCTCACTAATGAAAGAAACAGACACATCTTGAGTGATAGTAGGAAAGCACATGTTCAAGAGACCCTCAGACCATCTTTGCTGTATGGGTCAACCATGAACTTGCAGAGTGTGTGGAAAACGCAGATGGGTCTTGGTTGTGTTTTTCAATGTGCATTACACAATACGATGTACTATACATGTACATGTACATGCACAAAGTACATAATAAACACAAGCATCACGAAAGCGGTGAACCGACTGATATAGACCGGCAGCCCAGAGCATTTCGGTTGAAATGAACAAGGTACCGATATCCAAGTACAGTAACATTAATTAGTGTATAACCTAACATATTCAGACATGGATGTCTGCCGGAGACCCCCTGCTGCGTGTGGCGCCTTGACCCCCAACAAAGGGACCAAATAATGGGCTGGATCAAACATTGGAGGTACCACATGAAACCATAGTAGAGTCTATTTGTACAGCCTGTTGACTTCGTTTTTGGGGGTGGTAGAGACAGAGAATTTTTTGTAGTAGTAGTTATGATATTCTTTGAGAGAGTACTTGTTGGGTTTCATCATAGAGCACGGACGAAACCAACAAGTACATCTCACAGAATATCATAATGGCTACTGCCAAACAAATTTCTCTCTGTTTTAGCCCCCCCCCCCCGAACCCACACGTACAAAGGGTCAAACAATTTGAGCTGGATTAAACATTGGAGGTACCACATGAAACCAAGTTGAAATTAACAATAACACTGTACTTAGTAAAATATATCAACTGCCAGACAAATTTTCTGCTGCAAAAGGCCCGCCAGACACCCCCCCCCCCCTCCCCCACCAAACCAGCCTAGTTATACAGTGATTAAGGGGCAAAGGTTTACGGGCACAAAGTGTGCACTTTTAAAGCAAATATTTAGGCCTGCATGTCGTTCTGGTATATTTTGTTAGTGTGTGCAAATACAAGTTTACGATTTCATCAATGCTTGATGCAAACGGACAGACTTCATATCTTATAAATCTAAATGGCGTCAAATAAAACGTCTCGCTGTAACATAGCGTCGTACCCGTAGGTTACTGCTCTATATTCCGACATGTTCCGACAACCCTGGGCTATGTTCCGACAACCCCTCGTGATTTACACCCTATGGTTTAAGGGTTTTAGGGTTAGGGTTACAGGAATAGGAAAATACACCAGGGGTGTCGGAACATGGGGGTGTCAGAAACAGGGGTGTCGGAACATAGCTGGTGTGTAACCGTACCCGTATGATCCGAACTGTAACAAAAACTAAATACAAAAACAATTCTTTTTTTATATTGCAATGGGTACGGAAATTTCAAATGAGCAAGCGGTCGTTTGAACTAGCTCATTACCCATTAGAAATCATGATTTTAAAACCTAAATAAACAAGGCCTGGTGTCGATTTCACAAAACTCTTCCTAACTTAGGACTAGTCCTCGGCAATGCTAAGAGATAGGACCAGTCTTAAGTTAAGACCAGTTACTGGTCCTATACTTCAGATAATTCTATTCTTATCTCTTTGTAAAATCAGCCCCTGTATACATGTATGACGGTTCTTGCTTTCCCAGTCTACTCTTGATGGAGATACCCAACTCAAAAGGTTAAACCATGGAAGAAGGTTAAACTCTCAAACGGCATAACGTCAACGCCAGACTCCACAGCCGTGCACCCTTAATAAGGCACTGTACACGTTTGGTAATACTCAATTAGCATAAAAACTTACTTCTTATTCCTATTTGAAAGCACACAAATTTGTACAACAAGGGTGTTTTTTCTTTCATGTCATTTTCTTGCAACTTCGATGACCAATTGAGCCCAAATTTTCACAGGTTTGTTATTTTATATGCATATGTTGGAATACACCAAGTGAGAACACTGGTCTTTGAAAATTACCAAACGTGTTCAGTGCCTTTAATATAAAAACATTTCCATGGGGAATAGTGCTACACGAGATGGAGATAAATCAACTGCAATACACAATCATCGGGAATACTTTTTTTATGTGTCTTATACATTAAAATTACGTGAAGGTTTAAATTGTTTTTTTCCTCTTTGTCTTCCCGGTGATTGCTTTGATTATAAATTAAAGGTTTAGGGTAATACTTTGGTATTAATGACTCCGGGACTGTGTGTAATTTCCATCCGAAAATATTTCGTCTGAAATGCCCCCCTTTGATTAAAAGTCAATAAAAGTTTGCCAGAAAATTTAAATCTCCAAAGCTCGTTTCAAGGCGAGCTTTGGAGATTCAAATTTCCGTGGTGTCTGTTTGTGAATGTTGCGGTTGGTACCCGCTCTCACCTCGCTAAACGTGGTTGGAGTCAACGTTCCTGATGAACACACTGTGACATTATTTTATTGTTTCCTCAACAAGTAGCACACCTGGAATTTCATCTTTGAGAGGGCAAGGCCATTTTCATTTTGCAAAGGGCACTCCCAGTGGAAAATCTTAAGGTATATGGGAAACCTTTGAAGGGGCACCAAGGCTAAGACCAGGGGCAACAGAGGCCATAACCTTCGTATTCCAGGCCTGACATTGCAGTCATCAGCTGAAACTTTCACAGGTGACTTATATTGTATCTTTATTGGCAATGGCCTATAAATTGGAATTACGTTGACGAAAAACCAATCCATGACCCTATACCTTTAAACTAATGGAGGATTTAAGCTGGGTGCCTTTAAATTTCCCCGTTTGGCTTGTACACTGTAAAACCTGGGGTGTTAAAATTGACACCATGGGTGTTGTCACATCCGAACAGAGAATCAAAATTAACATCATAGAGTATTAACACATTGATTTTGCAGAAAAAGGTGTTATTTTAACACCCTATGGTGTAAAATTTGATTCTTTTTGTTTTATGTGACAACACCCATGGAGTCAACTTAACACCCCGGTTTTTGAAGTGTACTGACAACATGCCAGCCCTCATGAACCTTGTATAATTATGTCTGAACTGTGATTTTGTGTGTTCTTTTATTTAAAAAAAAGGAGCTAACAAGCTGCACTGCAAAAACTGGGGGTTAAATTAATTCTCTTGTGATAACACCGTACCAGTGTTAATTCTAAGCCTAGTTAATTCCACCAACGATATAGTAACGGGAAGACGCACCATGGCGGTCACAATCATGGATACCAGACAAAATAAATCAACTTGTGCCCAAGTTTCTGTTTGACCAATTAGACACTTTCTTTTTTACGACAAAACCAACCAATTTGCAGAGATCTGAGTAATTCAGATAAGACAATGTTTCAGTCTCGAAACAAAAAAACCGAAAATACTATTTTTTCAATAGTTGTTGTTGTAATAAATCGGATATAGGCCTACAGACGCAACATTATTTACACGATGAAGGGAAAGTGCTGTAGAGTCATTACATTTTAGAAGAGAAAGTAAATATCCAGCCTCTATAGTTCTCAGTAAAAACGCAATCAAACCAACATGTGACAATATTGACAACGTGGTTGACAAGTTTACACTTGTCAGGGAGCTTCCTTTTGTTTTGTTTCTTTTTTTCTTTTGGCGTTTTTTCAACAGTGGGCTTACCTTGATTGCTGCAATCTGGTCTGAACTTTACAGCAAATGAGCTTCCCAGCCCCCCCCCCCCCGATTTTCCCAGTTCCCCCGGCACCCCCACGAAAAAAACCCCGGATACAATGTCCTTAAAGGGTCTGAGTGATAATTACTCTGAAATTTAATGGCAATAAAAATGCAGTAACGCTTCTCAGATTGTGTTTTCTAATTGCAGATTATTCTTCCTGCGTGGACAAACAGTTCCAGATTTTCGGCAATATCTCAAAAACGCTACCATCTTTTGAAATGAATTTTTCACAGGTTAGTTGTATGGTATATATCTACAACTTTATTGGGTATGAAACAAACAGTGGTTCCAATTACCAAACTATACAATCCCTTTCAAGAGAGAGAGAGAGGGGGGAAGGTAAAACATGGCGACCCCCCCCCCAAATACTGGAAAGCAATGAGTCCCCATACGCCTACAGCCGGCGTATGTGGTTATAATCGGCAACAAATTGTTTATCCATTAGGATCGGCATTAATAAAAGTCAGATTTTTAGCCCTGACTTTTAAACTTGAAATAACATTTGGACTGGAATCATCAATGTGTTAATGTACGTTAAATTTCATAGGAATAAACGCTAAATTGGTTCTGAATAGACCATGTGACCTTTGTTTACAATAAGTGTGACCTTGTGCATTCTTTGGGTATTCTGGCAGGCAAGATACTACACAGGTCCTATGGGAAAGTTGACATTTTGTGTCATAATTTCCACATAAATCCAAGAGTTATGAAAGTAAAAGCTGGACAAGTTTTGAGATGTGCCCCCTTTGATAGGAATTAGACAGTGCAATCTCCATAAAATATAAGATTTTATGTTTTCTTCCATTAAGCTGTGTACAAATCGTGCCTGCAGGAAGTCCAGGCTCTGTGGCTCTTTTGTAAACATGTGATGTCACAGGTCACATCGTCTATAAAGTATCAGATTAACTTTCGTGAGATTATAAAACTAGTCAAAGCAGGTTCGTTCGAGTTCAGCGAAAACCCACAAAACCAAGAACCGAACAAACACAAATTCAATACAAAAACCTACAAAACTCAATCCCTCTCAGAGGTTCAAATCAAGGTTTGCCACAAAACCAGGACTTCCGCCCCAATAAATCAAAACAATGAGGAATTTCCTTCACTGGAAAACCGGGTCAGGAACCAGCATCACAAGGGAACTACTTCAACTATAGAAGTGTGAACCAGTTGAAGATTTATATTTGAAATCTCACTTCAGTTCTCCTACTCTGCCAAAACTTGGGTGTTAAAATTGGCACTATTGGTGTTGTCAAATATAAATACCAAAGAGAAAATCAAAATTAACATCAATAGGGTGTTAAAATAACACCTATGTAATTGTTTTGGCAGAAAATTAGTGTTATTTTAACACCTTATGGTTTAAATTTTGATTCTTTTTGGGTATTGATAACATGTGACAACACCCATGGTGCCAATTGTAACACCCAAGTTTTTGCAGTGTATAAATAGTTACATGAAGACTGCTAATCATGCATCCCCCAGCCTCACCCCCCTGCTTAAATTACCTTCGGGAACATTGCCTTTGAAGCACAATAATAAATCCAATGGTTATACCCTGCAAAAACTAGTGTGTTAAAATTGACACCATGGGTGTTGTCACATATATATATACTGAAACAAGAATCAAAATTTACACCACAGGGTGCTAAAATTACACTAATTTCTGCCAACACAATTACATTTGTGTTATTGTAACACATTCTATGATGTTAATTTTGATTCTCTCTTGGGTATTTTTATATGACAACACCCATGGTGTCAATTTTAACACCCCAGTTTTTGCAGTGTACGGACTTAGATTTTAGTTAATACGTTTTACAGTCTTTAACAAAACACGTGAATGTTTAGAACGTTTCTGAGTGTAAACGTTCATGCACTTTTGTTCACTGATTGTTCTCACATGTTAATTTGGACATAATATCATGCTGCCACCATATTGGTCACCATCTTGGTCATGTTCCCTGTATCCAGTAACAGTGAAGAGTGGTAATAGTCACTTTACAAAAAGGAACCAGACTATTTTTTTCCCTTCAAGCCTCGGTTTGATTACATTGAGTTGAATAGGAGTAAATCAAGATGGCCGCACCAAAAGGTCTATTGAACCATGGAGGAAGGAAAAATCACCTTTCTCCGTGACTGAACTATGGTAGGTTCCGCCAGAGTTGAATGTTCTCTTCCAAAATAATATTGATGTACAGTAGAAGACAGGAAGCTTTAAAAGCGAAAGTGAATCCATGCCACCCCCCCCCCCCCCAACACACACACCTAGAAAAAAAGAAAGAATTAAAGAACTGTCCCACCAGGAGTTGTCGAGTTAAAACAAAGAACAGTATAGGCCTACAGGATTTGTGATTATAGAGACAAAAATGGTCTAACTCAGACTTTCCTGTCGGGAAACTAAAACGAAAGGCGTGATTGACGATAAGGAGCAATTATTATTTTAAGCAACATTGTTCATTTTGTAGCTGTACGGGCGGCAACGCGAGTCCTTGTATGATTTTTAGTGTTACATTAGAGAAGGTCCTTGTTGAACTATGAGCCACAGAAACAGGGGTGAGAGTCACTGACTACAAAAAAGGTCTACAACTAGAATTTAAATTTAAGGAGGTATAGATAAATGTCGATTTGTCCTGTAGACCTTTCCATTGTTGATAAACAAACCGCGCTGGAGCATGGACGGCCGGATATTATTAAAACATTCAATCGTGTTAACAGATGTTTGAACCAAATTCAAAATGTTCTGCAAACTTTCAATTAAATAAAATACCTCCCATGATTGGTTGCTTTTTGTTTCCAAGAAATTTAACACTATTTTTGCATATTTGAATAACTGTGGCTATCTGTTTTTGTTTTGCATTTATGGCTTTCCTTAGTTTTCGAACCTCGATTCGCATAAACTTTGACACGTCACAGCCCGAGTTTTTGCCAACCGAGGTTGGAAAACTATGGAAAGCCATAAATGCAAAGCATAAGCAGATAGCCAGTTTGTAATAATGTTACACAAATATTCAAAAATAGTTATGAATTTGTTGGAAACAAAGCAACCAATCATGGGATGTATTTTCGGTTGATTGAAAGTTAACAGAGATGTTGAATTTAGACACAACATTTGTTAACACGGTTGAATGTTTTGCTAACATTCGGCCGTCCATGCCAACCAGCGCGGTTTGTTTATCAACAAAAGAAAGGTCTATAACAAGCAACTTGGAAATTGCCAAAATGGCGGCCATTGCGGTCGTTACACACTACCCGGTACCTATGTTTTTCAAATGACAAATCAGCAATGGCCGTTTGGCCAATTATATTTCTCATGACATTCTCTGACCGTGTGCCAAATTCCATACTTGTATCATCAAAGGCACAATTCCATTATGTCGTATTGCAATTTTGTATTTTGTTGTTTATGCATCATGCTCTGATAACAGCATTTCTGCATGAATCATTTTTATCAAAAGTGATCGTGGCCTCTAAAACAGAATTACAATTTTTTTGGGGAAATAATAATCATTCAACAAAAGAAACACGACCCAAGGTCGACATCATGTTCGATTATTCCAACGTACATAGTGAAACCGTTTAATATAACATTGTCATGATAATAATCATTATTAAATAGCACCATTGACATAAAGAATGATAAACTGGTTAATATATATATGATTGCCTCACAGTATTAAACTTAATGAGTAAATTCTGTTTCATCATAGTATACAACGAGTAGACCTTACAGGTAGGACACATCATTGTTTGTATATTGAAAGCTCCGTATTTCAAGCAACGATTTGCAAATCATTAGTGTCTCTCCTTAAAGGCACTGTACACGTTTGGTAATTACTCAACATACATATTGGCTTAAAAACTCACTTGGTAACGAGCAACGGAGAGCTGCTGATAGTATAAAACATTGTGAGAAACGACTCCCTCTGAAGTAACGTAGTTTTTGAGAAAGAGGTAATTTCTCACTAAAACATTTGAATCTGAAAAAGACTTCAGGCCTGAAGCGTTTTTCAGGCATCTGAAAGCACACAAATTTGTGCAACAAGTGTGTTTTTTCTTTCATTATTTTCTTGCAACTTCGATGACCAATGAGCCCAAACTTTCACAGGTATGTTATTTTATGCATAAATATGTTGGGATACACCAAGTGAGAATACTGGTCTTTAACAATTACCAAACGTGCCCAGTGCCTTTAACATTGGTCCGCTGGCCAAATGCCAGTCAAAACACATGAGGACCAGTCAAAATTCGCTCCAAGTGGTCTGGCTGGATATGGATCAGTGTTGAAAAGCATCCCTGTTTTAAATAATGAATTATGGACGAAGTGCAAAAACTGACGGACCAGTGAAATGAAAAGGTGAGCGCGCTGGCTAGAGATGAATCATTGTTATGTCAACACTCCCCGGGGCCAGGGTAGCTCGGAAAAAACATCATGTGATAGTTTCTCCCCTGTCACGTGATATTCCAAATAAATAAACAGAAAACAAAGAGAGGACGAAAACATAACCGGTTTCGTCATGATCGTTAAATAGAGTTGACTCGGCGTTTTCTAAATGTTTTGGTTTCCCTTTGGCAGTCGCGAAAGACAAACTATTCAATTATTACATGTTTGGTAAAACTGTGGCTACCGGTATGCGTACTCTCTTTGAATCAAGATAATGTACAATAAGTGTTATAATTATAGGCAAAAATGCATGTACTGATATGCTCACTGCTGTCAATTAATACATTAAAGGTACACCTCCCCGCTAATGTTGTACAAAGTGCCGGTACTCTTTATACAACATGTTATAATATATTCAACAAAACATTTGTTTATAACTCTTATGCTTGTAAAGGCTTACTTACATTGAATCAAGCTAAGGTACATCATTGGTCTTATTGCCTATATTATTTGTTATACCTAATTAATAGGCCTCCACTCGCCTCGAGTCAAGATGTACCATTCACAAATATCGAATAAAATAATCATGTTGTTGTTTTGTTTTGTTATTGTGGGGGTTTTGGGGGTGGTTTTTTTTGGGGGGGGAGGGGGGGTTATGAAAATGAAGAAAAAAAAACTTTTACGAAATTTAACCTACATTTTCAGTCAGGATTTCGTACATTCAGGTTCAATAGTGACATATAATCTTAACGTTTCGTTTTAACTTCTAAGTTTTTACTTTTATATAAGAACTTTTACATTTAGACGATAAACAAATTAGCCATAAACCAAATTTACTGTGATTTGATCGAAGACATAAAGCAAGCTAATAATATAAACTTTGTATGAAAAACCCCCCACAAACGTTCAAATAACCGTCTCTAAATCACACTGAGAGATAGTCGGCTACACTCTAAATAAATCCTAGGTTAGAACTCCGAGTTAAAGAAGGCTGATCCATTTCTGAGCCTGGCTGACCCGGAAACTGGTTTTAAAAAATGGGATTTTAACTCGGATTCTGCGTCAGATATATACAAATTTCTGGGTAATTTTGACATAGATTCCGGGTCATCAAACTGACCAGAAATGTGTCAGGACCCACGCCGGAATCCGGATCAATTCTGACCCGAGAGCTTTTAAGCATACAGAAACCATGGGCCCAATTTCATAGAGCTGCTTATAAGCAGAAAATATTGCTAAACAATTTCCTGCTAAGCAAACACAAACAGGATACCAGTCACAAATGGTGCATGTGAAATGGTATTTTGGATGGTTACCTTATTCTGCTAAGCATAGTTTTGTTGTGCTTAGCTTCTTTTTGTGCTTTAAGCAGCTCTACGAAATTGGGCCCAGGGCCCAATTTCATAAAGCTATTTAGCAGAACATTCTGCTTAGCAAATTTCTTTGCTAAGCAAGAAATGAGTGGGGTACTAGTCACAGCAATGGTAACTGTATGGTATTTTGGCTGGTAACCTATTTTTCTTAAGCAAGAGTTTTCTGTGCTTAGCAAGTTTGTGTACTTACATGCTTTATGAAATTAAGCCCGGATCATTCCCCGACTATTGAAACGTTCAAATCTGCATGTTAATGTTTGTCTCGCTTCTAAACGATACTAATGTAAAATGTGTAATATTGATGGGGGTCACCTTTAATGACACAGGATTCCAGACGTTAGGTCATCAATGGCAACCCGGATAGTGGCACTCACAAATGAAAATCTATTTTCTGTAGTGCATGGATGATACTAAAATGTCATCACTGGATGATAGTTGTCAGCAAATAAAATATCTACATAAGATTATGATGTATTCAAATAACTATAATATTGAGTTGTATATAGACTGTGAGAATTTGGGATTGACATTGAAAATTCCATGTGTATACGTGTCGTATAAATACGCAAACTGTGTGTTGTAAATTGATCACTAACAACTACATGTACCGCCATGCTTGTACACGTACAAATTGTACATAATAATATGACTGGAAACTGTAAATTGACAAAAAGAATGGGATTTCGAACAGGCCGATAAATGCATAATTATTCTGTTGAAATTCACGACATGCTGAGCACTGCCCACACCTGGGCCCAATTTCATAGAGCTGCTAAGCACAACAATTTGCTTAGCATGAAATTTCTTCCTTGATAAAAACAGGATTACCAACCAAGTTTCCATGTGTTGCATATTGCTTGTTTTACTGTATTCAGCTGTTGTTTGCTTATCCTGAAAATCACGTGGAAATTTTGTTGGTAATCCTGTTTTTATCAACTTAGAAAGAAATTTCATGCTAAGCAAATTGTTGTGCTTAGCAGCTCTATGAAATTGGGCCCTGAATCCAATTTAAATAATAGAGGCCTGGCTAATAAAGAAACAAAATAACAATAAATAGTTGGCTAGTTGGTATATACCGTTTCTACTAAACAAAAGATTTATCATGTATAAATTACATTGTTTGGCTTTTTCATCATCTGAAGAAACATATTGGGCCCTTCACGGGTCGTAATCCGTACATATACATACCTATGTTAATATCAATAGTATACTTTGTAAGAAATAACCGACTTAAGCATGTTAAAGCACACAATCGCTGCGGGAAAAAATATTGTAAAAACTTGTTAATTTTTGCAGACAAAATGATCAAGCATAATTATCTCAAATAGGAAAGCACTCGGAACGACAATATTAATCTGCAGAAGTACCTATCTCACCATTTTGGTGATGTGATATGTAGTTTCTCATTACAAAATCGCGGGAGGTTTATATCCCAGTGTTTGCCTATAGTTAGTACATTAAAGTGGGACGATGCCCCTTAAAGGGACACGTTGCCTTGGATCGGCGAGTTGGTCTATGAAAAGCGTTTGAAACCGTTTGTTATCAAATGCATGTTAGAAAAAAACACCAAGTAGAAACCATTCCGAAGACCTTATTTCAATTCAGCGCCCTTCGGCCAAACATCCCAAAGTTTTTGCCCAGAATGCCCCACAGTTTTGAAAAAACCTGGGGAGAACCCTGCACATAAATCATCAAATAATTTACATTGCGTAGCTCTACGCTTATACATATGTATATTATATACAGAGTCCAGAAAAATGTTTGAGTTTTGCACCTTCGTCAATGTGTCTATACATGCAGCAATTTCACATTTCAATTGAACAACAAAAATGGGGAAACAAATAAATTTAAACGCATCTTACAAAATTGTCAGACATTACATGGATGGTATACCTTTGGTAATTACTCTAAAAATTAATGACCATAAAATCTCACTTAGTAAAGAGCACTGGAGAGCTATTGAATTTTATAAAAACATTGTTGCCGTTGGAAACTACCCCCTTTGAAGTAATGTAGTTTTAGAGAAAGAGGTAATTTTGGACACACAAACTTGAATTTAAGAAAGGCTTCAAGCATGGAGCCTTTCTCATGCATCTGAAAGCACACAATTCTATGAAACAGGGTTTTGTTTTTTATTTCATTATTTTCTTGCAACTTCGATGACCAATTGAGCCCATAACATTTAATCATGCATGCAACTGTTATTATGGTGACTTAAAGGCATCGTACACGTTTGGTAATTACTCAAAATATATATTAGCATAAAAACTGACTTGGTAACAAGCAACGGAGAGCTGTTGATAGTATAAAACATTAGGAAACGATTCCCTCTGAAGTAATGTAACGTAGTTTTTGAGGTAATTTCTCACTAAAAAAAGACTTCTTGCAAGAAGCCATTTATTCCTATCTGAAAGCACACAAATTTGTGAAACAAGGGCGTTTTTTTCTTTCATCTTTTTCTTGCAACTTCGATGACCAATTGAGCCCAAATTTTCACAGACTTGTTAATTTATGCATATGTTGGGATACACCAAGTGAGAACACTGGTCTTTGACAATTACCAAACGTGTTGACTGTTCGGTGCCTTTAACCTACCTCCATGTTTTAACCATTATGGGTTAATAACAAGAGGGTTTTATATGGTACAAAGGATTTGCGGTTTATGTACAAGCTGTCATAAAGACCCCTCTGTTCAAAGACGGGCAATAGTTAAAACTCTTCATACTAGCTAATGCATGTGTGATAAAAACACACATAAAAGAGGTAGTGTGTGACTTTCAGACACTGGTCTTGCTGTCAACGCACAACCAGTGTATTGTGCACACTACACAACACACAAGGCCATTGCAATAAAAGTACACATTGTTTGTATGCAGGCGTGGAATTTCACATCTGAGGGGGCGTGGTATTTGTCATTTTTCTAAAGGTCTCCAATACAGAAATAATAACAATCTATTGGTATTCCAAATTACACAAACAAAAAATAGAAGTTTAAAGGGGCAACCGGACCAGACAAATTTGGCCTTTAATTCAAGAAATTCCCCAGTGTGATGGGCTCACTGTCGAACTGCACTGCAGAGTGCATCTAGTCTTAAAGGTAATGTCTGCTTTGGTGACTTCGGTGTAATTTCTATCCGAAAGCTTACTTGTTATAAAGATGAAAATGGTGGTAAGCATCATGATGCGAAATTATTTTTGCCCCCGTTGAATAGAAATTAATGAAAGTATGGCGAAAAATTTTAATCTCAAAAACAGGGCGAGTTTTTTGTAATCAATGTGGTGTCCGTTTGTGAACGCTGCAGCTGGAGATGCGGTTGGTACCCACCCGCGTCACCTAGCTAACATGTATGGGTTTGACATTCTTGATAAAAATAGTACCATGACAATTTTTGCTGTAAGGCACTGAACACGTCTGGTAATTTTCAACTCAAAGACCAGTGTTCTCACTTGGTGTATCCCAACATATGCATAAAATAACAAACCTGTGAAAATTTGGGCTAAATTAGTCATCGAAGTTGCAAGAAAATAATGAAAGAAAAACACCCTTATTGCATAAATATGTGTGCTTTCAGATGCCTGACAAAGACTTCAGGCCTGAAATCTTTTTCAGATTCAAATATTTTAGTGAGAAATTAGCTCTTTCTCAAAAACTATGTTACTTCAGAGGGAATCGTTTCACACAATGTTTTATACTATCAACAGCTCTCCGTTGCTCATTACCAAATGAGTTTGTATGCTAATATTTTGAGTAATTACCAAACGTGTCCAGTGCCTTTAAAATATTACATGTATCACAATAACAGTATCAAACACTCCGCCTCATGAAATGGAACAGTCCAGATTTCACTTTGTGATTATATTCTACTAATTGTTCTCATAATGCGCACCCAATATTTGTATAACATTTTATATTTATTTCTAACAAAAAACTACTGGATGGAATGGATGGTTGTCAAAACCAGAGTTGGATACACCTCTACGTTATTATATGTCAAAAATGATTAGATATTGCATTGTAAGTTCATTAAAAAAAACATTGGATCTTATGTCTACCTCAATCCATGATTAGAGCAACTGTGCTTGTCCCCCATTCCAGTGGGTGAACTTTGACCTTAGGTATGGTTCCATCTCCTCCCCTAGGTTCATAGTAATGTCCGGTCGATGACACATGTTCTCATAAATGTTCTCCCCATCCTCATCCTCCTCATCATCTTGGGCATCATCAGGGCTTTTAGTTTGCTTCTCAAGGTCCGGTACTTCTGGCAGATGGATGGGGGCTGAAATTACTGGTTTAGGGAGAAGTTTAGGTTTAGGCCTGAGGGCAGGTTTGGGTTTCTTTTTGGGTTTAGACTCTTCCTCTGGTTTATTTGGATTGTCCACTGTCTGCTGCTCAGGGTGTTGGTCCGTCTTCTTGATAGGCTTAGAATACATCACTCCAATGTCACCAAAGTCATGCGTCATCCCGGCACACGATAAACGACCGACGACAGTGACGCGTGAGCCCGAGTTGTCAGTTGGTCGGATGGGTTGTCCACCGGACTCCTCCGATTCTCGTATATGCTCCACTATGGCATCTCTGGGGGTGAGGCAGATTGTGACTGGTCTCGGACTCGACTGCAACTTGGCAACAATGGCAGGATTCTCCTCATCAGTCAGCTCAACACGAAGGGGTTGGTTTTCCATCACTTGAGTCTCGGTGTCTTGTTCGCTGGCAGTCGAATTCTTCGAGCGATGCTTCCTCACAAGAAAAATGATGGCTATTATTACTAGCACAAGGAAGAGGGCGCAGCCAACAATGATGCCTGCGCTGATTCCAGCTCCATCCTTCTGACCATCGTTAACCCTCGGTCTCATGTTCTTGCCGCTCAAAAGGAGCTCTGAGATCAGAATCACAGCGCTTGCAGCTCCTTCCTCATTTATCTCGTTATTGGCGTGGCACTTAACAATAGTTGCATTGTCATCCGCCTTAGCATTGATAATTCTCAAGACTTGGTTGTCTTTACGGATGACAACCTTTTCTCCGGACGACGAGATGTAATCTTCAGCTGCCAGACCAGCAACTGTCCATGTGTAATTGGTAACTGTAGGTATGCCTTGGCCGAAGCAAGTGAACACAGCATCTTCTCCTATGCTTACCGGGGAGGTTGTAATAGAAACATTAGTCGGCCGATGGAATGGTTTCAAACTGCAGGTCCTGAGTTGGGGTGTAGCCGGTGTGTCTTCAACACATGTGAAGACTGCTCCATTGTCCGTCTCTGTTAACTGAAGCTCATACGTTGCTTTGGGTTGGGGGTCTTGCTCGACCCTTCCCGGTAGTATCTCATGCCAACTCATCCAATCCAAACGGGGTATAGGAGTGCCCCCCGATGATACACAAGTCAATACAACACTCTGTCCTGGTTCAAGATATACCCCGGTTGGTTCCATACTGCATAATGGATAGCCCTCATCTGGGGCAACATAAACAGTAATGGTGGCAATCCTTGACTCCCCTAAATATGTATCCCCTTGAAAATACACACAGCTATACCCACCAGCATCTGACATCTGAACATCCTGTACTTTGAGAAAATATTCCCCCGTTGCCGAGTCGCCTTCCACAGTGAGTCTTTGCCACAAGCCTCCAGTGCGAGTCTGATGAAACACCTGAGTGCCCTTGGTAAGGTACGCATCGGTCGGGTTGTGTTTGTACCAGTACACGGTGTACGGCGCCTGGTTGGGGTCGTTGTTCACGGCGCAACGAAGGACCACGGTGGACCCCGGGGTCGTGTTCGAATCCACCGGGTTCTCCCGAATCACAACACCGACGACAGCATGGAAATCACCGTACACGACGAGGATCACAACGACGAGCCATACTGACATTACAGATGCTGATGCTGAAGCATTGAAGCGCTGCTTCATTGCGAAGGTTTTAATGATAAAACCAGCAGGGCAGCAGAGAAAAACTCACTCCACATACACTGGAGAAATAGTGCCGAATCCCAGTTCTCGGTGAAAATTCAGTTTACGATTTCATGTTTACACGGTCTTAAGTGAGACCCTTGTTCGCTGTCCGTCTATTGTAGTTATTTCTACTGGTTGTCACTGCACTCATTGTATCCTTTTAAGACAAATATTGACATATGTTTTGTCAACATGCTCTTCCAAAACAGAGCAATGTTAAAATACACCTCAACCCCTTCAACCCAGCTGTGCGCACTGCACGCAATTCACACACACATGGATTGCCGTCTAGCTACGCACACATGTACTGTACACAACGACTGTTTATTGATCAGTTTTACATTCAGTTCGCGGGCACGCCACACCATTACAAACAGGCGCGCCTGTCTGACGCGACGAGTACCAGCTAGATCTCCAACGAACAGCACTTACACTCCGAGACATGCTCGTAGGCTTAATCACTGGCAGGTCAACATTCTTCCTCCATGGATTAGGCAACCAAATGTACCCTCTGTTCGTTGCTCGAGGGTGCGGAAGGACCCGCCATACCTCCAGGGGTGGCCTCAGTGATTAGTGTCAGCTTGGATTTCGATCATCGAATCGTGGATACAACCACGATACAACAAGGTTTTGTCCTTCATTTTATGATAAATGACAAGATGGGAAAATGGGGGTGCATGCAGGATTGCATTATGCCGGCGAGGCAGTATCTTTCACCCCCCCCCCCAAAAAAAGCAAGGGGGTGTACAGGGGGGACGTGCCCCCCCCCCCCCATTTGAAATCTGAACTTTTGGGATTACAAATTACCAGAGTAAAATGTTACATTACAAGCTTTAATGTTATGATTTCAATGTTTTTTAAAACTATTTGTCCATTATACGTGCAGACAATTGTATTTGTTTGTACACTCAGTCAGATTATCTTATAACAAATTGTAAATGGCATAACAAGAGCGCTGAAAGGGGGTTTGTTTAAGAAATGCAAACAGAAACTACAGTTTTGATTGGCCAGAAGTGTCCCCTAGACAAATTGGTGCAGCCCTTGTGCACCCCCCTAATTAAAACTCCCTACCCCAACCCCAACACAATGTTGCTTAATATTTACGTATAGAGAAATAGACCTTGCTCTTTCTTCTAGCGCACAATTTTTGCCAACAACCTCACACGAGGCCTAGTGTTAATTTCTACCAAATTCTTCAACATTTTGCATGCAAAAAAAAAAGAGAATGACGATGAATGACGCTTAATGACGATGATTACTGGCAACGCTGAAACAACTTTAGAATATAATTCTCTTTGACAAAAATGCGCCATCTCGGCCGCATTGTCTGCACACATCTCCCTTGTAAATCTGATCCTGGCCTTAGAGTGTACGTGATGGTCGTGGTGGTGGTGGTGGTGGGGGGGGGGGGGTGATCCTGTAAGACTTGTCAGCTGTGTTTTATGACGTCATAATCATAGGCGGCTTGGGTGTTGTGCCAGCCACCGTCCTTTGGGCGCACAATCGATGGTTCACATTACATTTAATACTTTGGATACAGCATGGAGGCGTGTCGTGACGAAATATGTATAAGAGGGGCTTTAACAATTTAAAATATAGTACTAGAGTTATGCATAACGTTTTTCACTCGGCTCCATCGGTCTCATCCAATAGACCATTATCATGCTGCCACCATCTTGGTCATGTTCCTTGTATCCAATCAAAATAACAAAGGCTAACATGATCATTGTACAAAAAGGAACCAGACTATTTATCCTTCCAGCCTCGGTTTGGTTACATTGATTTGAATGGGAGAACATCAAGATGGCCGCACCATGATAAAGGTCTATACCGCTGGATGGGGTGCAGGGGCGGATCCAGGATTTTCCAAACAGGGGGGCGTGAAAATATTCCAAGCAGCAAAATGATAAATGAAGTTTGTTGCCCCATTTCTCCCTCCCCTTCTCTTTCTCTCCCTCTTTTTTTCTTTTCTCCCTCCCTTTTTTTTTTTTTTTTATATGAAAAGGGGGGGCGTGCGCCCCCCACGCCCCCCCCTGGATCCGCGCCTGGGGTGAGCTGATGAGCTTGTGCAAAATTCTTGTTTAGGATGTAGTGATGCATGATGGGAAAAATTGTACTGCAGTCGGCGCTTGTACACACACACGATATGATAAAGTATATTATTTGCAATGTATCTACACAACAATAGAGCTACATTATTATTGATAGTAGAATCTTTCGTAAACAGGAAAAGGTGATCAGGGGTTAATAGGTCAGAGGAAATGGTCCAACGCGCATGACTATACGACCAGCCCATCCCAGCGCCTTTGGACGAGGTGCTTGGACCGAGCGAATCATGATGTGTAACTTTAAAAGACAGAGGGCGCGCTAACGGTACACGGTGCAGAGCTCTGACACGGTGAAATAACATTTTCTGCCTCTGGTGGATTTGTTTCAGTGAACCGTCAGGAACAGAAAATGGTATTTCTGAGCATGTCTTGTATATTATTAAAGGCTGCCGCCTGATGTCAGTGTTTGCTTTAGTATAAAGCTTTATGAAATTAACGTACCTTCAAATGTCAATAATATTATTTCCTTGTTTAACGTCCCAAAAAGACTGCAGTAAAGTGTCAAATCTCGCACTTTAATAGAACATTCATTGTGAGATCTTCATTCCTTGAGGGAACTGAAACCACGCACCGGGATCCAAAGTTTGAAAACGCACGAGATTGTCAATGTCTACAGTGTGCCACCATCACCACTTCAGTTTCTACTTCTCGTCTATCGAAAAAATCTAAACGGGACTGGAGTGAATGGCTAATGAAAGGCCGTATCCGAATTGGTTTCTACGGCTACGGCTATGACTGTTGCTATGGGTGTTGCTAAGGAAGTCCTATACTAGAACGCACGGTGACGCAGCGACCCAGCCATAATCCGTAGCCGCCAGAGGACTAGGCCTACTCTATCAATTTATGTGATCGATCAGCTTATACTGTCGATGATTCAACTCCATTATTTGTTTACTTATTATTGTAAATCCACTCATCGTACATCAAGTGATTGGTCAGGGATTATATGACGTAGCAATGAGGGGGCGGGGTTCACGTGTCGTTGTAGTGATTACCGGTAATGATTGGTCGGTTCTCCACTTTGCAGCGTCAGCTTCTGCTAATTGAAACAGAGCGCTATCAACACGATGCTACACTCACATGCGGAAGGTTCCTTTTTGCGGGAAAGGCGAAACTGCTGTTTCGAAAATGACATTTTCATCAATGATAAATTTGGCGGCAGCTATGAATTTTGTGATGATAATGATAGTAGTATAATAAAGTGCTCATTATAATATTGAAATTACAAAAATAGAGTTTGAAAATACTGTTATTTAATTATTATGTCTTGTGAATTGAGACCGCTTTTGAGACCCACACAGAAGTTTAGACATAATTGAATGTGTCCTTGTTACTTGGATGTTCATAAATTGACGAAACTATAACGTGTAACAGCACACATCCTGTCAGACATTACCGAGGTTGTACAGAGAACCATGACGTCATCAGAATACAGACTGAGGTAGGAACAAAACCACACAGTGACTTAGAAACCCCACATGGTTAGACTCTTTCCTCCGTGGATAGACATAGGCTTGGGTTTCCGTCGCTATTTTAATTGAAGTGTTGAATTCTCCTGAAGACGAGCAGAGTTTACTGTATGAAACGTCGAGACCATATCAACGGCTCTTTTTATAGCCAACACTCCTTCCAAGGAGATTTATATAATAGGCAACCCGCAAGTTGTACAAAAGTATAACAGTGAGTTACTTATTGTTCTGTAAACCATTGATTACCATTTCCCATTGATATTACTTAAAGGCATCGTACACGTTTGGTAATTGTCGAAGACCAGTGTTCTCATTTGGTGTATCCCAACAAATGCATAAAATAACAAGCCTGTGAAAATTTGGGCTCAAATTGGTCATCGAAGTTGCAAGAAAATGATGAAAGAAAAAACACCCTTGTTGTGCAAATTTGTATGCTTTTAGTTAGGAATAAAAACTTCTTGCAAGAAGTTTTTATTATTTTAGTGAGAAATTACCTCTTTCTCAAAAACTACGTTACTTTAGAGGGAGTCGTTCCTCACAATGTTTTATACTATCAACAGCTCTCGTTGCTCGTTACCAAGTCAGTTTTTATGCTAATATATATTTTGAGTAATTACCAAACGTGTACGATGCCTTTAACAGGGGCACTGTCGGCAAAATACTCACAGTGTTCACACTCGGTTCGTCATTATTGATTTGCTAAAAGTGAACTATAGGAAACACGAAATCTGAACGCCATCAACGACAATGCATTACTCACATAAACCGTAATGTTATTTACGATCACTTTGTTATTTTCCTGTAACTGTCATTGTCTAATTTGATGACCCCTTCATGGGCAGGTTTTATGGGGTGAATGAGTGAGTGTGATTGGCACCCAGGGGTACATTAATCCAAATCGTTTTGATCTCTCGAAAACAGTCTATCCACCTTTTAATGTACAGGTTAGCTCATATAAAAAATGTAAATAAAACATAATGACTATCATTATGTGTTCTTATTACATTTTAAATATTTTAAAACACTGCCTAGAGCGGGAATTGAACCTGCGACCTCCAGATTAACGTGCTCTACCAACTGAGCTATTTAGCCATAATGTTGGCAATCTCCCTAGTTTGTCAATAGCTTTGTTCGGGGGTGTCAGTCAGAAGCCATTCAACCCGTATTAATGTTTTAAAACAATATCCAAGTTGCTAATACTATTAATAACATTTTTGTGTTAACTTAATTAAGTATAGTCTGACCGGGCGCGAGCACAAATTGTCTTGCCTGAAACAAAGGTCAAAAATTTCGGGACACATCACAAATTTCAAACATAAGATTTGTTGACTTATTCGAAAAATATTTTATTCAAAATTTTAAAATAAGATTTTATTACCGTGTATTGCGCTTAGAGCTCGGAAAAGAGGGTTAAAATATTAAGTAAAAGCGGTCCGAAAAATGGACTGTGTTCCTTGTTTTTCCTCTTAATCTAGCATTTTCCATTGTTTATTTCTTTGGATGAAATTTTTATTTACATATACAAAGTGCATACTTTTGTCTTTGATTACCTTTTACATTTTACATACTCATTTTAGTGTCATGCAATGCTTAACAATTAAACAAGTAATTAATTAACAATAAATGCATTTTTCAACGATACCAAGTAACTAAAATGTTACATCTATTTTATTCCTCTTAGCCTATAGAAATGGACGAGTTACTTAAAGTAATGAACCACATGACTTTATGTATTTATATTTTTAGTGAACACAAAAATGAACATAATTAAATACCGCTGCTGCTCAGCCTTTTCTAATATTGAATAAGTTTAATATTTCAATTATGCCACCGTACCGTACCTATTCCGTACCTGTTCAAAATACAACCACAAGCTCACGGTTCGACAAATGAGTTACACATTAAAACTATAAAGATAATGACGACCGAAGTTTTCAAGTGCTTGAAATTTGGCGCGTTCTTATTTTTTTTGCAAAACCATGGCTACAAACAAAGTGTGCTTTGTTCTAATTTAATTATTGCTTTTTAAAGCCCGTTGATTGATTGATTTAGACCCAATAGCGATTTGATAGGTAACACAAAATTCTTACAATTAACATTATTTGCATTTTAATTATTCTTTTGCTTGCCATATTTTGTTTACTTTTTACTGCAATAGATTTCTGTGTACAAAAGTAATATGTATTTTTATTCTTTTAAATGAGCAAGGTCTGGGAGGGCACGTCTTTTTTGATGACAGTTTTTTGACTTTTGACTTTCCCTGGACGGCCTCTGCTTGTATTTTGTATTGTCCAAAGAATTAAAATTTTCACTCCATAACCACAAAGCCTACATTTAACAAAATTAACCAATATTGGATTAATACTTGGTCTCAATATCAGTCTAGAATGATGCATTGATGCCAGCGACCATCCTCGATGAAAGAAGCCGTATTTGAATTAAAGTTCTCCAAAGTTTGGAAACGGTTATCTTATACATTGAAACCACGACTTTGCAATCTAAAAACTCCCTGGTCAGGATTAACCCGGGTCAGAGTTGACCCGGATTTTGAGTCCTACGGTGGCCTGAATAACGGGTCTGACTCGTAAAGTAGTTATGGGATTTTTACCGGGAATCCGCGTCAGTTTGACCCATTTCTTGGTCATGTTAACACAGTTTCCGGGTCATAGTGACCCAGAAATGGATCAGGTCCCACGGGATCCGGATCAGGGTCAATTATGACCCAATCCGGGTCAATTCTGACCGGAAGTTTTTAGAGTGTGGGCTATGTTCCGGCTTGGGCTGCGTCGGTAATGAAAACACCCACTATCCGTACGGAGCCTCAAACAGGGCCCAATTTCATAGAGCTGCTTAAGCACGAAAATAAGCTAAGCAAAACAAAATTATGCTAACCAGAATAAGGTTACCAGCCAAAATACCATGTCACATGTACAATTTGTGACTGGTATCCTGCTCATTATTGCTAAGCAGGGATTTTTTGAGCAGTATTTTCTGCTTAAGCAGCTCTATGAAATTGGGCCCTGGTGTCTCCGTACGGATAGTGGGTGTTTCATGTTTGAAGCTCCGTACGGATAGTTGGTGTTTTCATTATTCACCTCAGTTAGAGCCAAAAGCTGAAGCCGTAAGCCGTAGTTTTGAAACGGCCTTAAAGGCAGGGTATAATTTTGGTTATTATATACTCCACAAGTTATCCCATAAACGCTGACTTGGTAAAGAGCACCGGAGAGTTGTTGATACTATAACATTATTGTTCGAAACAGCCCCCTTTGAAGTTATTTAGTTTTAGAGAAGGAGGTAAATTTTTACCCAAGCATTTCAATCTGAGAAAGGCTTTATTGGTTAATTTGTTTTTTCCTTTTTTCAACAAATTTTGAATGTTTGTGTGTGTAATTCTATCGTCCCTGTACATTTTGTATTCCCTGTATAATTTCCTGTAATTCGATCTTTGGTCGCTATGGGAAATTTGGTTTATAAAGAATAAACCATTATTGAATGAATGAAAAGTGAGGATACTGGTCTTTGACAATTACCAAAAGTATACCCTGCTTTTAACAGAGACCTTTAAATAATAATTCTCCGTGTTTAACAGTTCTTTTATTTTTAACACAATCCGGTGTTGATATAATGTTTCATTTATACTTTAGATGATGTGACAGTCAACGTCACATGTTCACAAAATAGTCGAGCGAAATATTTATATCACTTTTTAATTTATGTTCCCAGTAATCTATACGGGTTATGATTTTATTCAATTTTTACAAATAAACCGCCCGGTGTCACAGGGGAAATATTTGTCCCACGGTGTGTGTATCCCCACCCCCCCCCCCCCCCCTTATGCTGAAGGAAGTTGGTTCAAAACAATGCGCTATCAGACGAAATTTCTGCACATTTCGCCGTGGGGGACATAATCTCCGGGGGACAGAATCTCCTGCCACATCGGCTCTCGTCACAGCCTCAACCCTAATAATAAGTTTGTTTGTTGGGGTGTTGGGGGTGTTTGTTTGTTTGCTTTTTTGTCACTCTACATTGCTTGGGATCGTCTGATTTGAGCATACTCTGTTTTATCGTCGTCGTCGTTGACGTCATCCTTCTTCGAGGGGAAGCCCGTCCAGTCCAGATCGGCATAGACAAGGTTCAGCAGACTGCTCGCCTCACTTTTTCGTTTGTCATGGTCAATAGAGGGCGGGGAGTCCCTCCTCAAGCATATTGTGTTCTCGTAGATGGACTCTCGCTTCATATTGTTCGCAATTGCCGCCTCTTCCTGAAGTCTCACCCCAATTTCTGTGTTCTCGTAGACCGACTCCGTCATGCGAATTTTCCTGGGACTTGGCGTTGGGACTTCGTCATGGTCAAAGGTTGAAGTGGGCAGAGCGTTGAAAAACGCCGAATATCTCTTGGCGGTGCTCGTAACTTCCATCGGGGGAACATTGTCGGTTTTCTCGGTTGATAGCTGCTCGGTGACGTTTGGCATAGACCCTTTCCTCTTTCTCCAGCTAAATGAACTACGCTTGAACATAGAGGAGCAGTGACTCTTGGAACGAATTGTGGATGCCAGCTGCTCCAGAAAGTCAGGGTGGACAAACGACTGTCGTCTAGCTGGCTTGAGGGACTTAACGCTGCTTGCTTTAGGTTTCCCTGCATGGTTGAGATTCGGGTTGTCATGACTGGACTCGCCACGATCGTGCTTCACATTATTTGGTACAACGACTATGTCCAGTTTGTCGATACGCCCTCTGCCGTTCAATCGGAGGTTCTTTTTTTTCACGGCCGGTTTTTCCGTCTTCTCAATCACTTTGATTTTGATCAAAACTGCGATCAACACCAAGACGACGATGATGAGGATTGTAAAGCCGACAGCGGCACCTGCTGTAAACCCTCCCGGGTCTTTGGGCCCAGGTTGAAGGACTGAATCCGACGAGAGTGGATCTGTGGTTATCTCTTGTTGCGTTGGAGTACCCAGGGTCTCAGATTCTGGGGTTAATTCTTGGGAAATTTTGGGCGTTGACGACGGTAGTAAAGGATTAATCTCACCTTGTTGAACAGTCTGTGTGTGTATGATATCAGATCCAGGATCTTGAGTTTGAATCCACCCGTGACTCGTGCGAATAGAAGATGTGTGTACAGTCACGTGTTCCGTCACGTGTCCCGTGTGAACCAGACCTCTGGTGATCTGACTCGGTGTGACCTGATCGCGTGGATTGGGCTCAGGGGTGATAGGATTAGTCGGATTTGGCTTTGGAGTAATCTGATCCGGCGGAATGGCATCACCTGGATTAAGTATTGGTTGGATGGGGTCAGGTGGATTATTGGGTATTTGTTGACGTGGATTAGACCCCCGCACTTCCGGCTCCATGGGATTAGGTATCGGTGGGAGCGTATAGCTTGGATTAGGCTTTGCTGGTGGTTGGGTCTGTACAGCCGGAAGGGTAGCCCCAGCATTGGTTGCCAACCGCTCAACTGTCACCCGTAACGTAGCCTCACCTATTCCCTTCATTTCCAGAGGATTTCTTGCCACACATCGTACCGGCATATTGTCATCCTCTTGGGTAATGTTCGTAATCAGCAAAGACGCTCCTTCTTTGGCAACGACAAATCGTCCCTTGGTCTTGATCACTCTCGTTATGTCCTTCCCTCGCCCCACTAGCCACCGGTATCGCATAGAAAAGGGGAGGCTAGTGGCGAGACAGAAAAACTCCGCCGTGTTGCCGACTGTTACCATCTGAGGTGACATAATGGTGACGTGAGTGGGAACTTCGAACGGGACAACTGAGCAACGTCTGGAGTAACCTGTTTGTGGTGATGTAGAAGAGCAGGTGTACGTTACGTTATTGTCCCAGCCAGTCAGAAGTCTCCTCAAGTAAGCTCCCGTCTGAAGGTTGCTGGAATTTCGATGAATCAGCTCGACTGGCGCGTTGTCGCGGTACCAGGACAGCGTGGCCGGCGGGACTCCTCCAGCGGAAACGCAGGAAAATGTTGCATACTGCCCGTTTTTGGGATCGGCAGGCGAGATGGAACACATGGGATACCCCTCACTGGGTGGAACGGATTCCCGCACGACTAGCCTCGCCGAGGATCGCTTCGTCACACCGTTGGCTTCCAACGCGATGCATCGGTACTCGCCCTCGTCTGCCGCCGTTGTTGACGAGATGTGCAGATTGAATTCTCCTTCCACTACATTCCCATGTATGCTATACCTGCTACGTTTATTGGCATCCAGTGTGGGGTACAGTAATCTGTCGTTGCTAATGAACTTGAGAGGGTTCTGCGGATTTGTCCAAGCCCAGAAAATGCGTTGAGTGTTGCCAGTGATGGTGCATCTGAACGTGTGCGGCTCTCCTGCAGTCACCGTTGCATCGGAGGGCACCTCACGAAATACGGCTTCGCCTCCTGGTAGACCGCACACCACAGCGCTGATCAAAACGATCCACCAATCCATCATGTATTTGTTTGGTTTGTAGTACCCAACAGTTGCCTTGCTTTGAACTCCAGCAACACAAGACAATGCTAAACCGGGATGAGTTACGTTTTTGGCGTAGCATACAAATATGGCGCCTACATCATGTTAGATGTTGTATATTGCGTGGTCCATAGCAAGTATACAGACCTTTCGTTAAAATCAAGTAACTTGCGAGCTCCGCACTCAGCCCTAGATCACGGGTGACTCATGCCAGAATTTTCTTTTTCCACCCTAAGGGATAGGGTGATATATTGTAGTACTTATGAGGCAACCTCAGCGAAGTTAATTCGTACATCCTTCATGGCTATGATCATGCTTTAAACAAGTGACAAATATGTACGTCAATGCATCTCTAATAATAGTTAACGGGAAGGGGGAAAAAATATTGCAAGAAAGGCAAGGAGGGTGAAAGAGGCCCCGTTTTATGCACAGCGTCTCAAGTCAACCGGATTAACCTTGCTATTTAAAACAGGTGTAAGAGGAACGGGATGGACGGTGTTCACTTGCTAGAGTAGAAGAAAAAAAACTTGGAAATCCGAATGAGGATACTTAATTAGCACAAGTTAATACCGATTATTTATAGAAGTTTCAAATGCTGTGATTTAAATGCACAACAAAATACCTGAACACACAAGACGCTGAGCTTGATACACACGGGTGTAAGGGGACTCTTTGGTTAATAGGGCAGAGGGGTTGATTCGCTCGAAATTTTACACAGATAAGAAAAACACCCACCAATTTCTAATACCGGGTCAAAAGTGATGCTTTCTCTATTCATGTTTGTTTTCATCTTGTTTTGCCTGAATTTTTCCCCACTGTTTTGCCCGAATTTGGGAGGGCAGTTGCCCCCTGCAGCCTGGGAATGGGTCGTCCGACTGATACACCCAGAAGCATGTTCTGAATTCGGGTGATGAACTCAAGCGCATAATCCTTTTAATATATTAACAGTTAGCCCCCAGAACTATCACATTTCATAATTTTCAAGATGGCGACGGCGGCCATCTTAGATGTTGAGGTCAGCATGGTGTCCAATCTCTACAATTATACAATTCCAATGGATTTGTAATGCCAGAAATAATAATAATAATAATAATGTAGATTTATATAGCGCACAGCTCCACCTGCAGGTGCTCGAGGCGCGATTACAAAGAAACAACAAAAATACATTAAATAATCAATTAATTGATAAACGAAATAAACAGCAAAAAAGTAAGGAGAACAACAATTATGAGAACGCTTGTGACATGAGATGAGTCTTAAGAGCAACTTTAAATTGAGATAGTGATGAACATAATTTGACCTGCAAAGGTAGTGTATTCCAAATAGTGGAAAATTACATCTGTTTTGTCCGTCTAGGTCATCTGGTGCAAACGCTATATTATAGTTATGTACTTCAAGATGGCATCGGCGGCCATTTTGAATATTGCGCTTTAAAATAAGTTTGTGTTACATTTCAGACGTACATAGGAGCTAGTTTTCCTTCTAAAATGTGGTTCCTGAAGTCAAATCCATCACTAAAAAACAGGTAGTGGGGAAATGGGCAAGGAATCCAAAGATAAAGGCTAACCCTAGTCACAGGTGATTTTTAATGTATACCGTATCTGACAATTTGGCCTATAAATCAGCATTACGTCGACAAAAACCAAACGATGGCCCTACCTTTACAGGCAGGGTATATACTTTTGGTAATTGTCCAAGACCAGTATCCTCACTTGTTGTATCGCAAAATGTGCATACAAAAAAAACACCTGTGAACATTTGAGCTCAATTATTGGTCCTCGAAGTTGCAAGAAAAAAAATAAACAGACAACAAACCTTGTAGAATAGAATTGTGTGCGTTCAAACGCCCGAGAAAGGCTTCATGCCTGAAGCCTTTCTCAGATTCAATTTTTTGTTACCTCGTTCTCGAAAACTATGGTATACATTACTTCAAAGGGGGTCGTTCCTAACAATGTTTTATAATATCAGCATGACACTTATATTACTTGATAACGAGCACTAAAGAGCTGCAGCTCTTTAATGCTCGTTATCAAGTAAGTGTTTATGGTCATTCATTTTTGGAGTAATTACCAAAGGAATACGATCCCTTTAACAGAGAATTAGTAACGAAAACTGTTTTTGCTATATACCCCAATGACGTGTGCCGACAAGACAGGAATGGAGGACAGTCAATAAGAGGGAAGGACATCGAGAACCTAGTGTCATTTCCAACGCAGTATATTGGCCTAGACCAGAATGCAAAGTCACACTATGTTGTTCATAATCACTTTTATATAACAAAAAAACCTACTCCCTGGAGGGGAAGGAGCAGCGGAAATGTTGAAACCAATACGTCATTTCACCTGATCGTGACACAAGGGTTATCGGCTCAATCGGTCAATGTTACCGAAATTGCTAGACAATGGCAGTAATGTGTATAACATCTGGGGTAAAATAAGCCATCACACATAAATAAACACAATATGTTTAGAATGTGTGTCTTTTTTTTCTCGAAATTTCTCTGTCTTTGAATGAAAACAATCAGCAAACATCATAATAAATAATAAACAAAACAGTAAAGTGACAATACATGAAAATCACACCCAGTATGTCCCTTTATGCCCTGTACCCAATCGCATTTACTTGGTTGCCTTTACTGGGATTCTGGGTCCCATCAGGGGGACTTGAACCATTCCTGGGACCCGGAAACTGGTTAAAAATTGTAATTTTAACTCGCATTCTGTGTCAGTTTGACCCATTTCTGGGTCATTTTGACACAGATTCCGGGTCATGCTGACCTCAGAATGGGTCAGGCCCTATACGGGATCCGGAATCCGGGTCAATTCTGACCCGAGATTTGTTGAGAGTGTCAGGCCGCCACAATCTGTTTTCGTTGTCATGTTTTTGTTTGTATAATAATGACTGTCAATCTGCATTCTGCAAAACCAGACTACTTTCCATCATTTGTTTAGAGATGCAGCGTCCACATCAAGCGACTTTGGCTTTGGCTATGGCCTTTGACTGCACCGAAAAGTTTTGTTTAATGACATATCGCCTAACATCACAAGGCCGGAAGGCCACTTCGAAGGTGAGGGCTACACTTAACTGATTTGGGCTGTCGACCCAAATCAACTGTCACCAGGGGCACGTTGCCACCAACTCCCGAGGCTGAAACAGGGGTACCCCCTTCAAAGTCCATAAGGATGTAGGCATGGGTATCATCCACTAGGAGCCTGGCTGGTAGAGCAGAATGCACTGCCTTCCCAACTTGTTATAGAATAGGACTTCTCGACATTCACAGATAGCCATAGCTACAACCGAAGCCGTTAATTCGAACACACAGTCGTGCATTGATTTGAGTAAATGTAAATGTAGAGTAAAACAAAAATGTAGAATAAAAATGTAGAGTAAAACAAAATGGCCGCTGAATGATGATGACAACTTTAATTCAACAAAATGAAACTCAACGTCAACATTTTCCGGTTTGGGTTAAAAAGCATTGATCGAGTGGGAGAAATTGACCGCTACGCGATGTCCAAAGAAAAACTTATTTATTTGTATGTAAAACAAATGCGCACATATTCGATTCAATTCAATACAATTTCACATTCATTTACACATTAAGTCAAGAGTATTCAAAAATACTCAAAAGTCACTTTGATACAAACAAGTCAACAATGCTGCTATTGGGGGGGGGGGGTGTATGAGGGCACTATCTTCAACTCAAAGCTTGTTGTGAGATGCCAGAAGGGCAGACAGACATTTATCAACGGAAACAATTAGAACACAAGGACAGGTTGCGTCAAAACACTGCAATCAGCGTCAGAGAATTTTGCGCAGGCCTATACACTGCTGGTTTATACTATAAAGGGTTATGATGCGTCTTCGCACCCAGACAGATCGTACCACACTAAATAGTGGCTGAATCATTATTATACAAAGTCTCGCTATTATCTTGGAGCCCCTCAAACATTTTTTTGTAAATCAAAGATTTGAGGTTTATGGCTATAGGTTATTGATACACGGTCCAACATTGTGCCCTGGAGTTGGTCACTTTAACCGGGTTCATTTTGGGTAGTAGGCTCCGGAAAGCTTATCATATTTTGCCCGCAAGCGCAAAGGGGACCTTTTTCAAAGATGGAGTCTGCACTCCGAAAACTGTGGTGTGGAAATTGACACCATGGGTGTATGGGTGTTGTCCCAGATAACAAAAAGTATCAATATTTACACCCAGGGTGTTAAAATAACACTAATTTCTGCCAAAACAATTACATCCATGGACTGGTGTCAATTCTAACACCCACTGCAGTATGTTGAGTGGGCCATTGGGCCAACAATTATTCATCGGCTAACCTTCTAATTGAGAGAAGAAAGAAGTTCAGTTATCACCAAGTATTTTTGATTTTGTTTCAAGAGGCTGAAAGACTTGTTAACCCTTTTCTGCATGTTGTTGAGCTTTGGTTGCTACAGGGGGCATGTTTAGTGTGCTTCACTGAGGATCACAAGGGAAGTCATGACGCTAAGCCACCGCGAATACCACGGATATTACTAATCGTGCTGTTTCATGCATGACCTACCGAGCTATCACCGCAGACGATCATACGAACTTCAACTGCCCGTTTTGGCGGGAAGTTGTAATTGCTGCCTTCATAATATACAGTTTCTATACAGTCGAAGTTTGTCTTGTTTCGGTTGGCCGTGATGACTAATGAATTGCTAAGGGATACTGTTGTTCAGTGTTTTTGCTATAGAGGTGCCGTGCTTGAAAATTCGTTACCAAAAATAATAAAAACTTGTTTTCAAAGGAAATACAATGCGGATCGTTCTTCCCGTACAAGTTGAAGATACTGTTAAACGTATACAACAACTGGGATCGCAAAATTGCAACATAGACGTGGACGCTGCAGTGGACAGTCTTTATAACACACAGCAAACAGAGGAGCTTTACACTTAAAGACATTGTGATTGAAACGTCGGGTTGGCATTCTAGCGGGTATTTTCAGTACCAGAGCGTACAATCATAGAGATGGTTCGGGTTTACCTCACATCATAGGTGGCCCTTATGCTGTTCCCATTTTCGGGCCAGCCATCATGTGTCGAAAACGTAACCAAAACAAACAGGCGGGAAACAGATAGGTCTCACTTATTACTCGTTTTTAAATATGGGACAAACTTAAATTGCTAGACGGGTGTGTCCTTCTTACGTTTGTTTTTCTTCAAAATGACGCATTCTCATAAAGATTACAGCTAAATGTAATGAGTACCAGGTAATTGTTAATTAGGTGACCTCTCAAATAATGACTATACAGAAGGTACCACCAGTGTTGGTAATCATGTCCCCCGATGCCACAGTGTTTTATGATACACACTAGAATGAAACCACTGATATGATGTGACGGGAGAGCTGCGCCGGGAGAGCTGCGCCCGTTCGACATAGCCCACTCCAGTGGATATTTTAAACTCTTGGGGGCGCACTTTACAAACTGTACATTAGGAAAGTTTCACTAGACATTGTGTATGTATTAAGAACAAACCTCGACAAGCTGGTGTACGTTGGTCGCTTAATTGAGCTACAAAATGAACAAAAGAATGAAGTAAACGACCATCAACTTGTTGAGCATCTTATAGTTTGTTGAGGAAGGGTCGGATGCCAGATCCTAAGCTCACGGAGTGTTAAGTCATCACACATGGCTTGCCAATTATGGAATTGGGAAAAACAAGGATTGCCAAACATTAAACTTGTGAAAACCACGTTTTGCAAAACATACTTTACTTGCATGAATCACCCACAATAACTACAATCTTATAAGCGTACGTATAAGATACTCCATGCGGAAGGTGCTTAAAGGCACTGAACACGTTTGGTAATTGTCAAAGACCAGTATTCTCACTTGGATATGCATAAAATTACAAGCCTGTGAAAATTTGGGCTCAAATTGGTCATCGAAGTTGCAAGAAAATAATGAAAGAAAAAACACCCATTATGCACAAATGTGTGTGCTTTCAGATGCCTGAAAAAGACTTCTGGCCAGAAGTCTTTTTTCCCAGTTTTTTAGCCTTGAATGCTGCTATGGGTACGGTAAAACCATGTTGCAGTTGAAGCCAATGATAGCAACTTTGAGCATTAGTCTTTGCCGATTACTTCACACGTACGGTCTAACTCCGATGATGGGTTTGAATTTTTATTTATAAATCTCTGAAGAGCAAACTCATTTTTTTGTGAATATTGAGGGCATGATCTGGCCCAGGGATGAGAACCATTCCATAAAGGGGGAGTACATTTAATTGCTTGTTTGTCAAGATGTTCGTGTCACGATTTACAGTCCAAAAAAATAGCGATCAACCACCGCCGCAAGGTTTCTTACATACTAGAGGATTGGAAGAGCCTTCTCTTCGGGAACACACACAAAACCCAGTAGTGATGGTGTTCTATCACGAAGATGTTTCTTATAAACATAATTTTGTTTTGTAGTTGGGAATTGGAAATAATTTTGTTTAACCCAAAGTAACACACACTTGTAAGGTTTCACTATAATTCAGTGTGCATGTATAATTATCACATCAACTTTGTTGTGAAAAGTGCGCTGTGACCCTGGTGGGAGAGTTATAGGCCCACATGTACATTGTATACACATCGGCCTATACTCTGTACACGTCCGGTAGCACCATTGTGTTCTGCCACTCTCCACTCTGGCACATACAATAGAATATTCAACAATAACCCATTCAGGAAACGTTGCGGTGGCCATACCCGGAAATCAAGAGGTCTCCATTCTTCCCGATGTAGTGCAATTGGGGGCTACTGTATAACTACCGTTGCCTCAATATTTTCATAACGAGTTTGAATAATGAACAAGAACATAGTCTGTGTATCTTGCCACGAACGCCTAGATCCTCCATCCCGTTTGAGGGAGACGTATTACTACATCATTACCATCCTATGCCATTGGAGATCGTATGCAAACTGTGAGCAATTCACCAGCACTATCTAGTCATTTTGACTTTACTTGACAATATTGAGATGTCACCAATGCTCACGATGGTGTGGAAAACCCATTATTAAAATACAGTTTTGTTGGACATGGGATATGGGCCGAGCGGATATTGTGCTGGTAATTTCCGTTTCTACGCAATCTAACTGGTAACTACCAGCACCACCGACTCCCGCATGCGGTTATTTCATACTGCAGTATGATCAACGCAACAAGATACTTGTCTTCACCAGGCAGATAGAGAATTGAGCTTCCTTCGTGTAAATGTGTACGCTAAACTTTCAGATACACTTTGCTTTCTTATAAAAAAAACTTCAACATTGACGTTGTTCATCATGCTCCGTGTGTTGACTGTGATTGCTCTCTTCGTGAGCACTGCAGCGGAGTTTCTGACCGATCCCCGAAGTGTCACCGTGTATGAGGGGCAAAACATCACGTTGACCTGTAAATCTGGTATCTTCGACAGGGCATGCTCCACGTACAAGTTCTTTTGGAGAAAGGATGTTTCGTTTTCGACTGACACCTACCTTACGATTTGCGCCTCGGTTTATGATGATTTTAGAGACAGGATGACCGTCTCGAAGAATGACGGAGAATACTCTCTTACAATCAGACAAGTTCGTTTTGATGACTCTGGTAGTTACTATTGCTATGTTGGTGCTTTAGATTTTGAATCGGCCAGGGCTGACTTGGTAGTTCTTCGTGAACCTCCATCTTGTGACGTCACCCCTAATCTCCCCACCGTTGGTACAACAGCTCAGCTGAGATGTAAACTCTCCGAGAGAGACCCAGCTAGCCTCCTGACATGGATTGAGGTAGACTCCGGTACCGTGGTCGACTCCGGATCCGAGGAACCTATAGATCCGGGAGATTTGTTCACCGCCGACCTCCAGGTGACCGAACTCGACAACTTCAAGGAGTTCGCTTGTGTGGCCGGACCGGATCTGACCAACGGAGCCAGATGCGTTATCACCCCACTGCAAGTACAGACAATTGTGCTCATTTCTCCGAGCCCCTCCGTCACCGTGTTCGAGGGACAAATGACAACATTCACGTGTACTTCGGAGTCAATCCCGACTGCTGATGAGTTTAGATGGCGCGTGAGAAAATCAAACGGACTAGAGGACAAGGTAAATATGAATACGATATCAAATCTACAGGGTGATTATACGCTCAGTGATAACGGACGGGAAATGAGGATTGTACGTGTATCTATTGTCGAGTTTGACAATGCTGTTATCAGATGCGTTTCTTTTAACACCCGGGAGGAGGGAGTTAGCAGTAAAGAAACAATATTACTCGTTTTGCCAGCCAGTGAAGCCGGAACAACTCACCAGCCAACAGAAATAGATCCGTTAGGACCAGACTCCAGAGACGACCCTAGCAATTCCAGTACTGGTATCGTCGTAGGGGGCGTCATAGGAGTCATCCTTCTACTGGCGATCATAGCGAGTCTTGCATGCTACCTACTGCGGAACAAGAATGGTAGTTTAAAGCAACGACTTGCCCGAAGCAGATTTCACAAATTATCCGCCAACGCTCGGCCCATGATGTCAGCAGTACAGGCGTCTCCAACGTACGAAGAGGTTCCCCAGGATGCCGTTAGGTATCACACTAGGGGCTCATCCGACGATGTAGCCGAGCAGCCCGCCCTCTACGCCCTGCCCGAGGCAGCTATTAAGCATGACCCAGAGACTTCCGGCAACTTATCCCCAACGTACGCTAACAGCAGTGGCTATGTAAACCTTCCACGTCACGGCGAGCAACGCCCCTTGTCCGGTGCAACAGGAGGCAACAAACGCATTGTGAGCAGCGGTGAGGTCAAGTACTCAGTGTTGGACAAATCCAGACAAACTCCTCATTCCTCCACACCAGCAGGCGCAACCACAGAGGGCGCACTACAGTCAACAGACGACCCGAAACAAAAGAATGCCGAAGATCTGGTGTACGCAGATCTCGACCTAGAAGACCCACGACCCGCGTCAAGTATGGAGAACAGTCAAAACGCAGACGAGTCTATTAACTACGCCTCAATCCGCGGCGATATGGCAGCTGTTAGGAGTTTGCTCAGCAGAGATTGATGGGAGAACGAATAATTTTTCCCTGATACTGAAGTTGGTATAGGCCTACTTAATTGTGTTGTACCTTCATAACACTTCGACGAGGAAATAATAACAACAAGAACTTTTGTAAGGAGTCTGTATCCATCACATGTCATGCTCAAGGCGCAAAGAAAGACAAATCAATAACATGTAAACCAATTAAAACATCAACACACAAAGAGCACAGAAATAGTGAAACTATCTACAAACCAAAATCAGCTCTTTACTGCATGTTTTATGAGAACTCATAAATTCGTTGAAAAACAACAAATTTAGGAGATTTGCTAGATTTGTCGACAAATCTAGAAGATTTGTCGAGTGCAGCCAAATCTAAAATTTTCAAAGATATTCAAACATTATTTGGATGAAGAACCTCATCTTCTTTTTCCGGTTTATGCGCCAACTTCAAAAATAACTGAAGACTGAGGCACATTTGTCATAAGCGCAAAACGTGGTGGACTATGTAAACAAAAAAGACATGAAACTATGTTTTTGTACATAATTATAATTATCATCACTCGAGTGATGACAGTGGTTAAAATCATTAAAGGCACTGAACACGTTTGGAAATTGTCAAAGATTCTCACTTGGTGTATCCCAACATATGCATAAAATAACAAACCTGTGAAAATTTGGGCTCAACTGGTCATCGAAGTTGCAAAAAAATAATGAAAGAAAAAACACCCTTGTTGCACAAATTTATGTGCTTTCAGATGCCTGAGAAAGGCTTCAGGCCTGAAGTCTTTCTCAGATTCAAATATTTTAGTGACAAATTACCTCTTTCTCAAAGACTACGTTACTTCAGAAAGAGTCGTTTCTCGCAATGTGATCAACAGCTCTACGTTGCTCGTTACCAAGTAAATTGTTATGCTGATATCTATTTTGAGTAATTACCAAACGTGTCCAGTGCCTTTAACTCTCCATATTGCAAACAAACAAATTGGTCTTGATAATTTTGTTCAATGTTGGTTCACTGAGTAGCGTGTAGTAATATCTAATCACACTGATATTGTTATCCCAACTTGTTGTGATATAAAGGGAGACTTTTGGACGCTAGGTGGCATCAGACATACCAGGTACTTTTTCATCGCTATGGATCCTAGGGCTACGGCTGTTGCTAAGGTTGCTGCTATGGACGTCCTATATACTTCAACGCATGATGACGCAGCGATCGAGTCGTAGCCGTAGCCACCAATTTTGACACGGCCTTGGCATGTTCTGATCATGCGCACATGTTTCTAGGATGTTAAATTTACCTGGTGAGTCTTCTGCCATCTACAGTCTCCAAAAGTCTCAATCAGTGTGAAATTACAGACTTGTAAATAATCAATCACTTGCAGAAATTGATCGTATTATGTACCTCTGTAATAGACTGTGCAAGTCTCGCGCATATCGAAAACGAGAAAAAAATCGAACGAAGACTATATTTTTCTATGAAATCAAATCTTCTTTTAAAATTATATTTATACACATTCTTGAAAAAAAAATACCAATAGCAAGTTGTTATAAATAAATTTTCAATTTTGTTATAACACAAAATATTTGTTCAAACATTGAAAACAAATTAAAACTTGGGACGAGGATGCTTATTGTATAAGAAACACCATTTGCCAATCACGCCCGAATGTGTGTGTCTATCACATAGGTTTAATGACAACATGCCCGTCAGTTGGGCAGCATTCTGAATATTTTTACAAGTAACCGGAAACGGATGTCAACTCCGGATCCGATGAACCTATAGATCCGGGAGATTTGTTCACCACCGACCTCGAGGTGACCAAACTCGACAACTTTAAGTCTTGATCTCGGGTTTTCTTCGTTACTTTGTTGAATTGGTTTCACTTTCATATTGTTTATCACTTTAGTATTACATTCCCAACATCATATATAATTGTCATGGCCATAAACTACGTTAAACTAAAATAATTGACGAAACAAAATCCCTCCCACGTAAAACTCCATATGACTGGGACCACAATTCGAATAATATGTGCGAGACTTGCACAGTAATACACACTAGAAAAACAAAATAATACTTCATTATTTTTTACTACAAACGCAAGCTGTCATTATTTCGGTGTTGTACATAATTAGTGTGAATTAACTTTCTGGTAAACAGTAGGAATAAAACAACTGTATTCTCGCTAAAATAATGTATGTATCTTTCCCTTTTCAAAGGTTCAGTGGCTTTTAAAATGGTTTCGTTATTATAATTGGAAACTGATATGGAAGATTTTGTGTGAGACCAAAATCTCATGAATTTTGTTCAGGACGGTTTAAAACAATGTCCAATCATTATCGTTGAGCGTGGAACTCGGGCTATAGTCTTTTTTCAACTCGTCATTTGTTTCAGTTCATGCCATTAGTACGATGTGAGAACATTCGAGGCGGTTAATCTTGTGTGTTTATCAATGTTAAAAAGAGCCGATGTTGTTGGTGAAAGCACAGTGCCAACTTTTACTGTGCAAAGCTCAGGACGTTTGGAAACATCACCGCTAGTTGGTCACTTTAGACACCGTGTAACCTGTGACATCACATATTTGAGTAAAATTTGAGGAAACATCACGATTATTTATTTTACGTTTGCACGCACACACCCACGTTTGTATTGAAATTCACTGCAAAAACCGGGGTGTTAAATATGACACCATATGTGTTGTCACATATAGATACCGACAAAGGAATCAAAATTTACACCAGAGGGTGTTAACATAACAGTTATTTTTGCCAACATAATTACACTGGTGTTGTGTTATAACACACTATGATTTTAATTTTGATTCTCTCTTGGGTATCTATAATTATGTGATAACACCCACGGTGTCAATTTTAACACCCCGGTTTTTGCAGTGTTGTAGTGAGACAAAGATTCCGAATTGTTTCTTGTTTAGTTAATGCCAAATCATTTGTGGCGTGTCGTGGCCGAGCGGTCTAGTTAACTGGACCCAAATCTCTGGTGTTGCCAGAAACAAGTATGGGTTCGAATCCCGGCCATGACACTTGTGCCCTTGAGCAAGGCACTTAATAACCATAATTGCTTCGTAAAAAGTTGGGAAGGTAGTGCATTCTGCTCTATCAGCCAGGCTCCTACTGGAAGATACCCATGCCTACATCCGTACGGACTGTGAAGGGGGTAACCCTATTTCAGCCCCAGGAGTATGTGGCAACGTGCCTCTGGTTGGTGGCAGTTGATTTGGGTCAACAGCCCAAATCAGTTAAGTGTAGCCCTCACCTTGAAGTGGCCGTCCGGCCTTGTGATGTTAGGCGCTCTCTCATAAAACAAATATATATAAAAATTGACTTTTCGGACATACTTTAGCCGCCAGCAAACTTAATAAAATAGAGTGAATCAACGTAAAAATTGTACGCATGCTCAGACGGCAAAGGAAACTTTAATGGTATGTGTCCTGCCACCACCTGCACAGTCTAAAAACTCCAATGTGAGAATTGACCCGGATTTCGGGCCCCAGGGGTCTTGACCAATTCTGGGTCAGGCTGACCCGGAAAAAGGAACTACTAGGTCAGGCTGAACAATGGAAACAATGGGATTATAATTCAGTATATCCCATTTCTGGGTCATTTAGACTTAGATTCCGGGTCATACTGATCCCAAAATGGGGTCAAGGAAACCCCAAGGGACTCGGAATCCGGGTCAATTCTGACCCGGGAGTTTTTTAGAGTGAACGAATCAAATAAACTTTTAAGGGTCTGTATACGCTTGGTAATGACTCTGACAATTAATGGCAATAAAAACTTACTTGGTAAGAAGTACAGCAGCTTTGGATAGTATAGTGCACTTTGAGAAACTTTTCACTTCGAAGTACTGCGGTTATGGAAAAAGATACCACTTTTTATCCCCAAAAATTTGAATCTGCGAAGCGTTACTGCCGTAACGTTTCTCAGATTGTGTATTCCAAATGCATGTTGTTTTTCCTGCGTGGACATAACTGCTCCAGATTTTCAGCAATATCTCAAAAACGCTACCATCTTTTGAAAAGAGTTTTCACAGGTTAGTTTTATGGTATCTACAACTAGGGCCTATAGGATTGAAACAAACCGTGGGTTCCAATTACCAAACGTATACAATCCCTTTAAAACCGTTTCTTATTACCATTTGTATGTAATATACACAAACTATGAAACAAAAACCAAACACACACACACCAACACACCCAAGCTTAAAAAACCCAAATTGTTTACTCTGATATTACAATTCAGAAAGTTCTCTCTGAAACTGGGGCCAGACCGTCAGTTTATGAGGTTGGTTTTTGTTATGCCCATATGAAGGCAAGACACGCCTCAAAGGATGATTAACAGAGCCATTGGATCTAATAAATTGCCTGTGGTTTGTTCACAGAACTCGGGAAAGTACTGAGTATACAGTGCCTAATACATATCGGTGTAAGCGTAAAAACAAAATAGAGCCATTACACTTTCACAAAGGAAGTATCACTGTTTATCTAATGAATAAATCGGAGATCCTAAACTTGGTTGTTTTGGGGTTATTATTATTTTTGTTTAAGGAAGTAGATGTTGGTTTTCCCCTCAGACGAATGAGCTGACTAATGGAAATAAAAGTCATGTCACACGAGGAAATGTACGGGCAATCAGAACCAGGCAATCTCCAAGAAGAAAATTGAAACAAAATTCACTTCCCAATTGTTTTCCTCGGGGATACACTTTAAAAACTACAGGGTCAGAATTGACCCGGAGTTCCAGGTCAAAGTGGGCCTGACCCATTTTCCTCGTCAGGCTGACACAAAAACCAGTTTTAAAATTACAATTTTAACGCAGATTCTGAGTCATTTAGACACCCCGTGCCCCAAGTGGACCCGGAATGCGGGTCAATCCTGACCCAGAAAAGGATCAGGCCCCAAGGGGACCCGGAATGCGGGTCAATTCTGACCAAGAAAGGGATCAGACCCCAAGGGGACCCGGAATGCGGGTAAATTCTGACCCAGAAAAGGATCAGGCCCCATAAGGGACCCGGAATGCGGGTAAATTCTGCCCGAGAGTTTCTAGAGTGCAGTGAGTTACAGCTAGAAGAATGTCTCTTGTGCATCAGAAATGGGTTTTTTGTGCATGCAGCAAGAGCAGTTGGTTGCCTGCAAGTTGCTTGAAATATTTGCCCTGTGTGATGATGACACGCATTAAAGGCTACTTTCGTACAATCCGTCTACTTCACACTGTCATCATGTCCAACACGGACCAAATGTCCGACTCTAGGGCCGGGTACACGGGTCGAACATTGTGGTGTGTCGGGCACCGTCGGTCACAACAATTTGTCGACCACATTGGGTCGGATACTGATACATGTGGAGTTTTGTTGTAACGGTTTGTCGGGAATATTAATCGGTACCAACAACACTTTTTGCCAAAAATGTACAACATCGCACTCTTTTAAAGGTCTAAACGTTAAAGGAATAATTTCCCAATATTCCAAGTCTACAATTTATGTAATATCAAGACAAATAGCAAAAAGTTATGTGTTTCATTGTTTTTCCCAATTGCAAAGCCCACAGCGAGTTGAACGTCCCTGATATCATAGGCTTGTGTTTTTTTATGGGCTGGGAAGAAAAACTTACCACACCAAGCATACTTGGCTTCGCATGAGTGTCAACACTCACTGCAAAAACTGGGGTATTAAAATTGACACCGTGGGTGTTGTCACATATACCAAAAAAGAATCAAAATAGGGTGTAAAACTAACACTAATTTCTGCCAGAACAAATACATTGGTGTTACTTTAACACCCTTTGTTGTTAATTTTGATTTTGTCTTCGGTTTCTATATGTGACAACACCCATGGTGTCAACTTTAACACCCCAGTTTTTGCAGTGCAGCCCACAGATATCCAACCCTCTGATAAAGTGCAACCATTCCAGCCGTATCATTGTGTCAGGCGGTGCCGTTGATGTCTGGCAAGCCTCTGAGCTTGCGGTTTCCAACACCCCCACAACCCACCCCAATTAAGGTGACTGTGACCAGAGGATACGTACAACATTTTGTGTGATTTTCGGTAGACGGCACTCAGTAAAAACAAAAACAAAACAAAAACACAAAAAAACTAAAAAATCGTACACATAGAGTTATGAGCAGACAGAGATGTCGACCAAGTCTGGCCCGGCAGCAAATCTTTTTCAACAACAGTGCAAAAGTTTACACAGTCCGAGTAAAAACCAATATGTATTCACAATAAGTGAATCCATTAAATGTTTTCCATTCCTTTAAAAAAAACTAAGCATTTCTACTAGAAAGCTTCCACAACCCATCTAACCATACTCCAACAGTTTACTTATTGGAACAGTACACAACCCATCATACTCCAACAGTTTATGTACTGGAACAGTAAACCCATCATACTCCAACAGGTCCTGTGCTGTTGGACTATGATTAGTGGGTACTTTTCACAGTACTAAACCATCCAAATTCCAACAAAACCACCTGTTTGATTTTGGCAGGCCTGGGGTGGTTAGGGTTATAACTTAATGTGCAAATCCCGAGTTTTTATGTGGGTTTCTGTTTATAAGTGAGAAACTGTCATGGAATGCAGAACAAACACATTGTTGTATTTCCTTACACGTATGAATGTCTACAATTACTAATTTAAGCCTGGTGGGGAGAAAAGCCAATTCATATCCTGATTGGTTTAGCAGGAATCAGCCGTCGTTTTCACTGCGACGTAGAGGATGTATAAACAAACTGGCAATAACAGCGTTGACCAATCAGTGATCAGTTTTTATCTGGCTTTGACGCAGTGTGTGGGCTCTCATCGGAACGGCATGTTGTAATGTCACGTGAGTATATTGGTTTGATCTCAATTTGAAATCAATTTAGGAAAACACTGTCTCATTAACTATTGTACTACTGCATCTAGTGGGTGTAAGTCATACATCAGGTATGAATACCTTCTCGTTGATAAATAGTGTCGCGCAACGCCCCCTTTAGCAAGAAGTTGCTTGACTATAGGCAGCTACCTAGGGAGGCGCTGGCTTCGGACGGCCTGACCGGAAAAACCCTGAGCGGCTAGGGAATGATCCGTTGGGACTGAATTGTACCGTCCCGATTTGATAACAACTACACAGGATCCGAAATGAAATAAGAAATAGTCGACAAACTAAATGCAGCAAATCAAATGGTTTATTTAATAACTTCCTCCCTCAACGGAGGCTCTCTGTCCCTGGCAAATGATCAGAACACTTACAAATCACAATATAAATCACACACTAAATCACTTTTATAATAACCTCCACCTACGAGGTAGGGCCAGTACTTAATAAACAACTTCACTCTGATATTATTAAACAACTACCCCAAAATACAACGTGACTGTTCCCAAGCAATTCCTCCGTGAGGCGGGCTACCTCAGGTGATCGCTTTCGTGTACACTCAACTACACGGTCCTAAACACCACCGTGAGCACGGCTAGTCTTTCCAAGACTACCGGTAGTTTCCCAGGGGTCCGAGCAGAAATACCCGGGGCCGTTCTCGCACTAAAACCGTGCGTAACCACGCAACAACGGGTTCACAGGCCCACAATTCCAATCTGCTACCTCACATTCAACACACTGAGTACAACCCAAGGTTCCTCAAAAGGCACCTCACCATATACTCTACAGTGAATGAAACAACCCCTCACACAATTCCGCACTGCACACACAGCGCTAAACTAAAAGTGTACTCACCACTTCCAAGGCTTGACATGAACTCCTAAAAACTTTCTCCCGCACGCCGCGCTACTCATGCACTTTCGCTGCACGCACTTGGCTTGCGGCGGCCGTCAGACAGCGCAAGCACGCTGCATTCTCGCATGCCGTACTCCAGCCTACTGCTCTGCTGGACTGTACCATTAATCTTAAGGTAAGTAATTTAATCAATAATCTCACTGGCCGTCGTTTCGCCACATAGCCTCCTGACAGGCCTGGACGTCCCCGTACAGACAAGCCGAATAAAACCATCAAACAAAGTAACGGCGGCCATTCTGCCCCTCATTACAATACAAAATTTTACTCAAAACCCCAAGGTCCTACAAGGTCCTCGGGAGCCTCCCTCCGACAAGTAAGTCACGAGGTACCCTCATCTCGATACTACACCTCATCACATCCTCCTCAACAATATTTCAACATGTTTAGAGAAAACCCTGAACTTTATCAAAAGCTGCAAACAGGAATACAAAAGTACAAAAGGTAGCACGTGTAAAACATTAGGAGGTTTGATTGGTTTGGCAAGATTACAGATAATTCACACATCATTTAGGCACTTTTTACATAATTAAGCAATCATATACAAATTTAACAACAATCACAAAATTTGCACCGCTCTCTGAAATAAGAATCATACAATACCCTGCACATCTCCATCGGTCATAGCTAAAGAACTCTTGATAATGCACTAATTATGGATCAATTACTGGAATAATTAAATGTTAACAAGCAATTCGGCAATAATTTCAGTTCTGATCAGATGATTATTTTCAGTCCAAAACGACAACAGTTCGCGCAAACGTGACCATGAGGCCCAAAGAGTTAGTGTTCTTGTGGCCGGTCCCAGTTGACTTCAACTTGCCGGTAGAACATATCATTATGTTCTTCTCTTCGTACCACGGCTCCGTTTACCACAGTGAACGTGAAGGTTTTCCTGATGATAGTGGCGCGTGTAGTGGCAGCAGGTGGCTTGGCAACTTCCTCCCTCATGGCTGGCTCCTCTTGCATGGATTGGGGTGGCCCTGCTGGTTCCTCTTGCGCGTCTGCTTCCAACGTGTCTGTCGATGTGTCAAACGAGGAGGTCGATGAGCTATCTGATGAAGAGTCGCTCTCTTTCCGGAACATTCCCCTCGGCTTCCCCGACACCGCGATATTTCTTGTCACTGGTGTCTGGTACAGGGGTGAGATGCGTCCAGGGGACAAGCTCAACACCGGGGAGCTTACCTCCCGTCTCCCGGCCTCCTGACTATCTTTTGTGGTAGTAGCTGGGGGCGAGGCTTGACCTCCACTTTGAAGGGACACCTCACTTAGTGGTACCCTCACTGGCAACCTCTCATCACGGAAGACACCTCTTGCCCTTCCTTCAGGGCCCAAAACGCGCACTGACTCCCTCCTAATGTTATCCAAATCAGCCATGTTGCTCGAAGAATGCTGGAATTTATAATGACGCCGTAGGTTATCTCGGCGTTTCGTACCAAAATCACATCTCTTGCAGTACAGCCTCATGTCAGGTCCATGCTCAAATTTGCGGTGACGAGCCAGGCCTTTCGCTTGCGTAAATGCTTTCCTGCAAATACTGCACCTCCATAACTTCTGACAACTTATAGGTGGCATAATTTTTCTGAAACAAAGCAAACCAGACTCAAATGATAAAAATAAATTAACGATACCGTTTAGGTAACTTGTGTTGCCTCACTGGGTACCTCTTCGCTACATTAGGCTCAGGTGTCGACACCTGATTTCGACCACCCACCTCAATCAAACAATCATCCTCAATCGGGGGGTTGCTCCCCTCATTCTCAGTCACACTAACACTCTCATCCTCAGGTACCTTGCCCTTAGCCTTAGGTACCTCACAATTATCTTTAGGTACAATACACATAGAAACCTCATCTGCAACCTCATTAGTGTCTGGAGTCGATTCTACTCGTTCCAGAGACTCCTCCACAGGAACCTCACTAGTGTGGTTCCATGCCTTTATGGGATCCCTGTATATGGCTTGAGCCTATCTACATGCACAACACGTGGCTTGGCCCCTTTCCGCAGCTGTATTCTAAGGACTACGTCTGAAAGTTTTCGCAATACCAGGTACGGCCCCTCCCACTTTAGCTGAAGTTTCGGGCACACACCTTTCTTCTTTGCTGGATTATAGAGCCATACAAAGGCACCTTCCTGTAGGCATGGATCAGTGGCTCTTCTATCGTAGTTACGTTTCTGCCGCCTTGAGTTCTTCTTAAGACACTCATGTGCCTTATCATGTGCCTGCTGAATACGACACCTCAACTCCTCTGCGAAATCAGTGGTCGGCCCCTCAGCACTAATACTTGGTTGTTCAGTACACAAATCAATCGGTTGCATTACCTCTCTCCCAAGCATCATCATATTCGGCGATTCACCGGTTGTTTCTTGGGGTGTGGAGCGGTAAGCGCTCGTCGCAAAGGACAGACACTTATCCCAGTCACGTTGTCCTCTACGGGGGTCTACCATCATAGACACAATGGAAATGAGGGTACGATTAAAACGTTCCACGAGCCCATCTGATTTGGGGTTATACGCAGTTGTTCTCGTCTTTGCAATCCCCAATATACTGCACATCTCTTGGAAAACCTTAGACTCAAAATTTGAACCTTGATCAGTATGGAGTTCGTTTGGAACCCCAAATCTACACACAAACTCACTCACAAACTTAGCCGCTACTGTGTCAGCATGGGCATCGGGAAGCGCATAAGCCTCCATCCACCTTGTATTGTAATCTGCAACAACAAGGATCCATCGATTCCCATCGTCGGTCACAGGCAAGGGGCCCATGAGGTCCATTGCGACCCTCTCCATGGTACCTCCCACATGGTACTGCCGTAGTGGCGCAACTCGTTTCTTCGGAGGAGACTTCTTCCTCGCACACTGATTACAACTCCGGATACAAGACCGTACATCGGCAGTAATACCAGACCAAAAGTACCGTTGTTTGACTCTGGCCATGGTCTTCTTTAGACCAAGATGACCACCCAATGGTCCTCCATGAAGTTCACACACAAACTTAGATCGAAACTGTGCCGGTACAACTAACAACCATCGGAACGATATACCATCGTCCGAATCCCAGCGCTTGTACAACACGCCATCACGTAAAGACATTTGCTCCCAATAGGCCCAATACATCTTACTCGCTGGAGGCAAGTGGGAAACATCCTTCCAATCAGGACGTCCTAACCCTCACTCTTCGTGGTTAACAACCAACTCATGGTTTTATCTGCCAACTGCGCCTCACGAAGATTCATGTGACTAATTGAAGGTTCCGCTACCACACCCTCACTACGGCCTGGTTAGCCTCAACCACTGAGCTAACGGATGGTACGGACACCTCACTGTCCTTTTCTTTATCACCTTGCCCACATTGCTTGCACGGTTTCCGTGATAGACTGTCCGCATTGGTATGTTTCCTGCCTGGTCTATGTTGGATTGTCATATCATATTCAGAAATCACTTCTAACCACCTCGCCAGCTGCCCTCAGGATCTTTGAAATTGAGCAACCAGCGGAGTGCTGAGTGATCTGTTCTGACCGTCACCTTTTGCCCATAGAGATACTGCCTGAAGTACCTTAGGTAAACCACTATTGCCAGTAACTCCTGCCGAGTCACACAGTAGTTTTTCTCTGCTTTGCCAAGCTTTCTGCTTGCGTAAGCAACAACCTTCTCTTCGCCCTCACACACCTGCGACAGCACCGCCCCAATACCTTCAGCACTTGCATCAGTGTCCAATACAAACTTCCCATCCGGCGAAGGATAAGCCAACACCGGAGAAGTTTGCAGTTCTTTCTTCAATTGCTCAAATGCCTCTTGACAGGCATTGTTCCAATCAAAGACCTTTGACTTCCCAGTCAGGGCATGCAAAGGGCTTGCAATATCCGCAAACCCACGGATAAAACGGCGATAGTAAGATGCCAGCCCTAAGAAACTTCTCACTTCTTTTACTGACTTCGGGACTGGCCATTCGGCGACTACTTTGATCTTTGCAGGATCAGTTTCTATCCCTCACCCGAGACTATGTGACCTAGGTAGGTCACGGACCTTTGGAAGAGGTGGCATTTGCTGGGCTTCAGTTTCAACCCGGCCTTTCTTAGCCTTGAAAACACTACTCGAAGACGCTCCACCTCCTCACTCACTGTCTTGCCAAAAACGATAATGTCATCGAGATAAATCAACAGAACTTCCCATTGGAGGCCAGACATAACCTTTTCCATTAGGCGTTCGAATGTTGCCGGCGCATTCGCCAAACCAAACGGCATTACCTTCCATTTATACAACCCGTTGCGTACCAAGAACGATGATTTTAGTTGGGCGTCCTCATCTAAAGGTACCTGCCAATACCCTGACGCCATATCCAAGGTTGAAAACCACTTTGCCCCCTCGAGGGCATCAAGCGTCTCATCGATACGGGGTACTGGATATGCGTCCTTGATAGTAGCGAAATTCAAACCCCTATAATCCACACACAGACGTTTTGATCCATCCTTTTTCTTGACCAACACAATGTTAGCCGCCCATGGACTATCGGACTCCTCTATTAGACCCTGTTGTCTGAGTCCCTCAACTTGCCTCAGTATCTCTTGCTGGTGACAAGCAGGATGCCTTCTAGGCCTCTGCTTCTGTGGCCTAGCATCCCCAGTGTTAATAGAATGCTTAACAAGATTTGTGCGTCCAATGTCACCGTCACCCTTCGAAAATATATCCTGATATTCAATCAAGCACCTCATCACTTCCAGATGGTGTGATGGACTCAAATCCGCAATGCCCCTCTCATACAAATTCCGTAGGTGCACCGGAAGAGCCTCATGGTTTTGACTATCGTGTGCATTTGGCACGGTCTCCACCTCAACAGGGAATACCCTTGCGGCTGTAGTTCCCGCGTGGAGTACTCGCTTTTCCTTGCTAGGGTTAAACACCCTAACAGGTACCACCTCAGTGGGTACCTCGACAACAGACCTAGCTAGCACGAGGCCCCTCTGGGCCAGCTCGCCACCTCCCTCGATTGGCTCAACAATAAATGGACCCTTGAGCCCCTCGCCACGGTTGATGATGGCTCCCCTTACAATGCCCTCATGACCGGCTGGTATCACAGTTGTCTCAGTTACCACCACTCTGCCGACAAACGCTTCACCTGAACTATTCGTACACTTGACCCTTTGGCCATTCACATTCAATTCCATATTTCTAAAATCTAAATTACCACCAGTGGACAATAGCCAGTCCATTCCCAACATTGCAGGAAGTGAAATGTCTACGACTATTACCTTTACAGGTGTAGTTGTCTTACCGACTGTAAGCTCAACCCACGCCGTGCCCAATATTTGCAATGGCGTACCATCCACTTGGCGTAGCCCAACGTCACAACTCTCCAGGGTTGGCCTCTGACCTGGTGGAATTTGGTAATACACTGTAGAACTAATTAACGTGTCAGTTGCACCTGTGTCTATCAACATTCGAAATTTTGTCGACCTCACGCATCCATCCACAAATAAACCATACCTCGGGACTGAAACAACCCGTACTTTATTGTCACACTCAAGTTTCCTTTTTCTACTTGATGTATCTGGTTCTCTTTCCATGGGCCCATTGCTCACTTCAGCCTTTCCGCGGACCCGCCGGAAGACTGCTCGTCGTTTCCCTGCTGGTGTCTGGGTTTCTTGCACCTTGCTGCAAAATGCCCCCTCTCACCGCAGTTAAAACACTTCATGTCAGACCTGGTCCCCCTACTCTGAAAACGCCGTCCATCTGGACTTTGGGGAACCTCAGGCACCCTCACAGGGGCCTCTTTTGATGGTTGCGACGCTAACAGCTTTACCATAACATCTAGCTGTTTTGTCAAGTCACCAACACACCTCGACTGTTCACCAAGGGCCCTTTCTACAGACATTAACCGTTCCTCAGTGTCACGGTCCACCGCCCTCACTAGCTTAAACGGTCTCTCCTCCCTCCTCTGAGACTCAACCTCCTCAAAACTCTGCGTTTCGAGGGCTGCCTGTATGGCTTCAGCCAAAGTCTTAGGCCTGGCACGAAATATGCCTTGCCTCACGGACTGACCCGCCACAGCATCCATAAAATGGTTCCGTTCCAGACGATCTCTCGAATCCTCTGTGATTTCAGGATATGCCTTTAACGCCAATTCATGTATCACTTGGCCCAGTTCTTGAAGAGATTCTTTGGGTTTCTGACGCCTATGTCTAAGTTCCACTAGGAAGTTCTCTGCCTGGCGGCCAAGGCCAAACCTCCTGGACAAAAGCTTTACCAACTCGTCATACGAGTATTTGTGCTGTTGTGTACTGTTACCAAGGATACGGACAGCATCACCTTGTAGACTGGCTGCCAAATACTCTGCCGACTGCTCTTTGTCCCAACGGTTAACTAACCGACAACTCTCAAAATGTTTATGGTACTCATTCCATTGAATTCTCCCACTGTAACGATCGGGGACAATATAAGGGCGACGAGGGTACCTCTATCTTTCACCCTCTCCCCAACAACTCTCGTTTCTCTCTTCAGGTTCCAAGGCCCTGCCTTTTCAGTGCCTGTTTGTTCAGCTGACACACTGTCAGAAATACTTGGTGATCTTGTTGCAAAACTTAACAACTCACAATGGACTTGTTTGTCCTTCATATTCACAAAAGGATTTGTACTCCTCAAACCCTCCTCCTCACGTACCTTAGCGGTAACAGGAGTGGATACCTCATTGCTCCTCCGAGGAGTAATCCAATCACTCAAATTATGCTCTCCATGTCCATCCAACAAAGGGATCTCGGCAATTTTCTTTGTACTAGATGGTGTTCGTGCCTCAAATGAGGCGAAGCCTGAGGACTCCTCCCCTAAGTCGTTTAAACATTGACTCGGAAATTTAAAATCAATGTCCCCATCTATTCTCACACGCTTTTGCTGGCGTCCTCCAGCTCGACTAACTGGTTCCTCGGACGTCTTTGCCTGCTTTAAGGCAGCCTCAAGCTCCTCAATCCGCCTCGCCTGTTGGGCCTTCTCCCACTGCAGTAACTGCAGTTCCATTCTGGACCTACTAAGGTCCTCTTGATAGCTGGGATTTAATTGTTTGGTCTCACTCATAGTGAGGTGACCTGCTCACTGCGAGCAATAACAATACGCCTCTGCCTCAGAAATTGTCTCCGTTGTCGGTGACTTTTAATTGCCAGCAGGCAGACTATGATAATTACCAAAACCAGACAAATAAGAACTAGACTTAGTGCTAGAAAACCGAGTACTTCTTTCATGGGAAACTCCCACTGACATTGACTAATTTACATGGAATCGGTCCTTGTAGTTGCATCAAATCATAATCCCACTTCTGACACCATTTTGTCGCGCAACGCCCCTTTAGCAAGAAGTTGCTTGACTATAGGCAGCTACCTAGGAGGCGCTGGCTTCGGACGGCCTGACCGGAAAAACCCTGAGCGGCTAGGGAATGATCCGTTGGGACTGAATTGTACCGTCCCGATTTGATAACAACTACACAGGATCCGAAATGAAATAAGAAATAGTCGACAAACTAAATGCAGCAAATCAAATGGTTTATTTAATAACTTCCTCCCTCAACGGAGGCTCTCTGTCCCTGGCAAATGATCAGAACACTTACAAATCACAATATAAATCACACACTAAATCACTTTTATAATAACCTCCACCTACGAGGTAGGGCCAGTACTTAATAAACAACTTCACTCTGATATTATTAAACAACTACCCCAAAATACAACGTGACTGTTCCCAAGCAATTCCTCCGTGAGGCGGGCTACCTCAGGTGATCGCTTTCGTGTACACTCAACTACACGGTCCTAAACACCACCGTGAGCACGGCTAGTCTTTCCAAGACTACCGGTAGTTTCCCAGGGGTCCGAGCAGAAATACCCGGGGCCGTTCTCGCACTAAAACCGTGCGTAACCACGCAACAACGGGTTCACAGGTCCACAATTCCAATCTGCTACCTCACATTCAACACACTGAGTACAACCCAAGGTTCCTCAAAAGGCACCTCACCATATACTCTACAGTGAATGAAACAACCCCTCACACAATTCCGCACTGCACACACAGCGCTAAACTAAAAGTGTACTCACCACTTCCAAGGCTTGACATGAACTCCCTAAAAACTTTCTCCCGCACGCCGCGCTACTCATGCACTTTCGCTGCACGCACTTGGCTTGCGGCGGCCGTCAGACAGCGCAAGCACGCTGCATTCTCGCATGCCGTACTCCAGCCTACTGCTCTGCTGGACTGTACCATTAATCTTAAGGTAAGTAATTTAATCAATAATCTCACTGGCCGTCGTTTCGCCACAATAGCACATTCTCACAGTCAAGATAATCATGGCTTTGAGTCAGAATCTGATTTTTCGCATGGTTTTTCTGGTGACGTTTGTCTTTCAAACACAAGGTCAGTATTTTACTCGCGGTCCAAGTAGTGTAACTTATTACGAAGGAAAAGACGTAACATTGACTTGTGAGTCGCGGTATGCAACTGACTGCAGCACAACTACGTTTTATTTCAGTTGGTATAGAGGCGTTGGTACATATGTCGCTGGATGTTCGACAACATTAAAGTTCGACATTTATGCCGGTCAATCAATATATCGACTCACTATCCGGAACGCTCAACCAGAGGATAGTGGTGAATACTGGTGCGAATTAGTATTTAGAAACACAAATCAAGTAGAGCGGTCTTCTAGTGCTACATTGACTGTCATGCCTATACCAAAGAACAATCCGTCTTGCACGTTTGAACCAACGAGATCAACGGTCGGCACAGTGACTACACTCATGTGTGCGCTCTCTACCCTTGATCCCAGCAGCTTATTGACCTGGTACGAATCTCAACCGAGTTTTTCCAATCACCTAGGTTATCAGCACAATACCCAGCCAGGTCAGGTGTATTACATAGAGCGTTTGCTGACCGAGGCTGACAACATGAGAGAGTTTACATGTATAGCTGGTCCCTATCCCAACGATCCAAGTTGCTCCATTACGCCTCTTCAGATACCAACGACTGTCTCAATCTCACCCTCTCACTTGTCGCTTCATGAACACGAGAACGCAACATTCACGTGTGACTTTAAGTCTACACCAAGACAGATAGCGGATAGATATAAATGGCGCGTGCTCAAAGACGGCATCCCTGAAGTTGAGGTTAACCAAGAAGTTCTGCAAAACCTGGAGAGTCGGTTTGAACTCGAAAACGGTGGAAGAACTCTGCAGATTATAAACGTAACACTGGAAGAGTTTCATAACGCTCAGATCAGATGCATTGCATTTTACGACGGTACAGACTACACAAGTAACAATGAATCGCTACTTGTCATATTTCCGTTGACGACCGACCAGTCCTTCACGACAACCGCTACAGGACGAAATTCAGATGAAAACAACGTTACGAACGCGGGGTCTAGCACATTATTTATCGTTGGCGGAATCCTGGGTGCAATCTTCTTTCTGATAACCATAACTCTGCTTGCATGCTACTTGAACAAATACAAACACAACCCCACCGGACCAGGCAAGACGGCGATTACACGAAAGCAGACTCCCCCCATAGATGAGAGAGTAACTGTCACCAACGAGGATGAAAGCGGCCCAATGTACGACCAAGTCCCGGTCAACCAAACAGGAGAACAGAACAGACAGATCCCAAGTGATTTCACAACTCAGGCTGAAGTGCTGTATGCATTCCCTGATAAGACGGGTCCAGAGATCCGGAGGTACGTGGTGTCGTCTTCATCAGCGATTGATAACGATGGCGGAACGGTGTGCATCATCAACGAGGAGTCTATCTACAGTGAGGCCGGACAACAGAGCGGCCTTGCCGTCTACACCATGCCGGAGAAAGGACCAAGAAGTCGCCCCAACATCTCCGATACGGAAGACATCGGTCCTCAAGAGAAGAACGTTGAGGGACTGGCCTACGCAGAATTGGATCTACAGCGCCCTCCATCAGCCACCCAAACAATAATTAATAATTCCGAGGATCACAGTACATGTACATACGCAGACATTTGTACCGATTAGTGAGGTTTTGAGAAGAAAGATGTCAATTCTTCCGTGTACAAGCTGAGTAAAGAATTTTCCATTTTTGTATACTATTTCTCATTGTGTAAATGTACATAAGGTAAAAGAGTTTGACATCAGTCTTTTATGCGTTCCTAATTCATAATCATTATACGCAACGCTTTCTTAATTTGCGTTGACTTATTTGCACAGTAACACAATAATGTAATAATTTTACTGTAATTTCTAGAAGTGTTTGTGACAAGCATGTACCATACCATTGGGTAAAACATTAACCCTCTTGGAAGTGTGTGTGTACTGTAGCTGTCTCAGCAACACCACTAATTAGTGCAAAACTCTCTCACAAATTATCAATTTACCCCTGCCAACCTTCCAGATAAGCCCATTCCAATGCATTTCACATCAGCTCAAAGGATCAACTTATAAAATACTACTCCCAAATTTGTTTTTAGCCACAATACCACATGGTTTTCCATTTGTAACCTATTGAAATATGTGTAATAGCCAAATGCAACAAATTATAGAAGGTAATTTGCCATCCTAATTAAATTATAATAATTGATAGACCTGAAAATTGAAAAACTCCACAATGACATGATTTAAAGGTTGTCATAAAACAGTTGAGAGCATATAATAAAGGTTCACTAATGTTTGTATTATTAAAAAACAATGTCGCTCTTACTACAGCTGAAGTAGACGTGCTTCCTCCGTAGGACTCTAATTTACGGAGACATCGTTGTGACAAACCGGTTTGCATTTTACAATGTACATTTTATCTTTAAAGGCAGTTTATACTTTTGGTAAATGTCAAAGACCAGTATCCTCACTTGGTTTTTTCCCAACATATACATGAAATAACAAACCTGTGAAAGTTTAAGCTCAATCGGTCATTGCAATCACCAGAAAAAAAGTGGGGAAAAACCTTAAGTGTTTTCACTGTTTTCAAACATCGAATTTTTGACTCATGCAATCAAAACTAATTGTTTTACTCATTTCTCAAAAACTATGCATTTAAACCAAAAATATTTCAAAGGGAGTTTCCCATCATAACCATCTTTATACCACGTAAGTTATGTGTGAATCTGTGAACATTTATATTTTTAATCTTACCTATGTTACAAACAAGTATTACAGTAATCATTTCTCAAACACAACTGTCATGTAAATAACGTTAAGATACACATGGCTTTTGTGTGTGTCATTAATTGCCTTGGGTGAAGCACTCATTAACACTGAAGCCAAACCTCGATTCAGTTTGGCCTGTTCTAAAGATTAAGGGCTCTAAAAAACTATGTTACTCGTGACATCAAAGTCATGTTTACAAAAAACCAGTAAGACTTGGATTTATGAGGGCACAATGTGCACAGCTCAGCTGAATAAAAATAACAAAATTAGCATTTAAACGGAATTGAAAGCTTACGAACTTTGAATTTTCGTCAAAAATAGCAATACAATTTGTACTAGTATATTTTTTATAATTCAAAATGAAAAACCTACGTCACGAAAGTAGTATATTGACTGCAAATTAAATGTCCAAAGTTTCTCTTTTTATACAAGGTAAATAAGTAAATATGAAAAGTCTCATCATGTTGATCAATTGCAACCGCTAAACATTTCTGGCAGTAATGACATAATGTTCTATAAATTTAGTCTATAATAATACCAGCTAAGCTAGTCATGGTCGCAGCTCTTTAATTTGTGTTTGTGTTTATTAAAGTATTTGTAATAATTGACGTTGTCTGTAACTGTGTTTCCTTCACACACCATTGTATAGTAACAAGACGTTGTAAAACAGTAGGATCACAAGTTGTGGGGACATATCATTTCTGTCTGACTAACGGACATGTATTGATGCAGTTTGTATAAATTATTTTTAAGCTGAAAATTTCCTCTTAAAAAGAAACTTAACATGTCATTGACTGCGTTATGAGAAGCACATCCAGGAAAAGTGAATTTGACCGCACAAACTTCTGTTTCGTATTATAACACCGTTTCTATGTAACCACTGTTTTTACTCCATTGCTCTGCCTTGTTCCAAAAATGTCAATACACCGGTACATACCAGATCAGGGTCGTAGGTGGCCTAACCCATTTCTTGGTCAGTGTGACCCGGAATCTGTGTCAAAATGACCCAAAAATAAGTCAAACTGACGCAAAATCCGAGCTTAAATCAATCACAATTTTCAACCGGTTTCTGGGTCAGCCTGACCCAGAAATGTCCAAAGTTACTCTTTTTGTACAAGGTGAATAAGTATAGTGAAGTCCCATTATGGTGATCGATTGCAACCGCTACAAATTTCTGGCAGTATTATACAATATTATTCAAATAATTTGTTCCAGAAGTTCTATATTATAGTACAGGCTAAGCTAGTCATGATTACAGTTCTTCCATTGTGTTTATCAAAGTATTTGTAATAACTGATAGTATGTGTGACTTTGTTTCACCATACTATCAATACATGTTCAACCAAAATTAGGATCACAAGTTGTGGGGACATTAGTTCTGTCTGACTAACAGACATGTATTGATGCAGTTTGAATAAACACAAATTATGCTGAGAATTTCCTCTTGAAAAGGAAACTCCACATGTCATTGACTGTGATATGAGAAGAGCGTTCAGGAAAGGAAGTTTGAGCAACCAAACTCCCTTTAGTTTAGTCTTAATATCGCACCATTTCTATGTAACCACTGTTTTTACTCCATTGCTCTGCCTTGTTCCAAAAATGGCAATACACCGGTACATACCAGATCAGGGTCGTAGGTGGCCTGACCTATTTCTTGGTCAGTGTGACCCGGATTCTGTGTCAAAATGACCGAGAAATAAGTCAAACTGACGCAGAATCTGAGCTAAAATCAATCACATCTTTCAACCGGTTTCCGGGTCAGCCTGACCCAGAAATGGGTCAGGGCCCCTTTGACCCTGGATCCGGGTCAATTCTGACTCTAGAATCGTTAACGTTTTCTCTTTGTCAGACTCACAACAGCAGAGAGGCAAAGATAAATGGCTGGTCGTGTGATTATTTGATTTAAAACCATAAATTAATCAAACTATTAGTAATTGTTTTTCTTTTGATATAATTATCATGGTAGAAAGTGAGACTTTTCAGGAAACAAAAACCAAGTATACTAATATTGCCATCACTTTTCCTTTTCAAACCTTTTTGGGAAAATGCTTTATTCAAAAACTAATAATTACAACGTTCAAATGTTGAAGGAAAGGGCATATTGGATGTGTTTAGTGTTCAGTTTGATCTATATAAATTGTTTAAAGAGTTGCTCTAAGATGCTCTGGAAATATTTAGCTTTTACACTTTTCCAATAGATGGAGTCCCAAAGAAACATAACAAATTGTTATGAGTCCCTTACCTCACGCTAAAACAAGGTAAAAATGTACTTTCCTAGAACATGTTGAAACACTCCCAGCCCAAATTTTGAAAACACGAGGTCAAACAAACCCCGCGACGAAGGACTTATGACGTCGTCGGCAGAGTTAGTTCGGACCTGCCTATATGAATGTACTGAGCCAACGCAAATACACTGCCAAACTGCACCATTTGCAATCAATACGGCTGTAAATGTGACGATCCAACAGGACGACCCAACAGGCAAATAATCAGCAAGCCATTTTACAATGGATTTATGATTTGGGGTTTTCGTTTTTGAGAGGCGAGGCGATTCCGCTGCTCGGCTTGATTTTTAGTACATCGCAAAACGCGTCAAGCATTCAACCCTAAACACAGCAAGACAACGCACAATCTATACACAAGCAGTCGCATGTTTATAGACTTAACGTCTCTGCGCAAGCTCCGGAAAAGGATTATTCCCATGACATTGCAATAATCATCGCTGGTGTGCACACGTTCAAACCGTATACAGCACTGGTCCGCACGCTCTTGGTCTGCGGAGCTAGCTTAGTTCCTTTGAAATTTTAGCTTGTTAATAGCGAAAAACTACCCAACGTGTAGGCTTCTTTTCACAATTACACAATTTAGGATATACTCTGGATGGACAGAAAGAGTATTTTACTGTATGATGTAAGTTTGGTTTCTTCTTGATTTTGTTTTGTTTTTCGAGCAAACAGACATTTATGTGTGTATTTATAACGCTAACCGTGAGTTTTTAGCGGCCAATGACGTCAAGGGGTCAACGCATATCATATTCATTATCATAGATAAACAGTTTTTGACTTTCGGCTGAAAAAGCCGCGCGGAGAGGTGTATTTTGACTTGAATTCTTGATTACTAAATGCAAATTTTAAGTGTAAAATGGTTATTAACCGGCGAACGATGTCTATTCGGCCATAAAAATGTATAACTAAAATATTGAGAGCATCCTAGAGCCGCTCTTTCAGTGTAAGAAAGCAATACAGTGACTTGATAATGGGAAGCAACGAGGTCTTAATCAGACAGGTGCCCACATTTGTTATGTATGTTAATTTCATAATGAATAATGTATGAACTTGCATTATTGCGCCATGTATATTGCACGAAAGATTAAATGTTGTGATTTTCTTTTCGTAACATCAATATCTTGAAACTTGTAAGCGTCTTTATTAGATTGCTACTCATAATACAAAAACATTATAATTTGCCGAAAATATTGCGACGCTCTGAGTGTGTACTTTCCTGTCCCGAAACTCATAGACAAGAGCCCGTCTTGATAGAATGGTTTTAACAAGTTATACACAAGTAACGAACAGTTTAATAAACACAGTCCACTTTACATGCGCTATATAGTGGCCATTGACCTTAAGTTCATAAAATCAACTTAGGTTCAAGAATATACCGAGTTTTGGTTCTACAGCAGCAGTTTCAAAGACAAACCGCTTTCAAACACAAACTGACCCCCACCTCCCCTATACTCCGTTGTGTGACGAATGAACAAATCAAGCTCAGAAACAATGAGCTCAACTCAAGCATGGAGTACATTAAACTGAATACCATTTAATCGTTAATAAATAATGTAATAAAGAAATCAATTTCCACCTTTTTAAGACTGAAGACTGAGTCACGGTACCGTTTAACGATACCACATAATGACTAATAAGCAATTTCTCCAAAGTGTAAAATTACTGGGGAGTCAAAATCCTTGATATCCTAGAATATACCATTTCGCATAACTAAGGGGGGGGGGGGGTAAGGTCCCAGAGTTTGTTTTAAGGGTGAGAAACTATTTTCACTCATGTACTTATAGCACAATGTCAAATGCAAAACTACCAAGATCTACCCTCTCACAAGTGGAGCGAGCCGTCTGTTCTTTTTCAGCTGGGCAAGTAAAAGTCTCAAACAATCCTATAGACAATACGGTATCTGGGCATGTATAACAAGTTACTTATGTAAAACAAGGAAGTGGAAGTGTATAGACAATATTTTTTAATATAACTTGGATGGTGTGCCAGTAATAAATTGGAACCTTTAAGCATTGGCGAAAATCCTGGGGCTACTGATCCCTCTAAAGGTTTTGTTATTTTTGTTTCTGATTCAAATTCAATTGGTTTTATACAAATGGTCCCCCGCAACGTAATGCAAAAGAGGTTCAAAAAACGCACACTTTATGGGGCCTCTGGTCAGTGGTTCAGTTTTGTTTGTGTCTGGAAGCATGAGGAGAATACGTCGTGGCTTTTCATTGTCCATTACTTGAAGTTGTGTTTGATTGATAAGACATACATAAGACTCGGGTTTTCAGGATCAATTTTTGCAACACACCAATTAACCCAGTTTGATCCATTTCAAGAAACGATGATTTATAATGTTTTTAAAAATGTGTATCAACTTTTAAAAATATATATATCAATGAACGGATAAAGCACTTTAAAAACATTCATATGTTTGTGAAAGTTGGGCAGGCCGTCCGTGGGTAACCTGAGATCAGTTTACGCCCAAAATGAAAAATAAAACAGAATAATAAATTAATTCATTGCGAAGATGTGTAAACAGTCTGAGAATAACAGCGTAAACCAATCAGCGATCGGATTCAATATGTCATGTAATGTCACGTGAGTATTTGCTTGTATAAAATTTCAAACCAGCATTGCAAAGCACTGTTTCATGAAATATTCGTCTGCTGCATCTAGTGGATGGGTGTAAAGTCAAACATTGATCAGCTGTGAATACCATCTCGTCGAAATATCTCACTTCACAGTCGATCTTATAATGGCTTTGAGTTTAAATCTGATTGCTTTCTTGGTCTTTCTAGTGACAGTTGTCTTTCAGGCACAAGGTCAGTATTTCATTCCCAGTCCAGGTAGTATAACTGTTTACGAAGGGCAAAATGCAACATTGACTTGTGTGTCGCCGTATGCAACTGTCTGCAACTCGAGGAATTTCTACTTTAGTTGGTATAGGGGCAATGGTACAAATATCGCCAGTTGTTCATCAACACCAAAGTTAACAATTTCTGCTGGTCAAACAAGATATCAGCTGACCATCCGGAACGCTCAATGAGAGGATAGTGGTGTATACTGGTGCAGATTGCGATTTCAACCACCATATCCTTTAATAATACAGTCACCAAGAACTATTTTGACTGTCAGACCTCTACCGAAGTACAATCCGTCTCAGTGCACGTTTGAGCCACCTCAACCGACGGTCGGCACAGTGACTACACTCACGTGTGCACTCCCATCTTATGATTCCCCTAACTCACTGACCTGGTTCAGTCAATACACATCACTTGGAACGAGCGATACCCAGCCAGGTCAGGTGTATTACATAAAGCATTCACTGACTGAGTTTGACAACATGAGAGAGTTTACATGTGTAGCTGGTCCATATTACAACGGTCCAAGTTGCTCCATTACGCCTCTTCAGATACCAACGACTGTCTCAATCTCACCCTCTCACTTGACGCTTCATGAACGAGAGAACGCAACGTTCACGTGTGACTTTAAGCCTACACCAAGACAGATAGCGGATAGATATGATTGGCGCGTGCTCAAAGACGGCATCCCTGAAGTTGAGGTTAACCAAAAAGTTCTGCAAAACCTGGAGGGTCGGTTTGAACTCGAAAACGGTGGAAGAACTCTGCAGATTATAGACGTAACACTGGACGAGTTTCATAACGCTCAGATCAAATCCCGGTGGAAGAAACAGGAGAACAGAACTGTCAGATCCCAAGTGATGCAACTCAGGCCGAAGTGCGGTATAATAACATACCGGTAAAGTTCAACCAGCTTGTTTCAGAAGTTCTTTATTGTAATACACGCTAAGCTAGTCATGGTTGCAGCTTTTTCATTGTTTGTGTTTTTTAAGGTATTTATATCAATTTATATGGCGTTTGACTTTGTTTACATCACACTGAAAATACATTGTGCAACCAAAGTAGGATCACAAGGTGTGGGTAGTATACATGTCATTTTTGTCATGACTAACGGGTGATACAGTCAGTATAAATTCCTTTCTAAACTGAGAATTTCCTCCTGAAAAAGGAAGCTTAACTTGTCTTTGACTGTGTTATGAGAAACGCGTCCAGGAAAAGAAAGTTTGATTGCATCACAAACTTCTCTTTAAACAGGTTCATTTTTAACTACAATTTTTCATTTTTCACTCTTTTTTGTAATATATAGCAACTTTTCTTGAAGTTGTTTTCAAAATGTTAAAATCATGCTGTTTTCCTTCATAAAATATTGCCGGAGGAACAAAGTAAGAATCGGGTGCACTTTTAAACATTATGTTTAAAAAAAATGCCACATTTTGTACTATTATTGCATCATAATATCAAGAAAAATATGAACACCTTTTTATTTACAATATATACTTCATTATTGAGAAAGCTGACATTTATTTGTGGTTCGAGTGGTAATAATTTAAGTAAGGGGATAGATTTTTTTATCCCTTGTTCCTCAAACCCAGTCGAAAAGAGGAGGATAGATTTTTGTAACCCATGCTGCTCAAACCCAGCCGAAAAGTGGAGGGGATAGAATTTTGTATCCCTCGTTCCTCAAACCTATCCGAAAAGTGGAAGGGATAACAAAAATTATCCTTTGCTGCTCAAACCAAGCGAAAAAAGGGAGGGGATAGATTTTTGTATCCCTTGAACCTAAAACATGACAAAATGTGCGATATATTGCTAACAAATAACTGGAATTTATCAATTTTTAAATTGTTAGCCTAGAAAAATTAGATTGATTTGTAAAATCTGGAGCATGTTTTTCACAATTGGAGGATAAAATGGTAAAAAAAAAATTGTTGCTTTAAAATCCTGTTTCGATAGCAATTTTTGGACTATAATGAAAATTATTGTAAGCTGTAAATTTAGAAAATAATACCCCAAAATGAAAAAATGCAGTTAAAAATGAACCTGTTTTTAGTATTATATACCACCGTTTCTGTGTAACAACTATGTTTACTCCCTTGCTCTGCCTTGTTCCAAAATGACAGTATACCGGTACATTTAACACCTCCCGGGTCAGAATTGACCTGGATCTAGGGTCCTGGGGGCCTTACCCAAAATCTGTGTCAAAATGATCCAAAATGAAGTCAGACTAACGCAGAATTTGAGCAAAACAAAATCACACTTGTTAACCCAGTTACCGAGTCAGCCTGACCCCAAAATGGGTCAGGTCACATGGGATCCGGTTTAATTCTGACCCTGGAGTTGTTAGTGTGTTCTCTTTGTCAGACTCACAACACCAAAATGGTCGTGTGATTATTTGATTTAAAGGTATTTTACACGTTTGGTAATGACTCAAAACAAATATTAGCATAAAAACTTACTTGGTAACAAGCAACGGAGAGCTGTTGATAGTATAAAACATTGTAGGAAACGACTCCCCCTGAAGTATCGTAGTTTTTGAGAAAGAGGTAATTTCTCAATAAAATAATAAAAACTTCTTGCAAGAAGTTTTTATTCCTATATCTGAAAGCACACAAATTTGTACAACAAGGGTGTTTTTTCTTTCATAAATTTCTTGCAACTTCGATGACAAATTGAGCCCAAATGTTCACTTGGGATACACCAAGTGAGAACACTGGTCTTTGACAATTACCAAACGTGTACAGGGCCTTTAAAAACAATATATATTGATAAAACTATGGGTAATTGTTTTTACTTTGATAATAAAGTGGCTATCCCTTTGCCTTTTCAAACTTTTTTGGGGGGGAAATGTAAATCAAAAACGTATACTTACAATAATTCTCTTGTTGAAAGGGAAGGGCAAAATGGATGTGTTTAGTGTTTACAGTTTGAACTACAATGTAAGAAAGTATTGCAGTGACAATGCAGAGAGACACAGATAAATGGTCGTGTGATTATTTGATTTAAAACCATAAATTGATAACACTTTTGGTAATTGTTTATCTTTTGTTATGATGATATTGGTAGAAAGGGAAACTTTTCGGGAAACAAAACCAAATGATATTAAAGTGGATATCCCTTTGCCTTTTCAAACTTGTTTTGGGGAAAAATGTAAATCAAAAACTTATACTTACAATAATTCAATTGTTGAAAGGAAGGACATAATGGATGTGTTTAGTGTTTAAAGCTTGATCTACAATAAATGGTAGTGTAAGAAAGCAATGCAGTGACAATACAGAGAAGCAAATACAGATAAATGCTCGTGTGATTATTTGATCAAACTAATTCAAAGTAATATTTATGTCCACATTAACATTCGTAATAATTAGAGGATACAATGACTTAGTTAATGTGGAGGCATGTTCCGAAAAAGCAGGGCCTGTCTAAGGAGCAGCCTGTTAAAAAAACACAAAATAGAAATAACACAAAACAATAACTATTAAGACAAAGGCGACTAAACAATGTGTATGTACTAAGTTATACAAGGGATATACTGGCATAGAAATGGAATACTTAATGAGGAAACAGCAACAGCAAACGTTTAAGTTTCTGTTTTAAAAAGAGGAATTGACTGACAGGCAGAGAGCGACAACGGAAGGCTATTCCGGTGTTTAGGACCAAAAAATGATGAGATAATTAAAGTGGTTTGAGCAACAAGATGTGGACTTTCGAAAAAGATCGGGTATTGTGACTATGAACTGACTTTTTATAGGGAGGATACCTTTGGTAATTACTCCAAAAATGTATTACCATAAAAACTCACTTGGTGATGAGCACTGGGGAGCTGTTGATATATTTATTTAACATTGTTAGAAACAACCCCCTTTGAATTAATGTAGTTTTAACAGATGTTAACTTTTGTTTTTACATCTATTAAATCGTTGCAGTACCCGCTGCTAAAACATAGAAATCTAACTGCCTCTAGCCACCGGGTTATGCTCGGTGGTCTAGTGGTAAGACATCTGCTCTAGCAATGCAAATGTCGTGGGTTCCAATCCCACCCGAGTGATTTACCTGTGAGTGGGTTTTTTTCACAAAACTCGAGAAAGTGCTGAGTGCTTAAACACATCGGGTGTAATGGTAAAACAAAATAACAATAATATCATCAAGTTTTAGAGAAAGGGGTAATTTTTCACAAAAACATTTGAATCTGAAAAAGGCTTCAGGCATGAAGCCTTTTTCATGCATATAAAAGCAAACAATATTCTGCGCTGTGGGTGGTTTTTTTTCTTTCACTGTTTTCTTGCAACTTTGATGCCCAGTTGAGTACAAATTTTCACAGGTTTGTTATTTTATTCATGTTATGGGATACACCAAGTGAGGATACTGGTCTTTGACAATTACCAAAAGTATACCCTGCCTTTAAGTTAAACATATTATACAGCATATAGGCGGGAGTAAATTACTATTGAGTTTGAACATAAAAATATTTTGCTGAAACAAGTTAATGTTATCTATTAGTAAGACAATTCATTTTACGAAACAAAGAGTGAGTATGTTCTCTTAACTATACCTTAGAAATAAATACGGATAGTTTGTTTTTGAAGCTTGACGAGTTTGTTCAATCTAGAGGGAACAATATTACAGTAAGACAAGTGAGGAAGAGTAAGTGAACAATATATAGTAGCCTACGTAAAATATTACACTGTAGAATAAACTTAAGCCTTCTCATTGTACATAATCTTTTAGACACTTTGTTTTCAATCGCTGAAATGTATGATCTTTACGCCAAGAAATTTGGTTTCTTTTCTTCCTCCATGGTGAAACTTGCTGAATATGAATTCCATAATCAATTATTACTTGACAGTTAGAGGCACTGTTAATATTAGCCTTTTACGAAAGATAATAACATTGCATTTGTTTAAAGGAATCGTCATTTGGTAATTACTCAAAATATATATTAGCATAACAACTGATTTGGTAACGAGCAACAGAGAGCTGTCGATAGTATAAAACATTGTGAGAAACGACTCCCTCTGAAGAAACGAAGTTTTTGAGAAAGAGGTAATTTCTCACTAAAATAATAAAAACTTCTTGCAAGAAGTTTTTATTATTCTATCTAAAAGCACACAAATTTGTACAACAAGGGTGTTTTTTCTTTCATCCTTGCAACTTCGATGACCAAATGAGCCCAAATTTTCACAGGCTTGTTATTTTATGCATTTGTTGGGATACACCAAGTGAGAACACTGGTCTTTGACAATTTCCAAACGTGTACGATGCCTTTAAGTTAAGAGAAAGTCTATTAAATTGGAGCCAGGTAGAGGCATTACACGATTCGGCGCTAACAGTATTGATAATTACAGTGAGAGTAGTGTTCTTATATAGAATAACAAATATTGGTGTCGTCAGCGAAAAGAGTAAACAATAACAAAGTAGATGAAAGACAAAATAATAGCAACTATTGGTAATTGTTTTCTTTTGATATGATAGAAACTGAAACTTTTCGGGAAACAAAACCAACTAATATTAAAGTGGCTATCCCTTTGCCTTTTCACAAATTTAGGGGAAAAATTATTATCAAAAATTAAAATTACAATAATTAAATTGTTGAAGTGAAGGGCAGAAAGGATGTGTTTAGTGTTTACAGTTTGATCTACAATAAATACTTAAAAAGCAATGACTTCTTAATGGGAAGCAACTAGGTCTTATTCAGACTGGTGCCCATATTTCTTATGTATGTTAATTTCATAATGAATAATGTATGAACTTGCATAATTACGCCATGTATATTTGCACGAAAGATTCAATCTTGTGATGTTCTTTTCTTAACATCAATATCTTGATACTTTTTAGCGTCTTTATAGATTGCTACACATATAAAATGTTTTTATAATTTGCCGAAATTATTGCGACGTTCCGAGCGGAGGTTGTCCCGTCCCGAAACTCGTAGACAAGGCTCCCTCTTTATATAATTGTTTTAACAAGGAAAAAAGTAACGAAGAGTTTAATAAACACAGTCCAATTAACAAGTGCTCAATATTGGTCATTGGCGTTTAGACACAACATGCTCCACCGAGTTTTGCTTCTCCTTTGTCTTGGTTCAGGAGCCCAGTGTCATTATTTCCAAGACCCTTCACATGACGGCAACAGTTTCAAAGACAAACCGCTTTCAAACACAAACTGACCCCACCCCAGCTCCCCTACTCCATTGGGTAACCACCGAATAAATAGCATTTTGGAAACAGTGAGCTTAACTTTAAACATGAAGTACAGTAAACTGAATCCCGTCCATTAGTACAATAATAATGCATTATAAATAAATCACTTTCACCCTTAAGTTGGTTTTGTTTATCTCAACAGAAAAAGATTTAATATTGTGACTATTCGATTCCAGCTCCGTCACTTCCTAAAGTATAATTACAGTTATCTAAATGTTTAGACCCTGCGCTGCAGTATCGAGGTCATGATCTTTGGTCCCCTGATGGTGCAGTCTCTGACTGCACCGTTACGCGTTCGTGTAAGGTTTTTTTTAAGCTCCTCACAAACTCTTCTAAAATGGTTTCAATAGACTCAGAAAAGTTCACTGAATCCCCAGAACCCCTCAAAAAAGGCAAAAAAATTCCATGTGTGGATTGCAGTCGAAAAACCAAAAAAAAAACAATGTTACCCCAATCCAACTTTTTGGTCCCCTCATAGCCCAGTCGCTGACTGCACCATTAGACGTTCGTGTATAGTTTTTTTTTAGCTCCTCACAAAATCTTCTAAAATGGTTTCAATAGACTCAGAAAGGTTCACTGAATCCCAAGAACCCCTAAAAAAAAAGGCAAAAAAAAATTCCATTTGTGGATTGCAGTCGAAAAAAAAAAAAAACCAATACCCAAATCCAACTTTTTTTTCGGTTTTTTTGCACTGCTTACCAGTCTACTGAGAAACAAGGTATCTTATTTATTTGGCCAACCCTGGCCTTCTTATAATAAACATCTGGTCCTCTTGTGTCGGCCTGAGGTCTCCAACCACGAAGCCAGAGTGACAGGATGATTGTTTGCCTGATAGTAGAGGCGCAAGATCAATGACATTGTAGGGTGTGTCGCATGTCAATGGGTATACAATTCCCATGGGGCTTCTATGGGGCTTCGAAGTTAAAGGTGACTGTATAGGTCGATGACTCGCCCCAAGCTAAATACGCTTATACAGTGTTGTAGGTGGGGGGGGGGGGGAGTCAAGGATTGTCAGAGATTTCAAATTTTTTGACCGCACCGTTAATGAGTTTACGACGGTACAGTCAAATGCTGCGCGATGCCAAGTCGTAAGTTTAATTCGTTGTGTTTGACTACGCCCCTATCTGTTATCAAATTCAACACAATTTTTTGACCGTTCTTCCTCAAAAACTGTTATTGTCAGGAAATGCTCTTATTTATGTTTCTCATTCAAATTCAATGTTAAAAGGGGCATGGGTTTGACACAAATGGTCCCGGCACCTCTTCCCGCATCGTGAGGCAAAAGAGGTTTAAATAAAAAGTGTAAAAAAAATGGGCAAAACAATGACCAACTTTTTACCCAACGTTGGATCAATAGTCAACCTGTAAAACATTTGGGCAATTATTACCCAACGGTCATTGGGTAATGCCCTTGCCCAATAATTTAGCACAATGGTTTATGCATTAGTTGGATATACTTTTTTTACCAACTTTTGGGTTATGACAATTACCAACAGTTGTTGAAAATATTTGCCCACATATTGGACAGACACTATTAACTAATTGTTGGAACATGCACCTGCTCAACAGTTGGTCACTGATTCACCCAGTAACTGGGAACATTTTTTTACCCAACTTTGTGGTTATGAAATTAACCAATTCTTGTTGAAATATTTGCCCATATATAGGGCAGCGCCTATTGACATCTAATTCTACTCAACAGTTGGTCACTAATTCATCCAGTAATTGGGAGAATTTTTCTCAATGGTTGGGTACAATACCCCATGGTTTCCCAGCAGTTGGGGAATGAAATAATAAGCAATGACACTTTGTAGTTTTGCATTCGCCTTAAAAAGGGCATTTATTCAAACTCCCAAACATTATAATACTGAACATCGAAGTAAAAGTGTGTGAAACAATGCACCGTTTTTCTTGCATACAATAAAAACAATGCAATGTCTGCATCTAAAACAACTCTAACACATAAACAAACTTTTGCTCTGTCATAAGTGCCAACATAATAAAATGTTCTAATTCTTGGAATGAGTGGAAACCGCAGTTCCAACCACAGTTCGAAGTGTTCAAATACTGTAAAAGTGGGCCACCAATTGAAAGAGTTTTGTCACGTCAAATTCCTGTTATAGTCTTATAACATTCCAACGTAAATACAGTAGCGCAAAGTTGTAAGCACCGGTAGCCATTAAAGGTGATTATCACTGTATGTCAGGTGTTTCTTTTGTCTACACCTAGTAGTATATATTTGGGGAATTTCGGGAGTACGGTAGAGTACCAATTGACACGGTGGGGAGTAGACGATGCCCGATGTGGACGCCGGACCCTGAAGACTTCCAAGGTGTGGCCGGAGGCAAGGCGACGGACCAGCAACGTGGACTGCTACTTTTCCAGACTACCACCGTGTCAATTCAATAATCATCCGTACTACCTGAGCCAGTTTCCTTAGCCAAACCAGGGGGTTCGTCGCCCGGTACTCTCGACCTCCTGTAAGTAAAATTGTCATTGTTTCTATACCCAAAATGTTCCACTGTGATTTTTGCAAATTTCTATTTTTTGCTGTGTAACGAAATTTACAATTCTCTCGATTAAAGCGAGTTTCTTTTGTGCATCTTTTAACTCGCAGGGTTTTTGGCATGAGGCACAGCCTAACAAGGAAACTAGCAATCACCACGCTCATCGTTGTTTTAAATTGTTTACTGTAGTAGTAATTCAGTTATGAAAATGTCCTCGCAAGTTATGTTGGCTTTCTTGCTTTAAGTTGCTTTTTAAGTTAGCCATATTTAATCCTGCTTAAGCTTTTGTTATAACGCTGGCTTGATTGCTTCTGAACTTCAATTATATTAATCATGCACATTTGGTTGCTTTGTAAATAATCTGCTTTGCAGTTCTTTGATTTCGCAGTTATGATTAAACTTAATTTATTTATTCTTAATAAAACGTGTTTCTGAGAATCATTTTATTGTTTACGTCCTATGTCTTGTGTTGCCCTGTGACTATTAACCGTTCTTTTTATGTTTCACAATTCCATCTGTGACATGCTCCAGTGGGTCGATTATGGTAAAGGCTCTTTTTCAATAAACCGATTGCATATGATGAGTACATTGAGAAATGTGTACATTCCAGAGTGCTGTTTGAGCTTCAGAATTCAATGCAAGGGGTCTACTGAAACTAATTTTTTGTGTGGTTTAAAAAAAATAATAATAATAATAATTACATACATGTGTTTCATAAGAAAATATCAAACGCTACATTACATCTTCTAGTAAAGTAGGGGAAAACTAAAGCAAACAACAAAGTAAAACTGCCTTCTTTTTGGCAAAATAATTGGCATCTTAGAGGACCTTGGCACACATGAGGTAATTAACAGCAACTTGGATGCTGTGCATGCCAAATGCTTGGTTAGCACAAACGACAGTGGTTTATAGCTCAAGAGGAAGAGGGGTGGGGCAAGGCAGTGCCCCCCCCTACCTGCCTCCCATCCACCAAGATTTTGTTGGCAAACATTTCTGAAATTCAAACATTAATTTTTGAACAATTTCTTAAAGTTTAAGGTCTTTTTCTGCTGTCTGTAAACTGCCTCATGTGGTAATGACCTTAGCTTATTTTACAGAACTTTTTTTTAATGAGAGGAATGCTCTAAGAGCTCTTAATGTTGGACTGTCCCTACTTTGAAAACCTTGCTGTTCATAGACACACGTTTCCAGAAAGGTCCATGCAGCATGGCATCTTTGTTCGTACTTACAATCGAAAGTACATGGTGTGCCTTGTAGCAGACGTCAATGGATTCCAGCAGTGAAGCTTGTGGTAAAGTATTCTTCTCTATGATAACAAATGAACTTGCAACTTCTAAAGCACTGCCAAGTACGAGGACGTATGGCTGTGGGCGTTTCACCTCATCAATTTCCTTCAAGTAACTGGGCATGTGGATGATCTCCTGCATGAAAACAATGTTTAAATTGAATTTATACCCTTGTAAGTTAAATAATAAAATCACCTGGGAAAGAGTTCGGTATTGTATGACACTTTTAAATATTACTATAGTGTGCTGTGGCCAAGCATTTTGTCTCCCTGACTCAATTACTTCTGGGAACTGAATCATGAGAATGTTGGGTTTGAATCTTAGATTCGTTATCCCTGAAACTTGTGTTCCTCAGCAAGAACAAGTGATCTTCATCAGTAAGTACAAGTTGGTTACCTGCCAGGGTAGATGTTGTTATTGTGAATTATTCCAGGGTTGCATACTACTTTGGATTTGGGCTGGTTCCATGGGAACAACTTGGACATTGGTGTAAGGCGTTTTGATAGTTACTTTAACACTGATACCAACCTTTTGTTTGTCAATAAAAGCTCCAACTCTTTCGTTGTGGGTGCGTCTTCCAGCAGTCGATTTTCTGATGTTGCCTTCCAAAATTAGGGGACAATGTACATGGCCAAGCATGCCTTCTCATCTATAAAATGAGGAAATAAATAATAACTCACATATGGTAAGACTATGAGAGGTCGTGTAAATAATGAATTTTACTGAGAGCTCATTTATTGAATGACAGACTAAATACAACGTGGACATGGAGCACGATCCGTCAAGTTGGTATGCACCGTATACGCTATATACAATAAAAAGTGTATTGCCGTCGTATGACCATGGAGGTGACCTAATGTTATTGTTCGCAGCATTTGTCACTCGAACTTCTGCATGATAAGTTACAAATATTGTACACTTATATCTGCTCCCTTATATCTGTTAGTTGCGTGCAACAAATTCTTACCTGTGAATATGTCCTTAAGGTCTGGAAGGTCCCAGTCATCCAGCAATGACTCGATGTCCGCCATGTTACTTGCATGTGTGCGTCCGAAAGATAAGAAGTACATGTACATGTACACGGTTGGTCGGAAGCGCGCATGCACGTTGTAGTGCTATTTCTCATCCGTTGGCCCATTTTGTGCAAAACTCCACAACATATTGGGTCTTGCTTGATTTTTCTACCCAACGAAATGGTACTTGAAAGAATTCCATTAATAGTTGGGCATTGATTACCAAACGACAGGTCACAACTTCAAATTTACCCAACATCAAAAAGTGCCCATTAATTAAACTAAAAAGGTCAAACAAATGTACAAATTAATTTGCCCAGTAGGTTTTTTTAATTTGCCCATTAGTTAAACAAACAAAAAACCCAACATATGCACAAATTAATTTGCCCAATATTTTTTTACCCAGCATTTTTACAGTGAACGTTTACAACCTCTGGTCACTGTTTCGTTTCGTTTGTGTCTAGAAGCGTGAGGAGAATATGATGTCAAGGCTTTTCATCGTCCATTACTTGAAATTATGTTTGATTGATAAGACATAGGGCTTACATAATCTGGGGTTTTCCCATACCATTTTCAGCAACACACCAATCAACCCAGATTGTTTAATTTTCTGAAACGATCATATTAATGATGATTGTTAAAATGTATATCAACTAAAACAAAATATCAATGGACGGATAACAGCGATTACACCAACACGGAACTAAGCGCTTTAAAAAATAACTAAATTTTGTTAAAATAGGGCAGGCCGTCCGTGCGAAGACGTGTAAACAGTCTGAGAGTAACAGCGTAAACCAATCAGCGATCAGATTCAATATGTCGTGTAATATCACGTGAGTATATTGGTTTGATCTCAATGTAAAATCAAATTTAGGAAAACACTACCTCATGAATTATTCGTCTACTGCATCTAGTGGGTGTAAGTCACACATCAGGTTGAATACCTTCTCGTTGATAAATAGCACATTCTCACAGTCAAGATAATCATGGCTTTGAGTCAGAATCTGATTTTTAGCATTGTCTTTCTGGTGACGTTTGTCTTTCAGACACAAGGTCAGTTTTTCACTCGCGGACCAAGTAATTTAACTGTTTACGAAGGGCAAGACGCAACGTTTACTAGTGAGTCGCCGTATGCAGTTCTCTGCAACCCACGTTATTTTGTTAAATGGTATAGGAGTGCGGGCCATCGGGGCGTCGCTGGTTGTTCACCAACATCAGAGTTCTCTGGTAATGGACAATATTGGCTAACTATCCCGAACGCTCAACTTGAGGATAGTGGTGAATACTGGTGTGAATTGGTATTTGGTGATCCATACTATCAAGTAAGGCAGCCTTCTCGTGCTACATTGACTGTCTTACCTCTACCGAAGAACAATCCGTCTTGCACGTTTGAACCAACGAGACCAACGGTCGGCACAGTGACTACACTCGCGTGTGGGCTCTCATCTTATGATTCCAGCAGCTTATTGACATGGTACGAATCTCAACTGAGTTTTTCCAATCGACTAGGTTATCAGCACAATACCCAGCCAGGTCAGGTGTATTACATAGAGCGTGTGCTGACCGAGGCTGACAACATGAGAGAGTTTACATGTATAGCTGGTCCCTATCTCAACGGTCCAAGTTGCTCCATTACGCCTCTTCAGATACCAACGACTGTCTCAATCTCACCCTCTCACTTGACGCTTCATGAACACGAGAACGCAACATTCACGTGTGACTTTAAGTCTACACCAAGACAGATAGCGGATAGATATAAATGGCGCGTGCTCAAAGACGGCATCCCTGAAGTTGAGGTTAACCAAGAAGTTCTGCAAAACCTGGAGGGTCGGTTTGAACTCGAAAACGGTGGAAGAAGTCTGCAGATTATAAACGTAACACTAGAAGAGTTTCATAACGCTCAGATCGGATGCATCGCATTTTACAACGGTACAAACTATACAAGTAACAATAAATCGCTGCTGGACGTCTATCCAATGACTTCGATGGCGACTGACCAGTCCTTGACGACAACTGCTACAGAACGGAATTCAGATGAAAACAACGCTATCAACTCTGCGGGGTCTAGCACAGTATTTATCGTTGGCGGAATCCTGGGTGCAATATTCTTTCTGATAACCATAACTCTGCTTGGATGTTACCTGATCAAATACAAACACAACCCCACCGGACCAGGCCAGTCGGCGGTTACACGGAAGCAGAATCCTCCCGTAGATAAGAGAGTAACTGTCACCAACGAGGATGAAAGCGGCCCAATGTACGACCAAATCCCAGTGGAAGAAACAGGAGAACAGAACAGTCAGATCCCAAGTGATTTCACAACTCATGCTGAAGTGCTGTATGCATCCCCTGATGAGACGGGTCCGGAGATCCGGAGAAGTCAGGGGTGCTCCGTTGCCATGGCAGACTTGACCAACTCTCTCACATATACCGAACTCACACGAGATGACGGAGAACCTTCCGAACCTTCACCATATCAAAGTCTATGTTTGGAAACTATCTACAGTAACTAGCCCTGGTAAGACGCCAGTCTCCGTTGCACTGCACTGACGTCCTGCGTATAAAACGTCTTTAAAATGCGAAAACAATTTCAACGAATGCTTTTTTCTTCATATTTTAACCTGATTTAAGAAGCTGGAATTTCGTTCATATTCGTCATATCCTAAACTACACTTTTGATGGCTCCACAAACAACAATTATATACATGGCTGACATTACTATAATACCCTGGACTCTGTAGCGTTGTTTACAAGGGAGGAATCCAACCTGGGCTACTACAGTAACGTACCTTCTTAGTCAGTGCGGAAGTGCGCCCTCTAAGTCGGATCCGGTTCGAGTTTCAAAAGTGGGAATCCTTTCCAACTTTCATATACTAGGTAGAAATAAAACCTTAAAAAATCACTCTTGCCATGCATGTGTATAGGTATACCGCAAGATAACAGAATAAACGTAGGAACGGCAGCAACAAATCTTAACCTTCTGATATGACTTACACATTTTGTTGCAGTACAGTACATTCGTTAAGCTATCTAAAATTTTAGGGTTTTTTGTGTAGGCCTCTAAACCTAAATTTTAAAGTAACTCTTATTGCGAAATCAAAGGTTTTTTTTTCAATTCGTATGCGTATATTCTGATAATGTAATTGCTACTAATTTAAGACGGTATAGAGTTACGTTTCGGAATCTTGTTATATTTTAAAACATCAATTGCCTTCCCAGAGAATGATTACTCTCCAGAAATACTTGTTGATGTCAAGTTCCTAGTCAAACCAGATTTGTCAAAAGGTGTTGAAGGTTTTAACAGTTTTATAAGTATGGTAAAGTGATGTTGCTTGGATGCTACCTGATCAAATACAAACAAAACCCACAACCAATTTCTGTATTCATAAAAATGAACAAAAGTTACTCTTACTGCAGCAGAAGTACACGTGTTTCCTCTGTAGGACTCTAATTTACGGAGACAACATAATATTACAAACCGATTTGCATTTTACATTTGTACATTTTATCTTTAATGTAAAGTTTACACAGTAATAATTTCTCAACTGCAACAGTCAGGTAAAACAAAACAAAATTAAGATATCTGGAATGTTTGGCCAAAATTAATTGCCTTGGGTGAGGCACTCATTAACACTAAAGCCAACCTCATAGATCCAGTTTGGCCTGTTCTAAATATTAAGGGCTCTAAAAAAACCTACTCTTGACATCACAGTCATGTTTACAAAATAGCCAGCAAGACTTGGATTTATGAGGGCACAATGTACACAGCTTAGCTGAATAAAAATAACAAGCATTTAAACGGAATTGAAAGCTTACGAACTTGAAATATTCGTCAAAAATACCAATACAATTTTTTTTTTAATGAAAAAACTTAGTCAAGAAAGTAGTATCTTGACTGCAGGAAACTTTCTTAAATGTCCAAAATTAATCTTGTTGTATAAGGTAAATAAGTAAATATAGAAAAGTCGCATCATGTTGATCGATTGCAACTGCTACACATTTCTGGCAGTAAATTTACATATTATTCACCCAGTTTGTTCTAGAAGTTCTATGTTATAATACAGGCTAAGCTAGTCATGTTGCAGCTATTTTATTTCTGTTTGTGTTTTATTCGTATTTTTATTAATTGATGTTGTCTGTAACTTTTTTTCACAGAATTGTATTAACAAGACATTGTACAACAATATCACAAGTAGTGGAACATATCATTTTTGTCTGACTAACGGACATGTATTGATGCAGTTTGTAGAAATTCTTTTTATGCTGAGAATTTCCTCTTGAAAAGGAAACTTAACATGTCATTGACTGTGTTATGAGAAGTGCGTCCGGGAAAAGAAAGTTTGACTGCACAAACTTCCGTTTAGTAACAAAGCACCGTTTCTGTGTAACCACTGTGTTTTACCGGTACATATCAGATCAAGGTCGTAGGTGGCCTGAGCCATTTCTGGGTCAGTGTGACCCGGAATCTGTGGCAAAATGACCCAGAAATAAGTCAAACTGACGCAGAATCCGAGCTAAAAACCAATCACAATTGTCAACCAGTTCCGGGTCAGCCTGGCCCAGAAATGGATCCGGGTCAATTCTGACTCGAGAATCGTTAAAGTGTTCTCTTTGTCAGACTCTCAACACCAAAGAGGCACAGATAAATGGCTGGTAGTGTGATTATTTGATTTAAAACCATAAATTGATTAAAAAAACTGTCGGTAATTGTTTTTCTTTTGATATGATGATAATTGTAGAAACGAAAACTTTTCGGGAAACAAAACCAAGTAATATTAAAGTGACAAACCTGTGCCTTCGGGAACCTTAGTGGGGGCAAATGGAAACAAGCTTGTAGTTACAAATGTTCAAATGTTGAAGGAAAGGGCATAATGGTTGTGTTTAGCGCTCAGTTTGATCTATATAAATTGTTTAAGTGTAATAAACCAATACAGTGACTTGATAATGGGAAGCAATGAGGTCTTATTCAGACTGGTGCCTACACTTGTTGTATATGTTAATTTTATAATGAATAATGTATGAACTTGCATAATTACGCCATGTATATTTGCACGAAAGATTAAATGTTGTGATGGTTTTTTTTCTTAACATCAATTTCTTGAAACTTTTTAGCGTCTTTATAGATTGCTACACCTTAATATTTCAAAATTTCGCCGAAACTCATAGACAAGGGTTGGATTGTCTTAACAGGTTATACAAAAGTAACGAACAGTTTAATCAAATAGTCCACTTTAACAACCGCTAAATATTGGTCAGTGACGTTTAGTCGCAAAATGCTCCAAGAATATACCGAGTTTTGCTTCTCCTTTGTCTTGTTTCAGGAGCCCAGTGTCATTATTTCCAAGACCCTTCACATGAGGGCAGCAGTTTCAAAGACAAATCGCTTTCAAACACAAACTGACCCTACCCCTTCCCTACTCCGTTGGGTAACCACCGAATAAATAACCTTAACTTTAATTATGAAGAACAGTAAACAGAATCCCGTCCATTAGTACAATAATAATGCATTATACCCTTAAGTTGGTTTTGTTTCTCTCAGCAGAAAAAGATTTAGTATTGTGACTATTCGATTCCAGCTACGTCACTTCCTAAAGTATAATTACAGTTATCTGAATGTTTAGCTTTACGTCATTCGTTTTGTTTGACTACGCCCCTATCTGTTATCAAATTCAACACCATTTTTTGACCGTTGTTCCTCCAAAACTGTTATTGTCAGGAGATGCTCTTGTTTATGTTTCTCATTCGAATTCAATGGTTAAAGGCATCGTACACGTTTGGTAATTACTCAAAATATATCATAACAAATGACTTAGTAACAAGCAACAGAGAGCTGTTGACAGTATAAACCATTGTGAGAAACGACTCCCTCTGAAGTAACGTAGTTTTTGAGAAAGAGGTAATTTCTCACTAAAATAATAAAAACTTCTTGCAAGAAGTTTTTATTCCTAATCTGAAAGCACACAAATTTGTACAACAAGGGTGTTTTTTCTTTCATCATTTTCTTGCAACTTCGATAACCAATTGAGCCCAAATTTTCACAGGCTTGTTATTTTATGCGTATGTTTGGATACACCAAGTGAGAACACTGGTCTTTGACAATTACCAAACGTGTACGATGCCTTTAAAAGGGACATTGGGTTTGACACAAATGGTCCCTGCACCTCTTCCCGCACCGTGGTGCAAAAGAGGTTCAAATAAACGTTGATTAGGGTCTCTGGTCACTGTTTCGTTTCGTTTGTGTCTAGAAGCGTGAGGAGAATATGATGTCAAGGCTTTTCATCGTCCATTACTTGAAATTATGTTTGATTGATAAGACATAGGGCTTACATAAGTCTGGGGTTTTCCCATACCAATTTCAGCAACACACCAGTAAACCCAGATTGTTTAATTTTCTGAAACGGTCATATTAATAATGATTGTTAAAATGTATATCAACTAAAACAAAATATCAATGGACGGATAACAGCGATTACACCAACACGGAACTAAGCGCTTTAAAAAAAATAACTAAATTTTGTTAAAATAGGGCAGGCCGTCCGTGCGTAACCTGAGATCAGTTTACGCTAAAAAAAAACACCCAAAAACAGAATCATAAATTAATTTATTGCGAAGACGTGTAAACAGTCTGAGAGTAGCAGCGTAAACCAATCAGCGATCAGATTCAGTAATATGTCATATAATATCACGTGAGTATTGGTTTGTTTTCAATATCAAACCATGATTGGAAAGCACTGCCTCATGAATTATTCTTCTACTGCATCTAGTGGGTGTAAGTCACACATCAGGTGTGAATACCTTCTTGTTGATAAATAGCACATTCTCACAGTCAAGATAATCATGGCTTTGAGTCAGAATCTAATTTTTGGCATTGTGTTCCTGGTTATATTTTTCTATCAGACACAAGGTCAGGTTTTCACTCGCGGACCAAGTAGTGTAACTGTTTACGAAGGGCAAAACGTAACGTTTACTAGTGAGTCGACGTACGCAACTCTCTGCAACCCACATGGTTATTTTGTTAAATGGCATAGGAGTGCAGGCCATCGTGGCGTCGCTGGTTGTTCACCAACATCCGAGTTCTCTGGTAATGGACAATATTGGCTGACTATCCCGAACGCTCAACCTGAGGATAATGGTGAATACTGGTGTGAATTGGTATTTAATAACCCATATCGAGTAGAGCCGTCTTCTCGTGCTACATTGACTGTCATACCTCTACCGAAGAACAATCCGTCTTGCACGTTTGAACCAACGAGACCAACAGTTGGCACGGTGACTACACTTACATGTGCGCTCTCATCTTATGATCCCAGCAGCTCCTTGACATGGTACGAATCTCAACTGAGTTTTTCCAATCCACTAGGTGTTCAGCGCAATACCCAGCCAGGTCAGGTGTATTACATAGAGCGTGAAATGACCGAGTTTGACAACATGAGAGAGTTTACATGTGTTGCTGGTCCCTATCCCAACGGTCCAAGTTGCTCCATTACGCCTCTTCAGATACCAACGACTGTCTCAATCTCACCCTCTCACTTGACGCTTCATGAACACGAGAACGCAACATTCACGTGTGACTTTAAGTCTACACCAAGACAGATAGCGGATAGATATAAATGGCGCGTGCTCAAAGACGGCATCCCTGAAGTTGAGGTTAACCAAGAAGTTCTGCAAAACCTGGAGAGTCGGTTTGAACTCGAAAACGGTGGAAGAACTCTGCAGATTATATACGTAACACTGGAAGAGTTTAATAACGCTCAGATCAGATGCATCGCATATTACAAAGGTACAGACTATACAAGTAACAATGAATCGCTGCTGGTCGTCTTTCCGTTGACGACCGACCAGTCCTTGACGACAACCGCTACAGAACGGAATTCAGATGAAAACACCGCTGTGAGCTCCGCGGGGTCTAGCACAGTATTTATCTTTGGCGGAATCCTGGGTGCAATGTTCTTTATGACAATCATAACTCTACTCGCATGCTACCTGATCAAATACAAACACAACCCCACCGGACTAGTCAAGACGGCGGTTACACGAAAGCAGAACCCCCCCGTAGATGAGAGAGTAACTGTCACCAACGAGGATGAAAGCGGCCCAATGTACGACCAAGTCCCGGTGGAAAAAACAGGAGAACAGAACAGTCAGATCCAAAGTGATTTCACAACTCAGGCTGAAGTGCTGTATGCATTCCCTGATAAGACGGGTCCAGAGATCCGGAGGTACGTGGTGTCGTCTTCATCAGCGATTGATAACGATGGCGGAACGGTGTGCATCATCAACGAGGAGTCTATCTACAGTGAGGCCGGACAACAGAGCGGCCTTGCCGTCTACACCATGCCGGAGAAAGGACCAAGAAGTCGCCCCAACATCTCCGATACGGAAGACATCGGTCCTCAAGAGAAGAACGTTGAGGGACTGGCCTACGCAGAATTGGATCTACAGCGCCCTCCATCAGCCACCCAAACAATAATTAATAATTCCGAGGATCACAGTACATGTACATACGCAGACATTTGTACCGATTAGTGAGGTTTTGAGAAGAAAGATGTCAATTCTTCCGTGTACAAGCTGAGTAAAGAATTTTCCATTTTTGTATACTATTTCTCATTGTGTAAATGTACATAAGGTAAAAGAGTTTGACATCAGTCTTTTATGCGTTCCTAATTCATAATCATTATACGCAACGCTTTCTTAATTTGCGTTGACTTATTTGCACAGTAACACAATAATGTAATAATTTTACTGTAATTTCTAGAAGTGTTTGTGACAAGCATGTACCATACCATTGGGTAAAACATTAACCCTCTTGGAAGTGATGTGTGTGTACTGTAGCTGTCTCAGCAACACCACTAATTAGTGCAAAACTCTCTCACAAATTATCAATTTACCCCTGCCAACCTTCCAGATAAGCCCATTCCAATGCATTTCACATCAGCTCAAAGGATCAACTTATAAAATACTACTCCCAAATTTGTTTTTAGCCACAATACCACATGGTTTTCCATTTGTAACCTATTGAAATATGTGTAATAGCCAAATGCAACAAATTATAGAAGGTAATTTGCCATCCTAATTAAATTATAATAATTGATAGACCTGAAAATTGAAAAACTCCACAATGACATGATTTAAAGGTTGTCATAAAACAGTTGAGAGCATATAATAAAGGTTCACTAATGTTTGTATTATTAAAAACAATGTCGCTCTTACTACAGCTGAAGTAGACGTGCTTCCTCCGTAGGACTCTAATTTACGGAGACATCGTTGTGACAAACCGGTTTGCATTTTACAATGTACATTTTATCTTTAAAGGCAGTTTATACTTTTGGTAAATGTCAAAGACCAGTATCCTCACTTGGTTTTTTCCCAACATATACATGAAATAACAAACCTGTGAAAGTTTAAGCTCAATCGGTCATTGCAATCACCAGAAAAAAAGTGGGGAAAAACCTTAAGTGTTTTCACTGTTTTCAAACATCGAATTTTTGACTCATGCAATCAAAACTAATTGTTTTACTCATTTCTCAAAAACTATGCATTTAAACCAAAAATATTTCAAAGGGAGTTTCCCATCATAACCATCTTTATACCACGTAAGTTATGTGTGAATCTGTGAACATTTATATTTTTAATCTTACCTATGTTACAAACAAGTATTACAGTAATCATTTCTCAAACACAACTGTCATGTAAATAACGTTAAGATACACATGGCTTTTGTGTGTGTCATTAATTGCCTTGGGTGAAGCACTCATTAACACTGAAGCCAAACCTCGATCCAGTTTGGCCTGTTCTAAAAAAGGGCTCTAAAAAAAACTATGTTACTCGTGACATCAAAGTCATGTTTACAAAATAGCCAGCAAGACTTGGATTTATGAGGGCACAATGTGCACAGCTCAGCTGAATAAAAATAACAAAATTAGCATTTAAACGGAATTGAAAGCTTACGAACTTTGAATTTTCGTCAAAAATAGCAATACAATTTGTACTAGTATATTTTTTATAATTCAAAATCTACGTCACGAAAGTAGTATATTGACTGCAAATTAAATGTCCAAAGTTTCTCTTTTTATACAAGGTAAATAAGTAAATATGAAAAGTCTCATCATGTTGATCAATTGCAACCGCTAAACATTTCTGGCAGTAATGACATAATGTTCTATAAATTTAGTCTATAATAATACCAGCTAAGCTAGTCATGGTCGCAGCTCTTTAATTTGTGTTTGTGTTTATTAAAGTATTTGTAATAATTGACGTTGTCTGTAACTGTGTTTCCTTCACACACCATTGTATAGTAACAAGACGTTGTAAAACAGTAGGATCACAAGTTGTGGGGACATATCATTTCTGTCTGACTAACGGACATGTATTGATGCAGTTTGTATAAATTATTTTTAAGCTGAAAACTTCCTCTTAAAAAGAAACTTAACATGTCATTGACTGCGTTATGAGAAGCACATCCAGGAAAAGTGAATTTGACCGCACAAACTTCTGTTTCGTATTATAACACCGTTTCTATGTAACCACTGTTTTTACTCCATTGCTCTGCCTTGTTCCAAAAATGTCAATACACCGGTACATACCAGATCAGGGTCGTAGGTGGCCTAACCCATTTCTTGGTCAGTGTGACCCGGAATCTGTGTCAAAATGACCCAAAAATAAGTCAAACTGACGCAAAATCCGAGCTTAAATCAATCACAATTTTCAACCGGTTTCTGGGTCAGCCTGACCCAGAAATGTCCAAAGTTACTCTTTTTGTACAAGGTGAATAAGTATAGTGAAGTCCCATTATGGTGATCGATTGCAACCGCTACAAATTTCTGGCAGTATTATACAATATTATTCAAATAATTTGTTCCAGAAGTTCTATATTATAGTACAGGCTAAGCTAGTCATGATTACAGTTCTTCCATTGTGTTTATCAAAGTATTTGTAATAACTGATAGTATGTGTGACTTTGTTTCACCATACTATCAATACATGTTCAACCAAAATTAGGATCACAAGTTGTGGGGACATTAGTTCTGTCTGACTAACAGACATGTATTGATGCAGTTTGAATAAACACAAATTATGCTGAGAATTTCCTCTTGAAAAGGAAACTCCACATGTCATTGACTGTGATATGAGAAGAGCGTTCAGGAAAGGAAGTTTGAGCAACCAAACTCCCTTTAGTTTAGTCTTAATATCGCACCATTTCTATGTAACCACTGTTTTTACTCCATTGCTCTGCCTTGTTCCAAAAATGGCAATACACCGGTACATACCAGATCAGGGTCGTAGGTGGCCTGACCTATTTCTTGGTCAGTGTGACCCGGATTCTGTGTCAAAATGACCGAGAAATAAGTCAAACTGACGCAGAATCTGAGCTAAAATCAATCACATCTTTCAACCGGTTTCCGGGTCAGCCTGACCCAGAAATGGGTCAGGGCCCCTTTGACCCTGGATCCGGGTCAATTCTGACTCTAGAATCGTTAACGTTTTCTCTTTGTCAGACTCACAACAGCAGAGAGGCAAAGATAAATGGCTGGTCGTGTGATTATTTGATTTAAAACCATAAATTAATCAAACTATTAGTAATTGTTTTTCTTTTGATATAATTATCATGGTAGAAAGTGAGACTTTTCAGGAAACAAAAACCAAGTATACTAATATTGCCATCACTTTTCCTTTTCAAACCTTTTTGGGAAAATGCTTTATTCAAAAACTAATAATTACAACGTTCAAATGTTGAAGGAAAGGGCATATTGGATGTGTTTAGTGTTCAGTTTGATCTATATAAATTGTTTAAAGAGTTGCTCTAAGATGCTCTGGAAATATTTAGCTTTTACACTTTTCCAATAGATGGAGTCCCAAAGAAACATAACAAATTGTTATGAGTCCCGTACCTCACGCTAAAACAGGGTAAAAATGTTTATTCCTCGAAACACTCCCAGCCCAAAATCTGAAAACGCGAGGTTAAACAAACCCCGCGACGAAGGACTCATGACGTCATCGGCGTCTATAGTTAGTTTGGACCTGCCTATATGAATGTACTGAGCTGACGCAAAAACTCCGCCAAACTTCACCATTTTGCAATCTTATAGGGCCGTAAATGTGACGATCCAACAGGACGACCCAACAGGCAAATAATCAGCAAGCCATTTTACAATGGATTTATGATTTGGGGTTTTCGTTTTTTGAGAGGCGAGGCGATTCCGCTGCTCGGCTTGATTTTTAGTACATCGCAAAACGCGTCAAGCATTCAACCCTAAACACAGCAAGACAACGCACAATCTATACACAAGCAGTCGCATGTTTATAGACTTAACGTCTCTGCGCAAGCTCCGGAAAAGGATTATTCCCATGACATTGCAATAATCATCGCTGGTGTGCACACGTTCAAACCGTATACAGCACTGGTCCGCACGCTCTTGGTCTGCGGAGCTAGCTTAGTTCCTTTGAAATTTTAGCTTGTTAATAGCGAAAAACTACCCAACGTGTAGGCTTCTTTTCACAATTACACAATTTAGGATATACTCTGGATGGACAGAAAGAGTATTTTACTGTATGATGTAAGTTTGGTTTCTTCTTGATTTTGTTTTGTTTTTCGAGCAAACAGACATTTATGTGTGTATTTATAACGCTAACCGTGAGTTTTTAGCGGCCAATGACGTCAAGGGGTCAACGCATATCATATTCATTATCATAGATAAACAGTTTTTGACTTTCGGCTGAAAAAGCCGCGCGGAGAGGTGTATTTTTGACTTGAATTCTTGATTACTAAATGCAAATTTTAAGTGTAAAATGGTTATTAACCGGCGAACGATGTCTATTCGGCCATAAAAATGTATAACTAAAATATTGAGAGCATCCTAGAGCCGCTCTTTCAGTGTAAGAAAGCAATACAGTGACTTGATAATGGGAAGCAACGAGGTCTTAATCAGACAGGTGCCCACATTTGTTATGTATGTTAATTTCATAATGAATAATGTATGAACTTGCATTATTGCGCCATGTATATTGCACGAAAGATTAAATGTTGTGATTTTCTTTTCGTAACATCAATATCTTGAAACTTGTAAGCGTCTTTATTAGATTGCTACTCATAATACAAAAACATTATAATTTGCCGAAAATATTGCGACGCTCTGAGTGTGTACTTTCCTGTCCCGAAACTCATAGACAAGAGCCCGTCTTGATAGAATGGTTTTAACAAGTTATACACAAGTAACGAACAGTTTAATAAACACAGTCCACTTTACATGCGCTATATAGTGGCCATTGACCTTAAGTTCATAAAATCAACTTAGGTTCAAGAATATACCGAGTTTTGGTTCTACAGCAGCAGTTTCAAAGACAAACCGCTTTCAAACACAAACTGACCCCCACCTCCCCTATACTCCGTTGTGTGACGAATGAACAAATCAAGCTCAGAAACAATGAGCTCAACTCAAGCATGGAGTACATTAAACTGAATACCATTTAATCGTTAATAAATAATGTAATAAAGAAATCAATTTCCACCTTTTTAAGACTGAAGACTGAGTCACGGTACCGTTTAACGATACCACATAATGACTAATAAGCAATTTCTCCAAAGTGTAAAATTACTGGGGAGTCAAAATCCTTGATATCCTAGAATATACCATTTCGCATAACTAAGGGGGGGGGGTAAGGTCCCAGAGTTTGTTTTAAGGGTGAGAAACTATTTTCACTCATGTACTTATAGCACAATGTCAAATGCAAAACTACCAAGATCTACCCTCTGATAAGTGGAGCGAGCCGTCTGTTCTTTTTCAGCTGGGCAAGTAAAAGTCTCAAACAATCCTATAGACAATACGGTATCTGGGCATGTATAACAAGTTACTTATGTAAAACAAGGAAGTGGAAGTGTATAGACAATATTTTTTAATATAACTTGGATGGTGTGCCAGTAATAAATTGGAACCTTTAAGCATTGGCGAAAATCCTGGGGCTACTGATCCCTCTAAAGGTTTTGTTATTTTTGTTTCTGATTCAAATTCAATTGGTTTTATACAAATGGTCCCCCGCAACGTAATGCAAAAGAGGTTAAAAAAACGCACACTTTATGGGGCCTCTGGTCAGTGGTTCAGTTTTGTTTGTGTCTGGAAGCATGAGGAGAATACGTCGTGGCTTTTCATTGTCCATTACTTGAAGTTGTGTTTGATTGATAAGACATACATAAGACTCGGGTTTTCAGGATCAATTTTTGCAACACAGTTTGATCCATTTCAAGAAACGATGATTTATAATGTTTTTAAAAATGTGTATCAACTTTTAAAAAAATATATATCAATGAACGGATAAAGCACTTTAAAAACATTCATATGTTTGTGAAAGTTGGGCAGGCCGTCCGTGGGTAACCTGAGATCAGTTTACGCCCAAAATGAAAAATAAAACAGAATAATAAATTAATTCATTGCGAAGATGTGTAAACAGTCTGAGAATAACAGCGTAAACCAATCAGCGATCGGATTCAATATGTCATGTAATGTCACGTGAGTATTTGCTTGTATAAAATTTCAAACCAGCATTGCAAATCACTGTTTCATGAAATATTCGTCTGCTGCATCTAGTGGATGGGTGTAAAGTCAAACATTGATCAGCTGTGAATACCATCTCGTCGAAATATCTCACTTCACAGTCGATCTTATAATGGCTTTGAGTTTAAATCTGATTGCTTTCTTGGTCTTTCTAGTGACAGTTGTCTTTCAGGCACAAGGTCAGTATTTCATTCCCAGTCCAGGTAGTATAACTGTTTACGAAGGGCAAAATGCAACATTGACTTGTGTGTCGCCGTATGCAACTGTCTGCAACTCGAGGAATTTCTACTTTAGTTGGTATAGGGGCAATGGTACAAATATCGCCAGTTGTTCATCAACAACAAAGTTAACAATTTCTGCTGGTCAAACAAGATATCAGCTGACCATCCGGAACGCTCAATGAGAGGATAGTGGTGTATACTGGTGCAGATTGCGATTTCAACCACCATATCCTTTAATAATACAGTCACCAAGAACTATTTTGACTGTCAGACCTCTACCGAAGTACAATCCGTCTCAGTGCACGTTTGAGCCACCTCAACCGACGGTCGGCACAGTGACTACACTCACGTGTGCACTCCCATCTTATGATTCCCCTAACTCATTGACCTGGTTCAGTCAATACACATCACTTGGAACGAGCGATACCCAGCCAGGTCAGGTGTATTACATAAAGCATTCACTGACTGAGTTTGACAACATGAGAGAGTTTACATGTGTAGCTGGTCCATATTACAACGGTCCAAGTTGCTCCATTATGCCTCTTCAGATACCAACGACTGTCTCAATCTCACCCTCTCACTTGACGCTTCATGAACGAGAGAACGCAACGTTCACGTGTGACTTTAAGCCTACACCAAGACAGATAGCGGATAGATATGATTGGCGCGTGCTCAAAGACGGCATCCCTGAAGTTGAGGTTAACCAAGAAGTTCTGCAAAACCTGGAGGGTCGGTTTGAACTCGAAAACGGTGGAAGAACTCTGCAGATTATAGACGTAACACTGGACGAGTTTCATAACGCTCAGATCAAATCCCGGTGGAAGAAACAGGAGAACAGAACTGTCAGATCCCAAGTGATGCAACTCAGGCCGAAGTGCGGTATAATAACATACCGGTAAAGTTCAACCAGCTTGTTTCAGAAGTTCTTTATTGTAATACAGGCTAAGCTAGTCATGGTTGCAGCTTTTTCATTGTTTGTGTTTTTTAAGGTATTTGTATCAATTTATATGGCGTTTGACTTTGTTTACATCACACTGAAAATACATTGTGCAACCAAAGTAGGATCACAAGGTGTGGGTAGTATACATGTCATTTTTGTCATGACTAACGGGTGATACAGTCAGTATAAATTCCTTTCTAAACTGAGAATTTCCTCCTGAAAAAGGAAGCTTAACTTGTCTTTGACTGTGTTATGAGAAACGCGTCCAGGAAAAGAAAGTTTGATTGCATCACAAACTTCTCTTTAAACAGGTTCATTTTTAACTACAATTTTTCATTTTTCACTCTTTTTTGTAATATATAGCAACTTTTCTTGAAGTTGTTTTCAAAATGTTAAAATCATGCTGTTTTCCTTCATAAAATATTGCCGGAGGAACAAAGTAAGAATCGGGTGCACTTTTAAACATTATGTTTAAAAAAAATGCCACATTTTGTACTATTATTGCATCATAATATCAAGAAAAATATGAACACCTTTTTATTTACAATATATACTTCATTATTGAGAAAGCTGACATTTATTTGTGGTTCGAGTGGTAATAATTTAAGTAAGGGGATAGATTTTTTTATCCCTTGTTCCTCAAACCCAGTCGAAAAGAGGAGGGGATAGATTTTTGTAACCCATGCTGCTCAAACCCAGCCGAAAAGTGGAGGGGATAGAATTTTGTATCCCTCGTTCCTCAAACCTATCCGAAAAGTGGAAGGGATAACAAAAATTATCCTTTGCTGCTCAAACCAAGCGAAAAAAGGGAGGGGGTAGATTTTTGTATCCCTTGAACCTAAAACATGACAAAATGTGCGATATATTGCTAACAAATAACTGGAATTTATCAATTTTTAAATTGTTAGCCTAGAAAAATTAGATTGATTTGTAAAATCTGGAGCATGTTTTTCACAATTGGAGGATAAAATGGTAAAAAAAAAATTGTTGCTTTAAAATCCTGTTTCGATAGCAATTTTTGGACTATAATGAAAATTATTGTAAGCTGTAAATTTAGAAAATAATACCCCAAAATGAAAAAATGCAGTTAAAAATGAACCTGTTTTTAGTATTATATACCACCGTTTCTGTGTAACAACTATGTTTACTCCCTTGCTCTGCCTTGTTCCAAAATGACAGTATACCGGTACATTTAACACCTCCCGGGTCAGAATTGACCTGGATCTAGGGTCCTGGGGGCCTTACCCAAAATCTGTGTCAAAATGATCCAAAATGAAGTCAGACTAACGCAGAATTTGAGCAAAACAAAATCACACTTGTTAACCCAGTTACCGAGTCAGCCTGACCCCAAAATGGGTCAGGTCACATGGGATCCGGTTTAATTCTGACCCTGGAGTTGTTAGTGTGTTCTCTTTGTCAGACTCACAACACCAAAATGGTCGTGTGATTATTTGATTTAAAGGTATTTTACACGTTTGGTAATGACTCAAAACAAATATTAGCATAAAAACTTACTTGGTAACAAGCAACGGAGAGCTGTTGATAGTATAAAACATTGTAGGAAACGACTCCCCCTGAAGTATCGTAGTTTTTGAGAAAGAGGTAATTTCTCAATAAAATAATAAAAACTTCTTGCAAGAAGTTTTTATTCCTATATCTGAAAGCACACAAATTTGTACAACAAGGGTGTTTTTTCTTTCATAAATTTCTTGCAACTTCGATGACAAATTGAGCCCAAATGTTCACTTGGGATACACCAAGTGAGAACACTGGTCTTTGACAATTACCAAACGTGTACAGGGCCTTTAAAAACAATATATATTGATAAAACTATGGGTAATTGTTTTTACTTTGATAATAAAGTGGCTATCCCTTTGCCTTTTCAAACTTTTTTGGGGGGGAAATGTAAATCAAAAACGTATACTTACAATAATTCTCTTGTTGAAAGGGAAGGGCAAAATGGATGTGTTTAGTGTTTACAGTTTGAACTACAATGTAAGAAAGTATTGCAGTGACAATGCAGAGAGACACAGATAAATGGTCGTGTGATTATTTGATTTAAAACCATAAATTGATAACACTTTTGGTAATTGTTTATCTTTTGTTATGATGATATTGGTAGAAAGGGAAACTTTTCGGGAAACAAAACCAAATGATATTAAAGTGGATATCCCTTTGCCTTTTCAAACTTGTTTTGGGGAAAAATGTAAATCAAAAACTTATACTTACAATAATTCAATTGTTGAAAGGAAGGACATAATGGATGTGTTTAGTGTTTAAAGCTTGATCTACAATAAATGGTAGTGTAAGAAAGCAATGCAGTGACAATACAGAGAAGCAAATACAGATAAATGCTCGTGTGATTATTTGATCAAACTAATTCAAAGTAATATTTATGTCCACATTAACATTCGTAATAATTAGAGGATACAATGACTTAGTTAATGTGGAGGCATGTTCCGAAAAAGCAGGGCCTGTCTAAGGAGCAGCCTGTTAAAAAAACACAAAATAGAAATAACACAAAACAATAACTATTAAGACAAAGGCGACTAAACAATGTGTATGTACTAAGCTATACAAGGGATATACTGGCATAGAAATGGAATACTTAATGAGGAAACAGCAACAGCAAACGTTTAAGTTTCTGTTTTAAAAAGAGGAATTGACTGACAGGCAGAGAGCGACAACGGAAGGCTATTCCGGTGTTTAGGACCAAAAAATGATGAGATAATTAAAGTGGTTTGAGCAACAAGATGTGGACTTTCGAAAAAGATCGGGTATTGTGACTATGAACTGACTTTTTATAGGGAGGATACCTTTGGTAATTACTCCAAAAATGTATTACCATAAAAACTCACTTGGTGATGAGCACTGGGGAGCTGTTGATATATTTATTTAACATTGTTAGAAACAACCCCCTTTGAATTAATGTAGTTTTAACAGATGTTAACTTTTGTTTTTACATCTATTAAATCGTTGCAGTACCCGCTGCTAAAACATAGAAATCTAACTGCCTCTAGCCACCGGGTTATGCTCGGTGGTCTAGTGGTAAGACATCTGCTCTAGCAATGCAAAGGTCGTGGGTTCCAATCCCATCCGAGTGATTTACCTGTGAGTGAGTTTTTTCACAAAACTCGGGAAAGTGCTGAGTGCTTAAACACATCGGGTGTAATGGTAAAACAAAATAACAATAATATCATCAAGTTTTAGAGAAAGAGGTAATTTTTCACAAAAACATTTGAATCTGAAAAAGGCTTCAGGCATGAAGCCTTTTTCATGCATATGAAAGCAAACAATATTCTGCGCTGTGGGTGGGTTTTATTTTTCTTTCACTGTTTTCTTGCAACTTTGATGCCCAGTTGGGTACAAATTTTCACAGGTTTGTTATTTTATTAATATATGTTATGGGATACACCAAGTGAGGATACTGGTCTTTGACAATTACCAAAAGTATACCCTGCCTTTAAGTTAAACATATTATACAGCATATAGGCGGGAGTAAATTACTATTGAGTTTGAACATAAAAATATTTTGCTGAAACAAGTTAATGTTATCTATTAGTAAGACAATTCATTTTACGAAACAAAGAGTGAGTATGTTCTCTTAACTATACCTTAGAAATAAATACGGATAGTTTGTTTTTGAAGCTTGACGAGTTTGTTCAATCTAGAGGGAACAATATTACAGTAAGACAAGTGAGGAAGAGTAAGTGAACAATATATAGTAGCCTACGTAAAATATTACACTGTAGAATAAACTTAAGCCTTCTCATTGTACATAATCTTTTAGACACTTTGTTTTCAATCGCTGAAATGTATGATCTTTACGCCAAGAAATTTGGTTTCTTTTCTTCCTCCATGGTGAAACTTGCTGAATATGAATTCCATAATCAATTATTACTTGACAGTTAGAGGCACTGTTAATATTAGCCTTTTACGAAAGATAATAACATTGCATTTGTTTAAAGGAATCGTCATTTGGTAATTACTCAAAATATATATTAGCATAACAACTGATTTGGTAACGAGCAACAGAGAGCTGTCGATAGTATAAAACATTGTGAGAAACGACTCCCTCTGAAGAAACGAAGTTTTTGAGAAAGAGGTAATTTCTCACTAAAATAATAAAAACTTCTTGCAAGAAGTTTTTAATATTCTATCTAAAAGCACACAAATTTGTACAACAAGGGTGTTTTTTCTTTCATCCTTGCAACTTCGATGACCAAATGAGCCCAAATTTTCACAGGCTTGTTATTTTATGCATTTGTTGGGATACACCAAGTGAGAACACTGGTCTTTGACAATTTCCAAACGTGTACGATGCCTTTAAGTTAAGAGAAAGTCTATTAAATTGGAGCCAGGTAGAGGCATTACACGATTCGGCGCTAACAGTATTGATAATTACAGTGAGAGTAGTGTTCTTATATAGAATAACAAATATTGGTGTCGTCAGCGAAAAGAGTAAACAATAACAAAGTAGATGAAAGACAAAATAATAGCAACTATTGGTAATTGTTTTTCTTTTGATATGATAGAAACTGAAACTTTTCGGGAAACAAAACCAACTAATATTAAAGTGGCTATCCCTTTGCCTTTTCACAAATTTAGGGGAAAAATTATTATCAAAAATTAAAATTACAATAATTAAATTGTTGAAGTGAAGGGCAGAAAGGATGTGTTTAGTGTTTACAGTTTGATCTACAATAAATACTTAAAAAGCAATGACTTCTTAATGGGAAGCAACTAGGTCTTATTCAGACTGGTGCCCATATTTCTTATGTATGTTAATTTCATAATGAATAATGTATGAACTTGCATAATTACGCCATGTATATTTGCACGAAAGATTCAATCTTGTGATGTTCTTTTCTTAACATCAATATCTTGATACTTTTTAGCGTCTTTATAGATTGCTACACATATAAAATGTTTTTATAATTTGCCGAAATTATTGCGACGTTCCGAGCGGAGGTTGTCCCGTCCCGAAACTCGTAGACAAGGCTCCCTCTTTATATAATTGTTTTAACAAGGAAAAAAGTAACGAAGAGTTTAATAAACACAGTCCAATTAACAAGTGCTCAATATTGGTCATTGGCGTTTAGACACAACATGCTCCACCGAGTTTTGCTTCTCCTTTGTCTTGGTTCAGGAGCCCAGTGTCATTATTTCCAAGACCCTTCACATGACGGCAACAGTTTCAAAGACAAACCGCTTTCAAACACAAACTGACCCCACCCCAGCTCCCCTACTCCATTGGGTAACCACCGAATAAATAGCATTTTGGAAACAGTGAGCTTAACTTTAAACATGAAGTACAGTAAACTGAATCCCGTCCATTAGTACAATAATAATGCATTATAAATAAATCACTTTCACCCTTAAGTTGGTTTTGTTTATCTCAACAGAAAAAGATTTAATATTGTGACTATTCGATTCCAGCTCCGTCACTTCCTAAAGTATAATTACAGTTATCTAAATGTTTAGACCCTGCGCTGCAGTATCGAGGTCATGATCTTTGGTCCCCTGATGGTGCAGTCTCTGACTGCACCGTTACGCGTTCGTGTAAGGTTTTTTTTAAGCTCCTCACAAACTCTTCTAAAATGGTTTCAATAGACTCAGAAAAGTTCACTGAATCCCCAGAACCCCTCAAAAAGGCAAAAAATTCCATGTGTGGATTGCAGTCGAAAAACCAAAAAAAAACAATGTTACCCCAATCCAACTTTTGGTCCCCTCATAGCCCAGTCGCTGACTGCACCATTAGACGTTCGTGTATAGTTTTTTTAGCTCCTCACAAAATCTTCTAAAATGGTTTCAATAGACTCAGAAAGGTTCACTGAATCCCAAGAACCCCTAAAAAAAGGCAAAAAAATTCCATTTGTGGATTGCAGTCGAAAAAAAAAACCAATACCCAAATCCAACTTTTTTTTCGGTTTTTTTGCACTGCTTACCAGTCTACTGAGAAACAAGGTATCTTATTTATTTGGCCAACCCTGGCCTTCTTATAATAAACATCTGGTCCTCTTGTGTCGGCCTGAGGTCTCCAACCACGAAGCCAGAGTGACAGGATGATTGTTTGCCTGATAGTAGAGGCGCAAGATCAATGACATTGTAGGGTGTGTCGCATGTCAATGGGTATACAATTCCCATGGGGCTTCTATGGGGCTTCGAAGTTAAAGGTGACTGTATAGGTCGATGACTCGCCCCAAGCTAAATACGCTTATACAGTGTTGTAGGTGGGGGGGGGGGAGTCAAGGATTGTCAGAAATTTCAAATTTTTTGACCGCACCGTTAATGAGTTTACGACGGTACAGTCAAATGCTGCGCGATGCCAAGTCGTAAGTTTAATTCGTTGTGTTTGACTACGCCCCTATCTGTTATCAAATTCAACACAATTTTTTGACCGTTCTTCCTCAAAAACTGTTATTGTCAGGAAATGCTCTTATTTATGTTTCTCATTCAAATTCAATGTTAAAAGGGGCATGGGTTTGACACAAATGGTCCCGGCACCTCTTCCCGCATCGTGAGGCAAAAGAGGTTTAAATAAAAAGTGTAAAAAAAATGGGCAAAAAAATGCCCAACTTTTTACCCAACGTTGGATCAATAGTCAACCTGTAAAACATTTGGGCAATTATTACCCAACGGTCATTGGGTAATGCCCTTGCCCAATAATTTAGCACAATGGTTTATGCATTAGTTGGATATACTTTTTTTACCAACTTTTGGGTTATGACAATTACCAACAGTTGTTGAAAATATTTGCCCACATATTGGACAGACACTATTAACTAATTGTTGGAACATGCACCTGCTCAACAGTTGGTCACTGATTCACCCAGTAACTGGGAACATTTTTTTACCCAACTTTGTGGTTATGAAATTAACCAATTCTTGTTGAAATATTTGCCCATATTTAGGGCAGCGCCTATTGACATCTAATTCTACTCAACAGTTGGTCACTAATTCATCCAGTAATTGGGAGAATTTTTCTCAATGGTTGGGTACAATACCCCATGGTTTCCCAGCAGTTGGGGAATGAAATAATAAGCAATGACACTTTGTAGTTTTGCATTCGCCTTAAAAAGGGCATTTATTCAAACTCCCAAACATTATAATACTGAACATCGAAGTAAAAGTGTGTGAAACAATGCACCGTTTTTCTTGCATACAATAAAAACAATGCAATGTCTGCATCTAAAACAACTCTAACACATAAACAAACTTTTGCTCTGTCATAAGTGCCAACATAATAAAATGTTCTAATTCTTGGAATGAGTGGAAACCGCAGTTCCAACCACAGTTCGAAGTGTTCAAATACTGTAAAAGTGGGCCACCAATTGAAAGAGTTTTGTCACGTCAAATTCCTGTTATAGTCTTATAACATTCCAACGTAAATACAGTAGCGCAAAGTTGTAAGCACCGGTAGCCATTAAAGGTGATTATCACTGTATGTCAGGTGTTTCTTTTGTCTACACCTAGTAGTATATATTTGGGGAATTTCGGGAGTACGGTAGAGTACCAATTGACACGGTGGGGAGTAGACGATGCCCGATGTGGACGCCGGACCCTGAAGACTTCCAAGGTGTGGCCGGAGGCAAGGCGACGGACCAGCAACGTGGACTGCTACTTTTCCAGACTACCACCGTGTCAATTCAATAATCATCCGTACTACCTGAGCCAGTTTCCTTAGCCAAACCAGGGGGTTCGTCGCCCGGTACTCTCGACCTCCTGTAAGTAAAATTGTCATTGTTTCTATACCCAAAATGTTCCACTGTGATTTTTGCAAATTTCTATTTTTGCTGTGTAACGAAATTTACAATTCTCTCGATTAAAGCGAGTTTCTTTTGTGCATCTTTTAACTCGCAGGGTTTTTGGCATGAGGCACAGCCTAACAAGGAAACTAGCAATCACCACGCTCATCGTTGTTTTAAATTGTTTACTGTAGTAGTAATTCAGTTATGAAAATGTCCTCGCAAGTTATGTTGGCTTTCTTGCTTTAAGTTGCTTTTAAGTTAGCCATATTTAATCCTGCTTAAGCTTTTGTTATAACGCTGGCTTGATTGCTTCTGAACTTCAATTATATTAATCATGCACATTTGGTTGCTTTGTAAATAATCTGCTTTGCAGTTCTTTGATTTCGCAGTTATGATTAAACTTAATTTATTTATTCTTAATAAAACGTGTTTCTGAGAATCATTTTATTGTTTACGTCCTATGTCTTGTGTTGCCCTGTGACTATTAACCGTTCTTTTTATGTTTCACAATTCCATCTGTGACATGCTCCAGTGGGTCGATTATGGTAAAGGCTCTTTTTCAATAAACCGATTGCATATGATGAGTACATTGAGAAATGTGTACATTCCAGAGTGCTGTTTGAGCTTCAGAATTCAATGCAAGGGGTCTACTGAAACTAATTTTTTGTGTGGTTTAAAAAAAATAATAATAATAATAATTACATACATGTGTTTCATAAGAAAATATCAAACGCTACATTACATCTTCTAGTAAAGTAGGGGAAAACTAAAGCAAACAACAAAGTAAAACTGCCTTCTTTTTGGCAAAATAATTGGCATCTTAGAGGACCTTGGCACACATGAGGTAATTAACAGCAACTTGGATGCTGTGCATGCCAAATGCTTGGTTAGCACAAACGACAGTGGTTTATAGCTCAAGAGGAAGAGGGGTGGGGCAAGGCAGTGCCCCCCCCTACCTGCCTCCCATCCACCAAGATTTTGTTGGCAAACATTTCTGAAATTCAAACATTAATTTTTGAACAATTTCTTAAAGTTTAAGGTCTTTTTCTGCTGTCTGTAAACTGCCTCATGTGGTAATGACCTTAGCTTATTTTACAGAACTTTTTTTAATGAGAGGAATGCTCTAAGAGCTCTTAATGTTGGACTGTCCCTACTTTGAAAACCTTGCTGTTCATAGACACACGTTTCCAGACAGGTCCATGCAGCATGGCATCTTTGTTCGTACTTACAATCGAAAGTACATGGTGTGCCTTGTAGCAGACGTCAATGGATTCCAGCAGTGAAGCTTGTGGTAAAGTATTCTTCTCTATGATAACAAATGAACTTGCAACTTCTAAAGCACTGCCAAGTACGAGGACGTATGGCTGTGGGTGTTTCACCTCATCGATTTCCTTCAAGTAACTGGGCATGTGGATGATCTCCTGCATGAAAACAATGTTTAAATTGAATTTATACCCTTGTAAGTTAAATAATAAAATCACCTGGGAAAGAGTTCGGTATTGTATGACACTTTTAAATATTACTATAGTGTGCTGTGGCCAAGCATTTTGTCTCCCTGACTCAATTACTTCTGGGAACTGAATCATGAGAATGTTGGGTTTGAATCTTAGATTCGTTATCCCTGAAACTTGTGTTCCTCAGCAAGAACAAGTGATCTTCATCAGTAAGTACAAGTTGGTTACCTGCCAGGGTAGATGTTGTTATTGTGAATTATTCCAGGGTTGCATACTACTTTGGATTTGGGCTGGTTCCATGGGAACAACTTGGACATTGGTGTAAGGCGTTTTGATAGTTACTTTAACACTGATACCAACCTTTTGTTTGTCAATAAAAGCTCCAACTCTTTCGTTGTGGGTGCGTCTTCCAGCAGTCGATTTTCTGATGTTGCCTTCCAAAATTAGGGGGACAATGTACATGGCCAAGCATGCCTTCTCATCTATAAAATGAGGAAATAAATAATAACTCACATATGGTAAGACTATGAGAGGTCGTGTAAATAATGAATTTTACTGAGAGCTCATTTATTGAATGACAGACTAAATACAACGTGGACATGGAGCACGATCCGTCAAGTTGGTATGCACCGTATACGCTATATACAATAAAAAGTGTATTGCCGTCGTATGACCATGGAGGTGACCTAATGTTATTGTTCGCAGCATTTGTCACTCGAACTTCTGCATGATAAGTTACAAATATTGTACACTTATATCTGCTCCCTTATATCTGTTAGTTGCGTGCAACAAATTCTTACCTGTGAATATGTCCTTAAGGTCTGGAAGGTCCCAGTCATCCAGCAATGACTCGATGTCCGCCATGTTACTTGCATGTGTGTGCGTCCGAAAGATAAGAAGTACATGTACATGTACACGGTTGGTCGGAAGCGCGCATGCACGTTGTAGTGCTATTTCTCATCCGTTGGCCCATTTTGTGCAAAACTCCACAACATACTGGGTCTTGCTTGATTTTTCTACCCAACGAAATGGTACTTGAAAGAATTCCATTAATAGTTGGGCATTGATTACCAAACGACAGGTCACAACTTCAAATTTACCCAACATCAAAAAGTGCCCATTAATTAAATAAAAAAGGACCAACAAATGTACAAATTAATTTGCCCAGTAGGTTTTTTTAATTTGCCCATTAGTTAAACAAACAAAAAACCCAACATATGCACAAATTAATTTGCCCAATATTTTTTTACCCAGCATTTTTACAGTGAACGTTTACAACCTCTGGTCACTGTTTCGTTTCGTTTGTGTCTAGAAGCGTGAGGAGAATATGATGTCAAGGCTTTTCATCGTCCATTACTTGAAATTATGTTTGATTGATAAGACATAGGGCTTACATAAGTCTGGGGTTTTCCCATACCATTTTCAGCAACACACCAATCAACCCAGATTGTTTAATTTTCTGAAACGATCATATTAATGATGATTGTTAAAATGTATATCAACTAAAACAAAATATCAATGGACGGATAACAGCGATTACACCAACACGGAACTAAGCGCTTTAAAAAAATAACTAAATTTTGTTAAAATAGGGCAGGCCGTCCGTGCGAAGACGTGTAAACAGTCTGAGAGTAACAGCGTAAACCAATCAGCGATCAGATTCAATATGTCGTGTAATATCACGTGAGTATATTGGTTTGATCTCAATGTAAAATCAAATTTAGGAAAACACTACCTCATGAATTATTCGTCTACTGCATCTAGTGGGTGTAAGTCACACATCAGGTTGAATACCTTCTCGTTGATAAATAGCACATTCTCACAGTCAAGATAATCATGGCTTTGAGTCAGAATCTGATTTTTAGCATTGTCTTTCTGGTGACGTTTGTCTTTCAGACACAAGGTCAGTTTTTCACTCGCGGACCAAGTAATTTAACTGTTTACGAAGGGCAAGACGCAACGTTTACTAGTGAGTCGCCGTATGCAGTTCTCTGCAACCCACGTTATTTTGTTAAATGGTATAGGAGTGCGGGCCATCGGGGCGTCGCTGGTTGTTCACCAACATCAGAGTTCTCTGGTAATGGACAATATTGGCTAACTATCCCGAACGCTCAACTTGAGGATAGTGGTGAATACTGGTGTGAATTGGTATTTGGTGATCCATACTATCAAGTAAGGCAGCCTTCTCGTGCTACATTGACTGTCTTACCTCTACCGAAGAACAATCCGTCTTGCACGTTTGAACCAACGAGACCAACGGTCGGCACAGTGACTACACTCGCGTGTGGGCTCTCATCTTATGATTCCAGCAGCTTATTGACATGGTACGAATCTCAACTGAGTTTTTCCAATCGACTAGGTTATCAGCACAATACCCAGCCAGGTCAGGTGTATTACATAGAGCGTGTGCTGACCGAGGCTGACAACATGAGAGAGTTTACATGTATAGCTGGTCCCTATCTCAACGGTCCAAGTTGCTCCATTACGCCTCTTCAGATACCAACGACTGTCTCAATCTCACCCTCTCACTTGACGCTTCATGAACACGAGAACGCAACATTCACGTGTGACTTTAAGTCTACACCAAGACAGATAGCGGATAGATATAAATGGCGCGTGCTCAAAGACGGCATCCCTGAAGTTGAGGTTAACCAAGAAGTTCTGCAAAACCTGGAGGGTCGGTTTGAACTCGAAAACGGTGGAAGAAGTCTGCAGATTATAAACGTAACACTAGAAGAGTTTCATAACGCTCAGATCGGATGCATCGCATTTTACAACGGTACAAACTATACAAGTAACAATAAATCGCTGCTGGACGTCTATCCAATGACTTCGATGGCGACTGACCAGTCCTTGACGACAACTGCTACAGAACGGAATTCAGATGAAAACAACGCTATCAACTCTGCGGGGTCTAGCACAGTATTTATCGTTGGCGGAATCCTGGGTGCAATATTCTTTCTGATAACCATAACTCTGCTTGGATGTTACCTGATCAAATACAAACACAACCCCACCGGACCAGGCCAGTCGGCGGTTACACGGAAGCAGAATCCTCCCGTAGATAAGAGAGTAACTGTCACCAACGAGGATGAAAGCGGCCCAATGTACGACCAAATCCCAGTGGAAGAAACAGGAGAACAGAACAGTCAGATCCCAAGTGATTTCACAACTCATGCTGAAGTGCTGTATGCATCCCCTGATGAGACGGGTCCGGAGATCCGGAGAAGTCAGGGGTGCTCCGTTGCCATGGCAGACTTGACCAACTCTCTCACATATACCGAACTCACACGAGATGACGGAGAACCTTCCGAACCTTCACCATATCAAAGTCTATGTTTGGAAACTATCTACAGTAACTAGCCCTGGTAAGACGCCAGTCTCCGTTGCACTGCACTGACGTCCTGCGTATAAAACGTCTTTAAAATGCGAAAACAATTTCAACGAATGCTTTTTTCTTCATATTTTAACCTGATTTAAGAAGCTGGAATTTCGTTCATATTCGTCATATCCTAAACTACACTTTTGATGGCTCCACAAACAACAATTATATACATGGCTGACATTACTATAATACCCTGGACTCTGTAGCGTTGTTTACAAGGGAGGAATCCAACCTGGGCTACTTACAGTAACGTACCTTCTTAGTCAGTGCGGAATTGCACCCTCTAAGTCGGACCCGGTTCGAGTTTCAAAAGTGGGAATCCTTTCCAACTTTCATACACTAGGTAGAAATAAAAACTTAAAAAACCACTCTTGCCATGCATGTGTAGGTACACCGCAAGATAACAGAATAAACGTAGGAACGGCAGCAACAAATCTTAACCTTCTGATATGACTAACACATTTTGTTGCAGTACAGTACATTTGTTAAGCTATCTAAAATTTTAGTGTGTTTTTGTATAGGCCTCTAAACCTAAATTTTAAAGTAACTCTTATTGCGAAATCAAAAGTTTTTTTCAATTCGTATGCGTATATTCTGATAACGTAATTGCTACTAATTTAAGACGGTATAGAGTTACGTTTTGGATTCTTGCTATATTTTAAAACATCAATTGCCTTCCCAGAGAATGATTACTCTCCAGAAATACTTGTTGATGTCAAGTTCCTACAGATTTGTTAAAAGGTGTTGAAGGTTTTAACAGTTTTATAAGTATGGTAAAGTGATATTGCTTGGATGCTACCTGATCAAATACAAACAAACCCCACAATCAATTTTTGTATTAATAAAAATGAACAAAAGTCACTCTTAGTGCAGCAGAAGTATACACGCGTTTCCTCCATAGGATTCTAATTTACGGAGACAACATAATATGACAAACCGATTTGCATTTTACAATGTACATTTTATCTTTAACTGTAAAGTTTACACAGTAATCATTTCTCAACTATACAACAGTCAGGTAAAACAAAAAACGTTAAGATATCTAGAATGTTTGGCTAAAATGGCTTTTATGTGTGTCATTAATTGCATTGGGTGAGGCACTCATTAACACTAAAGCCAACCTCATAGATCCAGTTTGGCCTGTTCTAAATATTAAGGGCTCTAAAAAAAACTATGTTACTCTTGACATCATAGTCATGTTTACAAAATAGCCAGCAAGACTTGGATTTATGAGGGCACAATGTACACAGCTTAGCTGATGAATAAAAATATTCGTCAAAAATAGCAATACAAATTTTTTTAATGAAAAAACTTAGTCAAGAAATTAGTATCTTGACTGCAGGAAACTTTCTTAAATGTCCAAAATTAATCTTGTTGTATACAAGGTAAATAAGTAAATATAGAAAAGTCGCATCATGTTGATCGATTGCAACTGCTACACATTTCTGGCAGTAAAATTACATATTGTTCACCCAGTTTGTTCTAGAAGTTCTATATTATAATACAGGCTAAGCTAGTCATGTTGCAGCTCTTTTATTTCCGTTTGTGTTTTATTCGTATTTTTATTAATTGATGTTGTCTGTAACTTTGTTCACACCAGTGTAGGAACAAGACATTGTACAACAGTATCACAAGTAGTGGAACATATCATTTTTGTCTGACTATTCGGACATGTATTAGTGCAGTTTGTAGAAATTCTGTTTATGCTGAGAATTTCCTCTTGAAAACGAAACTTAACATGTCATTGACTGTGTTATGAGAAGCGCGTCCAGGAAAAGAAAGTTTGATTGCACAAACTTCCGTTTAGTCTTATAGCACAGTTTCTGTGTAACCACTGTGTTCGACTTCCTTGCTCTGCCTTGTTCCGAAATGGCAATACAACGGTACATACCAGATCAGAGTCGTAGGTGGCCTAACCCATTTCTTGGTCAGGGTGACCCGGAATCTGTGGCAAAATGACCCAGAAATAAGTCAAACTGACGCAGAATCCGAGCTTAAATCACTCACAATTTTCAACCGGTTTCTGAAATGTCCAAAGTTACTCTTTTTGTACAAGGTTAATAAGTATATAGTATGGTGATCGATTGCAACCGTTACAAATTTCTGGCAATATAATAAAATATTATTCAAATAATTTGTTCCAGAAGTTCTATATTATAGTACAGGCTAAGCTAGTCATGGTTACAGTTCTTCCATTGTGTTTATTAAAGTATTTGTAACAATATTTGATATTATGTGTGACTTTGTTTACATCATACTATAAATACATGTGCAACCAAAATTAGGATCACAAGTTGTGGGGACATTATTTCTATCTGACTAACAGACATGTATTGATGCAGTTTGTATACAAAAAAATTATGCTGAGAATTTCCTCCTGAAAAGGAAACTCCACATGTCATTGACTGTGTTATGAGAAGCGCGTTCAGGAAAAGGGGGTTTGATTGCACAAACTTCCGTTTAGTATAACCGGTAATAAATAGCACCGTTTCTGTGTAACCAATGTGTTTACTCCATTGCTCTGCCTTGTTCCAAAAATGGCAATACACCGGTACATACCAGATCAGGGTCATACACTGTAAAAATGAAGGGCAAAGAAGTTGATGGGTAATCTGAAAATGGGCAAACTAGGTAATAATTCACGAGTTTGTTGGTCAATACTTTCTCCAACATGTGTGGCATTTTCCCTGTTGGTTAACTGAAACAAAAACACTAAACAAAATGGTAAATATACTACATCAGTTGGGTATTATTTTTCAGTCTCAGATAGCGAAGATGAGTTTACCCATCATATAGCAAGACATTATTTTTCTGCCTCATCATTGGGCATCTTTCCCCAAAACGAGTAAAAACGCCTACAGTTGGGTAAAGTTAAACCACATTGGGTGAATACTTCAACGCGCTAAAACGCCAGTGCTGCACACAGATATGGCGGCGGACGGGAGTATCGAAGAGCTGTTGGAGAGCTGGGGGCTTTACAACGACCTTGGGGAAACTTTCAAAGGTGAGTAAAAGTTGTCATTTACACAATTTATTGTTCTCATGCAAATAATTGGGAAGTTATCAATTCTATGAGCTTAACACTTTCACAAGAACCTGAGAACTGTTGTTGCTGTTATACTATAGGCCTATCACGTACACTGTTAACGTAATGGCTGCCTCGCTCGCTGATGTTGAGAATTAACTCTCCTTGCTATAGGCCTACTACACGTGTACATGCACATACACTCCTCGCTCGCCGTCTGTGTGTGTTCGCGGCATGCATTGCATGCGCCGCCGAACCGTAATGTACTGTGCAATCCCTGCTCTGACTGGCAGCTTGGGGAGAACTGAAGAATCCACAGCATTGTTTACGTTATCCATAAACATCGTCTCTGTCTTGTAAAATTTTATAGATTTTTCACATGAAAGATAGTTGTAAACGTTTTTCTTTCAGTTTTGTTTTGTTTTGGAGAACAAAAAATGAGTTTCCATCTGGAAAAGTACAAGAAAGTACAACCATGGAGGCCTCCATGGTACAACGTTAACGTTAAACGTCGTTGTTTTGAACATGAACAAAAATAAAAGGGTCACATTTTGAAAGCAAATTTGTCTATGATCCCGGGTTTTCTTGACGTTGTACTTGTCAAGACATTTAGAAGAAAGAGTAAAATAAGGTCATCCACTTGAGATCAAGTGAAAAGGAAACGGGTTTTGTAGAGCATTGTGAGTTTTTTTCTCATTACATTCAGCGTTCAGCAGTTCGGAAAGAGGAACCAATCAGTGACTTCGTATTGTTAAAGATCGGCTCCGGCCGCGAAACGAAGTCACTGATTGGTCAACGACTACTTTTAGTCACATAACACAGTGTCAAAATAGACCTTCTTGAACAAACTTTTTTCAGAAAAAAATACAATTCTTTTTCAACCCAAAATGCATTGATATTACATATATTATGTTGATAAAGATGTTAGTATACAATTCATTATTTTAATTTTTAAAAACCCGAGAAATAGATCAAAATAATTGTGATTTAAAAATAAAAAAAATTAAACAAAAGCAATAAAAAAAATTCAGCAGTTATGTGTTCACTTAAAAATAAAAAAACAGTTGATCCTTTTTATTATGATTTTTTATTTTACTATTTTTTTCTTCAAAAAGACACATTTTCTGTGTATTTTCATTAAACTTACAAATCTTTTAGAACTTTTGCAGAAAGTAAGTGGTGACTTTAAACTGAAGAATTAAAAAAGGCCCTCATCCTCCTCTTTTTCAAAAAACCGGGACGATCAACTGGAATTTTGCTTTACTTGGCCTCAGGTGCCTTTTTAATTGTAATTTGTTTGTATAGAACCTTTTACCTTAAAATATGGTGAAATATTCTATGTATGGAAAAATTCTAAAATTTTCCTGCGTCTCAAACTCGTTAAAAATGTTGAAATGTTTTTTATTTTGGCCCTCGCCCATGATAACATTTTGCCCATCGTCGTCATGTAGGCCTACTTGCGCAATCACGGCCAGCGTAACTTAGGACAACATACATGGTGTGAGATACTTTAAAGGCAGTGAATATTTTGCCGGATCTGATTTTACTGTAGTTTAACAGACGTTATTTTCAAGGTTTCGGGACATGCTATGACTGTTTTTTGTAAACTTAATATTGTACCGCATAAAAAAAAAAAATTGAAAAAGTTTTGTAGGCAAAGTCCAAGACATAAAAGTTGCCTCGTACTGTAAAGTGTAAAGGAAATTTTAAGGAGGGAACTTATGCTATGTAGGCAAAATGAGGGGCAAGCAGATGTGGAGGATGGGAAGTAGGGAAGAGCTCTACGCAAATGTATGTACAATCCAAGCAGGAACAAATTAAATTAAAAAAAGCATAAAAAATCATTTCAAGTCTCTAACCAAAGACAGACCATTTTTTTTAGGTTCATCAATCAACTAACAAAGCCTCAAGCCTATCTTCTCATTGTTACTTCACATGAATGTCACTTGTATTGTAAATGCATTAACTTTCTTTTTTCTTTTTGTTTGTTTGCTTATTTTTGTACCCACAGAAAACTGCATCGATCTTGAAGCTCTGTCCCTTTTGTCAGATGAAGATATTAAACAGCTTATTCCAAAAGTAGGATTAAGAGTGAAGTTCACTAACTACTTAAAAAAACAAGTGAGTTATTAACAATGTTTTGCTTCAAGTGCTTGCATGATATTGAGGGTGGGATAAAAGAACTCTTTAATCATTTGAAATACTTACACAACCTACACTCAGGGAGCAGCACTCACATAATTTGCAGACAGAATGGATGTCTGTCTTCTTTTATGCACATCTCCTCATACAAACGCCACATACAATTGCACCATGACATGGGTCGTGTTACTTCTGAGGCAGGATCAGATTTAGACCAACTTGGCAGTCAGGATTTTGAAGATGATGATGACGAGGGGTCTGAAAACATGACTGAGCAGAACGAAGGTGACCCCAACAAAAATGATGTTGTTGAAGCAGTATCTCATTTTATTGCCAACATAAAATCATCTTCTGTTCCCTACTCATCTATTGAGCTTGTCATATGTGAAACGGAGGAATTGATTCAGACTGTAGTTAGTTATCTAGAGAAAAGGGTGACAGAAGTGAAAAACAGCATTGTTATAGAAGAGACTCATTCTGACAAGTTCAAGGATTTGTTTGAAGAATTTGAAGGTTTAAAAGACCCTTCAATGGACTGAGAACACAAGCCCAACAAAACCAGTTCTTCAAAGAAAAGGGTGTTTTGATCAACCCTGAAGACATATCTATTGGCAGATCATTTGTTTCACAGAGTGACAATACAACAGGTGGGGTAAGACAACAACTAAAAAGATACCTTTCAGTATGTCCCAATACTCAAAACCATCAAAAAACACTTAGAGCTGCCAGGAGTAATGGATGCAATTTTGGACCAACACGCTTCTCAAGATGCTCTCCTGCTTGAGACATATCGCGATGGAAGCTATTATCGGACAACTTTTTCTGGGAGTAATGATTTGATAATACCCATACTATTGTACAGTGATGACTACGAGACAGGAAACCCTCTTGGCTCTAAAAAGGGAACCAACAAACTAACAGCCTTCTATGTTAGCCTAATTTGTCTACCTGCACAGTTTCAGTCTTCCTTGAATAATATTCTGTTGGCTGCATGCGCAAAGCGAAAATTAGTTGACCAGTATGGCATTGATAAGGTACTTTCAATACTTGTCAAAGATTTCAAAGATATGGAGAGAAATGGGCTTGAGGTTGTGTGTGACTCATATGCAGGAAAAGTGAGGCCTGTCCTTTTTCAGGTAATTGGCGATAACCTGGGTATCCATGAATTGCTTGGCTACACTGGCAGCTTTTCTGCTAACTATGTATGTCGGTTTTGTAGAGCCCCCAAGGAATTGACTCGCTGTCAACTTGTAGAAGATATGTCACTATCAAGAGATGAAGGAAATTTCAATGAAGACCTTGCAGTAGATGATATTTCAAAGACGGGCATTAAGCGATGGTCAGAGCTGAATAATTTGAGTGCTTTCCATGTATGGCAAAACTTTGCACCTGACGTGATGCATGATTTTCTAGAGGGTGTCATGCCCTTGGAATTCAAACTGGTTATAGGTGCCCTTGTGGGTCAAGACTGTTTCACCCTTGAAGAACTTAATAACCGTGTATCTGCATTTGGCTACGGATTCTCAGACAAAAAAAACAAACCTAGCCATATCCAACCATCTGCTCTGACAAATCCTTCTGGTTCAAGTGGCCAAAAGGCTTCTCAAATGAAGTGCTTAGCCCTGTACTTGCCATTAATTATTGGAGACCTGGTTGATGACAAATCTGATGTCTGGGAACTGTTCCTACTTCTCTTGGATATATATAAGATAACAATGGCTCCTTATATAAGCCAGGAAGGCACATATGTCCTAAAGGCACTGATTAGGGATCACCATCGCTTATTTCTTGAAATCTTTCAGGATAGACACCTCATCCCCAAACACCATTTCATTGTCCACTACCCCAGACTGATAAGGCTGCTAGGGCCTTTGGTTCAATATTCAAGCATGCGTAAGGAGGGTAAACACAAACCATTCAAGAGATGGGCTAGAGCTTGCAACAACTATAAGAATATTGCGAAAACTGTCGCTAACAGACATCAACAGCAACAGAGCTATGTTTTCTTGTTAAGAAAGCCCCTATCCTATGATGTGGAAATCAGCGACCAACTAAATGTGCTCGTTTCAAGTTTAGATGAGGCAGATTATGTTTGTGCTGCTCTTGATTGTACCATAGATACTACAATTACTGTGTCAGGCAGGGTTAGTATTCAATCCTATCAGTTTAAGCCAAATTGCATGTTAATCACTCACTGGAATGATAGTGGCCCCCAGTTTGGGCAACTCAGGCACATCATAATAGTGAAAAACAATTTGCACTTTGTTGTCAACTCATGGGAGACGAGCTTCTATAACAGACACAGACATTCGTATGCAGTGAGAGAGTCCCATGGAGAGATACTTGTACTACAGCCCCGAGATTTGTGTTTGTGTCGCCCTCTTCATGTCACCAAATGCTATAGCAAAACAGATCAAGCATGGTATATAATAGCACCATTTCAAATTGTTTAAGTGTAAGTGAACCTTGGTTAATAATTCTTACAAAAGGAACAGCATCCCCTTAATGGTGTATCCTGGCTGCCTCTTCCCAAGTTGTGGCGTGTCATGGCCGAGTGGATAAGAACACCAAACTCAAGCTCTGGTGTTTCTGATCAGCAGAGTGTGGGTTTGAATCCCAGTCGTGGCACTTGTGTCCTTAAGCAAGACACTTAACCACATGCTATGTCCTTCAGATGGGACGTTAAACCGTAGGTCCCGTGTGTTGAGTAATTCACGTAAAAGAACCCAGTGCACTTATCTTAAAGAGAAGGGGTTCGCCCCGGTGTTCCTGGTTTGATTGGTTGCATATTGCGCCACAGCAACATGTAACTCCACTTACCTTGTATGAAAAATACCGAGTGCTTTGAGACACCCATCGGGAGTATAAAGAGCTATATAAGAATTAATATTATTATTATTATTATTATTATTATCTTAACGTGGTTATGATTCCTGGCTACAGGGCAGTGTACGGTTTTATGACATCTGACTGACACCCTGAACAAAGAATATTGACAATAAATAGGGCTAAAAATCAGTTGGTGGAGCACTGGCACGCAGGCTGCATGTTCAGAATCCCACTCTAGTAAATGTTTCTTTTTTCACCCAAATGTATCTAAAAAAAATTACCCAGTCATTTTCCCTTCTGGTTTAGTGATAAAAACATTTAGTCATTTGAACTTGTTAAAAAATGTATATCCACATACAGTGTATACAGTGTATAATTAAGCTACTTTATAAGACTCTCAAAGGTCCGTTAGTTTTCCTTTGATTTTAACTGGAAGGGGTCTTATGCTGCATTTGAAACCTTAGCAAATTGCCTGTGACAATGAAAAAACTCAATATGGTTGTATTAAGTCACATTTGAGCACATTTTGACTGATTCTATTTTTTGTACACAGAATAAACCACAAGATGTGCAGATGACAACATTTCCAGTTACTCTCGATTTTGGGAGTCCAGACCTTTCTGACATAGATTCACCACAATGGGAATCATTTAATTCAGATGTTTCTGTGTCCTCACAAGATGAAGTCTTGTCTAGACAATCAACTGTGTCACCTGCTTCCATAGCATCAATGTCGTCATCTTCACAAGCTTCAGCATCATCATTCTTACCTGCATCACAAATGCCTGCTTTGAAACGCAAGAGAACAGTTTTGTTTGTAAGTACAGAGTACGCAGCCTTTTTTGTTTGTTTATTTATTTGTTTATTTATTTGTTTATTTTTTGGGGGAGCACAAAACATTATGATTTGTGCTTTGCAAAGATAAACGATAACAATTGCAATGGAGTCAAGGAGCTGACAGGGGGACCATTTAAACAAAAACAAAAAATTGGGAAAACCATCTGATATAAAAAAAAGAAAATATAAATATTAAACAACAACCTAACTTTCCACTCCTCTACAAAAATAACAGGTGGGGATAATTATGACACAAAACTCTATCTGTATCAAACGGCTTTAAATTTTGTATTATAGGATGCTTTGGTGATACTCAACCAAACTACAGCTGGTAAAAATGTCATTAAGCAGATAAATTCTCAAGGTTTCCTGTCAAAGAAGGTTCGCCATACCCTTGTTACAATTCTTGTGTCACACCTTGCGGAAACTTGTGGAAAGAAGTAAGTTTTACTTTCTCTATATATACATATAAACAATTAACAAGCTCTTTTTTAATTCTTGAACTTGCACCTTTCTTTGTGGAATTTTGATTGAAAAGTACTGTATAGAATATTTTATTGTTTACAATAAATTATGAGGTTTTGTACACTGATGATCAATTTGAGCACAACATACAGAAAACTGGAGATTTATTGCACTCAGCACAACTTTCACAATCACTTCAACTATTGTCAAGTTCTACCTATACCCTTTTAAAATGTTCAAACTACGTTTTATTTGTTCTTTTTTCTCTGAACCAATAGTATAAAGGTTTCTTTTACAAAGCATCAAGAACATTATGCTTATACAGTTTCAGACTTGCCCTTGAGTTTCTGGTTTTCCACATTCTAATAAAACACTTAAAATCTGCTTGCCTGACAAAGCTTTTGTAAAAAATAATGATGTTTGGGTTTATTTATTCTTATTACACAGCCCAAGTTCATTTGAGAAGAGTGCCCTAGCTCAGAGCATCATTACTGCATTTCCTCAATTGAAGGATCCACAAGGCATAAGTGGATATGTAAGTATTTATTGTTTGTTTGGGATGCTTTAGAAATGCTTTATTGAGATACGGTTACTGTACTGCGCAATATTTTGTTATTGAAAGATAAGTTGCTCTTCATATAAAAACAATAAAGATTTGAAATAAGCTATAAGTCTTCTCTGCCATGCCCATACATCATTGCATTTTTTGTATTATGAATGAAGTTTCCACCTTTTTGACTTCTAGTAACAAGTTTTGATATGTCTGATCGGTTTGAAATATTTAATATTATTTGTGTGTGTAACAGGAAGCGTTCTACTCGAAAGGAGCAAGTAGATGTCCAGCTTCAGGATATCTTGAGGAGCATCTAAGATACGTGCGTAAACAAATGTTGATGAAGAGCAAAACAGAGAAAGGTATTAACAAACAAGTTTTTGTGAAAAAGATGGCCTTACTTAGTTTTTAAAATATGAATCACACGCTTTCCTTGCTTTAAGCCCCCCAAATTGATCTAAAATCATACAAAAGTGAACTATCTTACATAATCCATTAAAGTTTTAGCAATTGTTTCCTGATGATCAATCAGTGGCATGGGTGGCTTGGCATTGGTGCATAAATTAGCGCTCGCCTGTCACCATTGTTGCCCTGGTTCGATTCCTGGCTATAAGCATACATGGGAGAAGAGTTATGCGTTGGTTTTCTTCTGTGCCATAGTAATTTTTCTCCAGGCCATCCAGTTTTCCTTCCTCCTGCAAAACCAAACACATCTCAGGTTGTGCTCAGGGGTCATATTTGTTGATGTGGCTGTCTGCTTAAAGCGCCATTACATGCCAGCGACTCGACCACTTTGTGGCTGTGTCCTCTGCAATTAGCTGCCAGTAAGATGTTTAGCCTCCCTAATTATTGTTATATTCTATCATTGTTTATTTGAATTTAATTGTGTGTAACAGCCCAAAGAAAAATCTCTCAATCCCCTTTTAGTGGAACTTCTATGGTGGGTCCTTTCGTTATGTCCTTTCTCTATGATGTGAGCATTGTGTGCTCACATATTGCCCAATCTAGACTGCACTGTGTTCACTTTGTGTGACACTTTATTTGAAACAAATTTATAGTGTGATCATGCAGCGAATGACAACAGAGTGATCAAACCAAAAAATCAGGTTAAAAAAAACCATCACAGTGTTTTCACAGTGTTACCATTTAGAGGGGACACAGTGATCTCTGAATGATCACACTTATAACACTGTGATCTCCATGTCTGTTTGATGACACTGTGATGACTCTCTGTGTTCACACTGTCATGACATCATGCGAACCGAGAACACAGCGCCGTCCATTGTGACCACTGTGAGTGGAGTGCACAGTATGTATGAACTTGTGGAATTTTTCTGAGGGAACTAGTAGCTCACCCTGGCATCATACAGTTGGACTCAATCCATGCGCCGGTAGTCCATAACTAAATGGTTTCTGTTTATGTTACTCATTAAAACTGAACATGTTTGAAATAATATTAACCTTCTGCAACATGGTACTCTGTGAAAAGCAGATTTTGTATAGATGGTTGCATGATGATTACTAATGATAGGTTTTTATTTATTTTTATTTTGCTTTTATCTTTTACATTAAAGAGTCACCAACTGCAGGCCCTCAGATAAACCCAGAGAGGACAAACGACATTAAAGAGAAGATCAGTTGGCTAAAGGAGAACATTGAACCAAGAGACGAAGTGATGAAACTCATGACAGAAACTTCAGAGTACAGACAGAATTGGATAAAGTGTAGCAACAGATCTGTTGCAGAAATCATTGCAGAATTCCCAAGGCTCCTGGATGATGGGATGGTATGTTACTGTAGTATGCTAGTTACTTCCTAAGTGAAATGATCATTACATATTAACTTCAAGCAAACTTGAATCCTCAGTTCTGTGTTTGCAACTTCCCCCTCCATCCCATGCCATTTTACATGGTCTAGGTTGGGAAAGGAATCTATATTTTCATTTGAGTGTGGAATAGTGTTTTGATGGGTCAAAACATTAATAAAAAAGACATTTAAGTTCTTATTCTTCTGTCAACAAACATTTGTTTTCAAATGCATTCAGATTAAGGCAATAGCCCACGTGTGACTATTAACCTTACAAACTTTCATTGTTACAGATTGAACATGACTTCAAGTTCAAGTACCCTGACAAGGCATCAAATCTCACAGATAGATGGCCGCATCTGGTACCAATCATCATTGATTATGGCACGCAACAGATCCCTTTTTGGAGAGATGCACTGGGTTTGATTGACATCGGTGAATTAGATGCACTTCCAGAAGGTATTGTTGGGTTTGCATGTTGTATCCTTCTTCTCATCTAATCTCTAGGACCCCTGTTCGAATCCCATAAGGGTTACGTTGTGGGTAACAGTTTCAGTCCCTTCCTGATCGCGTATGTTTTTCTTGGAATAAGTCTGTGGGGTTTTCTTCCCACAACTAAAACTGAAACTTCCATCCTTGTCTTCTGTCTATAGAGTATTGTGCGCAGGAATAAGTTTACTTTTCTGAGAATCCTTGGCTTCGCAACCAGAATTGAAATGAAATAAAATTGGTTTTGGATAAAAACGGCTGAGTTTTTTAAGGTTGTTTTAAAAATAAAATGTTTTATTAAGTGAAGGTCTCCACTCGTAAAAGGAATATAATGGAGCAAATCAATATATATTTCAGAAGATTTTTGTTTTCAAATATAATTGTTAATTCAATGACATGAAGTTTATCTAAGAGATGTTCAATCAACTTGATCTAGTAAAAACCACTTGTAGGTCATAAATAGGTACATTAAAATGTATGTCTGGATGAGGCCATGCTTTTTATCAATAATGCTTTATTTTTATTAAATTTTGATTAATTATATTTATTTATTCTAGAGCAGAGGACAAACCTGGCAATTTTTATGATCCCCCTTATCCTCAAGGGGCATAACAAAAAGACATCAGCAGGCCGAGTTACTTACAGAGAAGCCCAAGAAGTCTTCATTGACACACAACTTGTAAGTACAGCCACTATTGCACATTTTCGGACATGCTGGTTCTTGATCACCGACATGCAGTGCTTTGCAGTGCAATTGGATAAAAACATTGGTAAATTGAACAAATCTTATGAAAGGACACCAAATCTGGACAAGTAGAAGTTCAACAGATGAAAAGGAAAAAAATGTATAGATATCTCAATACTTTCACTGGATTCATGCTTTTCAATGTTGATCCTTTTAATGATGTTCAAATTGTACTTGATTAGTGCTACTTTTCTTTTCTTTCAGCAGATGGTTTAAGATGACCAATAAATTTTACAAAGTATTGTTTGCATCAGAGCCCATCTAACAATTTAAATGAAAGCAAACATTCCTTGCCTTGATAGTTGATCAGACTTACAATGTCAATTAAAATAATTCAAATTAAACATGTGGCCGAAATTATAAATTCTTTCCATGTACCGTTTATTTTTGACTCAGGAGATTTTGAACGTCCCAGAGTACACAAGGAACATTGATGTTGACACTCGTTCCCAGCCATTTGTGCTCTCACTGCATCACTCACTAGATGACAAGCTCCAGCCCAAAAGTGTCTTCGTCATAGTGGAGAAGAAGGTGATTGCAATGCCTTCGTTACTTGGTGCGTTAGACCTCTGCTACAAGTTGCACTATGTTCTGGATTGCGAATTCCAGAGTAAGTGTGGTCCTTTTTTGAGAGTGTTGTTTTCCAGCAAGGTTGTAGCAAAGGGACTAAGGAGCCAAGTACACTCAGGGCGTTGCGTTCCTACATCTCATTTAAGAAGAGATAAATAAGATGTATCAAAGACGATTGCCTAAAGTATCTTCATGAAGCCAGTTTAGTGTTTAAAAGTTTTGTAGTTCTGCTTTTTTTGGGCAAAATTTGTAAACAGCAATTGATAGAAAATGCTGTATATATTTTGTTAAATTAGGAGAAAAAATGTTAAGCAAAACTTCTTGGGGAGACCAGCTAGGAGACAAAAAGAAATAAGTGGGGATAGTTTTGTTTTGTTTTTTTCACAGGCCATGTTAACTTTTTTACACAACTGATGTGTAGAAGTAACATCTCTTTTTTTTCACATCGAGACATATGATATATAAAAACCAACATTTTTTGACCAAATAGAATAAGGTGTATCAAAGATGATTGCATAGGATCTACATGAAGCCAGTTTAGCCACAGTGTTTGAAAGTTTTGTAGTTTTGTAGTTTGGCATTTTTTGGCAAAATTCATAAATTGTTCCGATAGAAAATATTTTATATTATTTTGTTACATTAGGAGAAAAAAATGGTAAGCAAAGCAAAATTTCTTAGGGAAACCAGCTGGGGAGAAAAGGAAATGAGGAGGGATTTTTTAAATATATTTTTTTCACAGGCCATGTTAACTTTTTACACACCTTATGTGTAGAAGTAACATCTCTTTTTTAATATTTATACATATGATATATGACAATCAACATACTTAGTTGTTTGACAACTGTGCTAGTGTCTCAGAATGTTGGTGGGCTCCTGGACTGAAAACTGTCTTTGTATCTAATGAAGTCTCTACATGCTAGATTAACCTGAAAACAACAAAATCGATACATTTTCTCTGGAAATTACAGTTTTGTTAAAAGTGTCTGATTTTTCTGGACCACCCTGGAGATTGGCCTGATGTAAGCCAAGCCAATTGATCAATCGTGTCATAAGGGGCAGTTTTCAAGACAATTTTCAGCCAGAACTTTATTTTATACCTTGACAAAAAATCCATTTTTCAGAGTTTACATAGACCTATACTTATAAACGGTCTGGTGTGACATGGTATAAATCTTATACAGGTAATTCATTTACAATATTTTCTTGACACATAAGATGTTTGTTTATTCTTCAAAAACTTTAGAAGTGTTATGTATCTAGGCTGTAAGTGTAAAGAGCAAGGAATTTGTCTCATCATGGCAAAAAATAAGGCAAATTTCTAAGGAGAAATTCCAGTGAGTTACATTTTGTAACAACAAATAAGTAAGATCAAAGTGTGAATGTTTTTTCTTCACTCCAGGGCCCAATTTCATAAAGCTGCTTAAGCACAAAAAGTAGCTCAGCACAACAAAATTATGCTTACAAGAATTAGGTTACCAGCTAAACTACCATGTCACATGTATAATTTGTGACTGGTATCCTGCTTATTTCTGCTAAGCAGAAAATTGTTAAGCAATGCTTTCTGCTTAAGCAGCTCTATGAAATTGGGCCCAGAAGAATGCCTAAAACGTTTATCTGTACAAATTGTCTTTCAATACATAGCCTTTATAGAGTTGTTCTTGCCAAAAGTTAATTGTTGACCTAATGATTATAAGAGATGAACATTTTTGTTTAACATAATTGGAAGAGAAAAGAGTTTTATATTTGTATCAAACGATGTAATCCAGAAAGTTATATTTGTATGATGTTAATTGTTCCAAAGACTTAAATAAACAGTGAGACTCTTAATGGTGAGAATTAAATATTTGTTCTTCGTTGCTTTTGTCTTCCATTTTTTAAAGGCATTTATACCTAATCGGGGTTTGGGGTATATTGGGTGAATAATGGACATACTAATGTTACCCTATTGTTAAGTAATTTATTACCAATTAAGGGGCATTTTTGAAAAACAAGGTGTGCATTAGTTGGGTAAAAGCTAGCCGATTTAACCAGATATTGGATAAAATCATAGCCCAATAAATGGGTAATTAATAATTATTATATACCCCGAAAATGGTTAAACATTTTAACCAGATCATGGATAAAATCATCGCCCAATAAGTGGGTAATTGATAATTTATTAAATACCCAGAAAATGGGTAAACAAAATATTACCCAATTATTTGGCAATCAGAGTGCCCAACTGAGATGGGGAAAAAAGTACCTAAAAGATGGGCATGTTGATAGTTTAAGCAACGTTGGGTAAAAAATTGGGTAAATTTTTGCCCATTATTTTTACAGTGTAATTAGCCTGAGCCATTTCTGGGTCAGTGTGACCCGGAATCTGTGTCAAAATGACCCAGAAATAAGTCAAACTGACGCAGAATCCGAGCAAAAATCAATCACAATTGTCAACCAGTTCCGGGTCAGTCTGACCCAGAAATGGATCCGGGTCAATTCTGACCCTAGAATCGTTAAAGTGTTCTCTTTGTCAGACTCACAACACCAAAGAGACACAGATAAATGGCTGGTAGTATGATTATTTGAATGAAAACCATAAATTAATAACAACTTTCGGTAATTGTTTTCCTTTTGATATGATGATAATGGTAGAATGTGTAACTTTTCAGGAAACAAAAACCAAGTAATATTTAAGCGGCCATCCCTTTATCTTTTCAAACGTTTGTGGGGAAAATTTTAAACCAAAACTTATAATTACAAACAAATGTTCAAATGTTGAAGGAAAGGGCATAATGGTTGTGTTTAGCACAGTTTGATCTATATAAATTGTTTAAGTGTAATAAACCAATACAGTGACTTGTTAATGGGAAGCAACGAGGTCTTTTTTAGACTGGTGCCCACACGTTTCATGTATGTTAATGTTATAATGAATCATGTATGAACTTGCATAATTACGCCATGTATATTTACACGAAAGATTAAATGTTGTGATGTTTTTTTCTTAACATCAATTTCTTGAAACTTTTTAGCGTCTTTATAAATTCGTCGCTCGTACCACGAACCGACCTAACTGAAAAAAATCACACACTTTTGCAAATATTTTTTTTTACAAATTATTAATATACTCATAACTGTTAACATTTTCAACAAGTTTCAGGACTAAATACGTAGTAGTTTTGTAATTACACTAATTACTAAAAACGACGTATCACTAGATTTGCCGTTTTGTCTTTTCACAAAGTGACCTATCTAGATACGCCTATGGCAAGCCATATGCCCAATAATTCGATAAACACTGTTTATCACCGATAAACACTGTTTTTCGCCGATAAACACTGTTTTTCGACCGATAACCACTGTTTTTCAAGAAAAACTACGTTTATCACTTGATAAACACAGTTTATCTTGATAAACACTGTTTTTCGCCGATAAACATAGTTTTTCGCCGATAAACAGAGTTTATCGAGATAAACATTGTTTATCAACTGATAAACACTGTTTATCGAAAAACTCTGTTTATCGCTTGATAAACAGAGTTTTTCGGGGTGATAAACAGAGTTTTTCGGGGTGATAAACACTTTTTATCAACTGATAAACATAGTTTTTCGATAAACACAGTTTTTCGCCGACGCCAAATGCCCAATAATTCGATAAAGAGTGTTTATCAGTCGATAAACACTGTTTTTTTACAATAACTGTGTTTATCACTCGATAAACATTGTTTTTCGCCGATAAACAGAGTTTATAGCGAAAAAACTCTGTTTATCGACTGATAAACACTGTTTTTCGATAAACATAGTTTTTCGATAAACATGGTTATTCGTAAACCGTCTAAAGAGGGCGCCATAGTGCCCGCTCTTGCAGAGCCGTGTATTGAGAGAGTTGCGACAACTTGCGATTAGAAGCCATTTTGTCTCCAAAAAATGCATTGGCGAATACAGGGTGCCAGACTAGTCTGCCCATTGGGTTGTGCTGCATTTGGGAACAAAATGGCGTCCAGCAACCACGTGACCGGAGAAAGCTGGTCCCTCCATGTCGCAACTCTCTCAATACACAGCTCTGCGCTCTTGCAGAGCTGTGCGCTCTTGTCAATGCAGCTGGTATACACGTGTACCTGCGAGGTATATACCGCGCCGGGTGTAACTATTTCTATGTCACATGCGAAATAGTTGAAATTGATCAGTTTATAACATTAATTTTCCCCCGTATTGTCTTAATTGTCTACAACTTCAATGGTTTGCAAACCATGAAGTTACTGTTACGGCACTACTCTTGGTGGCTGTATCGAAGCCTTTAATCGCCCCACTACCAAATAGAGCCGAACGGGCTGCAAATCCTACCCTGTTACCCCTTTTTTCATCCTGTTTCATGTTTGCTTCGAGCTTTCGAGAGGTAAAAATCGTTAACAGATTTTACCAGCATCCCTAAAACGTAGACTAATATAATCATATGGATATGAAATTTATTTCCTTACACATCCAACACAACGGCGTACAAGCGCTAATAACAGGATGAATAACGTTAGGTAAGAAATGTTGTTTTAGATGTGGGAGGACGGAAAACCCGAAACGGGAACTGGAAACCCATATTTGCCATATTTGATGAGAAATAAATAAAACTAATTTCCGATTGGAGTTTATCGCTCATGAGCGTTTTATTCATGCATTGTATAACACATGCAAATGTGTAATCGGTTTTTCACTATTTTCTCGTGACCCAGATGGCCGATCGATCTCAAACTTCTACAGGTTTGTCAGTTTATGTATATGGTGGATTATATAAAGTGCTTACACTGCCAGCAACTGGTTTGTTAGCAAAACCCAATTCTGTAATGTTCCTTTAATTTCATGAAATAGGACACACTGTCACCGTGTCGACAACAAACTCTCCAATAATTTGAGCGCAAATCTGCAGGACAGCGCCCTCCCGAGGCAGACTTTATAACCATGTTTATCGAAAACCTATGTTTATCGAATGATAAACACTGTTTATCGAATGATAAACACTGTTTATCGAATTATTGAGCATTTGGCGTCGGCGAAAAACTGTGTTTATCGCCAAAACTGTGTTAATCGAGTGAAAAACAGAGTTTATCGAAAAACTCTTTATCAAGTGATAAACAGAGTTTATCGAATTATTGAGCACTTGGCGTCGGCGAAAAACTGTGTTTATCGAAAAACTATGTTTATCAAAAAACTGTGTTTATCAAGTGATAAACAGAGTTTATCGAAAAACTCTGTTTATCGACCGATAAACACAGTTTTTCGAAAAACTATGTTTATCAGTTGATAAACAGTGTTTATCGAAAAACTCTGTTTATCGACCGATAAACACAGTTTTTCGAAAAACTATATGTTTATCAGTTGATAAACAGTGTTTATCGAAAAACTCTGTTTATCACCCCGAAAAACTCTGTTTATCAAGCGATAAACAGAGTTTTTCGATAAACAATGTTTATCAGTTGATAAACAATGTTTATCTCGATAAACTCTGTTTATCGGCGAAAAACTATGTTTATCGGCGAAAAACAGTGTTTATCAAGATAAACTGTGTTTATCAAGTGATAAACATAGTTTTTCTCGAAAAACAGTGTTTATCGGTGATAAACAGTGTTTATCGAATTATTGGGCATATGGCTTGTCATATACGCCACTTTACCAATGATGTACTATGCGCTACAGCGCGCGCAGTTCGGGCGCGCGTGTAAAATTTTCGTACCACGAACCGACCTAACTCAAAGCGTATAAAAATTTCACAAATAGGTCTCTATCATGCATTGGTTTGTACACGGCGCTCTGCGGGCAAAACTCGGATTTTCAATTTCACAAAGTGACCTATCTGTTTAGGTATTATTTACTAATTAAAATAGTTGCAGGGATTAAATGAAATTGACAGTTTTGTATTAATAAAGTAGTCGGCTTTATTTTTGTCTTAAAAAAATAATATACAAATAGTTAGCAGACCCCGAAACAGCAGTTTGAAAAATAGTGCAACTTCATTCGTGATTTTCTCCAAATACGTTGTTTTATACTGTGTACGAGTTAGGTCGGTTCGTGGTACGCGCGACGAATTGTTACACCTTAATATTTAAAGATTTTGCCGAAACTCATAGACAAGGGTTGGATTGTCTTAACAGGTTATACAAAAGTAACGAACAATCACATAGTCCACTTTTACAATCGCTAAATATTGGTCATTGGCGTTTAGCCGCAAAATGCTCCAAGAATATACCGAGTTTTGCTTCTCTTATGTCTCGGTTAAGGAGCCCGTTTTATTATTTCCAAGACCATTAACATTAGGGCAACAGTTTCAAAGACAAACCGCTTTCAAACACAAACTGACCCCACCCCAACTCCCCTACTCCATTGGGTAACCACCGAATAAATAGCATTTTGGAAACAGTGAGCTTAACTTTAAACATGAAGTACAGTAAACTGAATCCCGTCCATTAGTACAATAATAATGGATTATAAATAAATCACTTTCACCCTTAAGTTGGTTTTGTTTCTCTCAACAGAAAAGGATTTAGCATTTAACGACTCGATTCCAGCTCCGTCACTTCCTAAAGTATAATTACAGTTATCTAAATGTTTAGCTTTAATTCGTTTTGTTTAACTACGCCCCTATCTGTTATCAAATTCAACACCATTTTTTGACCGTTCTTTCTCAAAAACTGTTTTGTCAGGAGATGCTCTTATTTATGTTTCTCATTCGAATTCAATGGTTAAAAGGGGCATGGGTTTCACACAAATAGTCCCTGCACCTCTTCCCGCACCGTGATGCAAAAGAGGTTCAAATAAACTTACATTTTACAGGGCCACTGGTCACTGTTTCGTTTTGTTTGTCTATTGAAACGTGAGGAGAGTATGTGAAGGATTTTCATTGTCCATTACTTGAAATTATGTTTGATTGATAAGGCATAGGGCTTACATAAGTCTGGGGTTTTCCCATACCAATTTCAGCAACACACCAATCAACCCAGATTGTTTAATTTTCTAAAACGGTCATATTAATAATGATTGTTAAAATGTATATCAACTAAAACAAAATATCAATGGACGGATAACAGCGATTACACCAACACGGAACTAAGCGCTTTAAAAAAATAACAAAATTTTGTTAAAATAGGGCAGGCCGTCCGTGCGTAACCAGAGATCAGTTTACGCTCAAAACAAAAATAAAACAGAATCATAAATTAATTAATTGCGAAGACGTGTAAACATTCTGAGAGTAACAGCGTAAACCAATCAGCGATCGGATTCAATATGTCGTGTAATATCACGTGCGTATTGGTTTGTTTTCAACATCAAACCATGATTGGAAAGCACTGTTTCATGAATTATTCTTCTACTGCTGTTAGTGGGTGTAGGTCATACATCAGGTGTGAATACCTTCTCGATATCTCACCTCCACAGTCAATCTTACAATGGCTTCGAGTCAAAATCTGATTTTTGGCATGGTCTTTCTGGTGACGTTTGTCTATCAGACACAAGGTGATCAGTATTTCACTCGCGGTCCAAGTAATTTAACTGTTTACGAAGGGCAAGATGCAACATTCACTTGTGAGTCGTCATATGCAACTGTCTGCAAAATAGATGATGATTATAATTTCCAGTGGCATAAAAGGGATGGTGTAGGCCTACTTATACCTTCTTGTTCATCATCACCAAAGTTTATCATTCGCACGGGTAGAAACACACACAATCTGACCATCCAGAATGTGCAAGCAGAGGATAGTGGTGAGTACTGGTGCGCATTAGTATTCAAATCACCATATAGAGAAGAAAGTTCACCTAGCGCAACTTTGACTGTCTTAACTTCACCAAAGTATCCGTCTAACACGGTTGAACCACCTCAACCGACGGTCGGCACAGTGACTACACTGACGGCAACCGACAAGTCATCCTTCACAAACGCCACGGAATGGCAATCAGATGAAAACAACACTATAAATCCCGATGGGCCTAGCACAATCTTTATCGTTGGTGGAGTCCTGGGTGCAATGTTCTTTCTGATAATCATAGCTCTGCTTGGATTCTGCTTGATGAAATACAAACATAACCCCACCGGACCAGGACAAACGGCGGTTACATGTGAGCAGAGACCCCCAAGAGGTGAGAGAGTACCAGCTGTCACCAACGCGATTGATAGCGGCCCAACGTTCCACCAAACCCTTAGTGTCTCTTTTGCTCCTTCCTTAGGCCAGAACAGACAGATCCCTAGTGATTTCACAACTCAGGCTGAAGTGCTGTATGCATTCCCCGATAAGACGGGTCCGGAGATCCGCAGATACGCAGTGTCTTGTTCATCAGCGATTGCTAAAGATGGCGGAACGGTGTGCATCAACAACGAGGAGTCTATCTACAATGAGGCCGGACAACAGAGCTGCCTTGCCGTCTACACCATGCCGGAGAAAGGACCAAGAAGTCCCCCAACATCTCCGATACGGAAGACATCGGTCCTCAAGAGAAGAACGTTGAGGGACTGGCCTACGCACATCTGGCACATATGGATTTACAGCGCCCTCCATCGGCCACCCGAGCAGTCATTACAAATTCTGCGGATCAGAGTACATACGCAGAGATCTGTTGCGATCAGTGAGGTGTTGATTTCAACTAGTGACCTATCCACCGAGATAAGTAAACAATTGTTTTCCCTTTGTGTACAAAAGGCTTGAAAGTTTTACATTCGCATTTCTTGACCCGTTTCTCTACGCGCAGCGCACTTACACGCGCCTATCCTGTCCGCCATTTTGGGAGTCAAAACCTGAACAAAACAATTAATTCCCCAAATGGCGGAGTTGGTAGACACGCATTGTGCGTCGGGCAAGGGAGTCAACGGGCAGCCCTTCCTTGGGTTTGCATTGACTACGATGTGGTACCCTTTAGTAAATACCACTATACTAATAATTGGTCAGGTATTTAACTTAGACTTATACCTTGATGAAGCACAGGTACCAAACATTCATGGTTGCAGATCTTTATTTGTTTATTTGTTTGTTCTTATTTTGATTTTTTGTGCCAATTGGATTTGAACTGCGTGTTGTACTGTTAGAAAACGTCATCAGTTCACAGTTGAACATAATTATTTACATTTCATAGTCTATTCAAATTATTAATAAGAACAAGAATAACGATAATCATAAGATGAATAAACTAGAAATGCTGAAGTCTATCCAAATGAAGATTGTTAAGAACATGACACGATCGCACAAGCACATTACTGATCTTTCTCTTAAAAAAATTTGTTTTGACATAATGTTATCATTATGAAAAAATACAAATGTATGACATACTGAACAGACGGCGGAGCACGTTTAGAGAGGGCCGGGTGGATTTGAAACAGAAAGAATTGCCGTTTAGTTTTCTATTTGTTCGGTCTAGCTGTTTGCTTTTGTTTTATATTATACAATTATTGAAAGCATGTCACGTGAGTGTATTGTCGCCGCATATTATTTACACGGGGTGAAGTTTTGACGTTTCCTTTTCATGAGGCAAAGCCGAGTGATAAAGGTAAAAGCCAGATTTCACCGAGTGAGTATATCATGCGACAATGCATAGTTCCTTGTCATTTGAAAATTTTTCACAATAAACACAAAATAGACACGGAAAATTGTCCACCCCACACTCTAAAAACCCTTAACAAAACAAATTCAATGTGACAGTGTAGACACCAACCTTGTCTGCCGTGACGCAACCTTGCCTCGTTTGGACACACCAGCGGGAACGATTGTTTTGAGAACGATACTGAGAATCAAACATGGAAAAATCAACCAACACCGTCCTATATTTATTTCAATACACGACGGTTACGGCAGTAAAAACATGGCAGAATAAAGGATAACACGTGACGCGTGTTACACCAATCAAAATGACCAGGATCTATGTGTGTGAGTTATAGTAAATGTATTAGTATTGTCTGTATACAGGTTTTTATCAAAGCTATTGATATTAATATTTGATTTTGGTAGGATTAAAGGCACTGTACACGTTTGGTAATTACTCAACGTGTACAGTGCCTTTAATCCTACCAAAATCAACTTGGTAACGACTGACGAGCAACGGAGAGCTGTTGATAGTATAAAACATTGCGAGAAACGACTCCCTCTGAAGTAACGTAGTTTTTGAGAAAGAGGTAATTTCTCACTAAAATAATAAAAGACTTCTTGCAAGAAGCCTTTTATTCCTATCTGAAGGCACACAAATTTGTACAACAAGGGTGTTTTTTCTTTTATCATTTTCTTGCAACTTCAATAACCAATTGAGCCCAAATTTTCACAGGTTTGTTATTTTATGCATATATGTTGGGATACACCAAGTGAGAACACTGGTCTTTGACAATTACCAAACGTGTTCAGTGCCTTTAAGCAAACAAGAAATCCCCAAATAACGGGGCAAAATAAAGGTCAGTTATATAAGCACACCCTAAGAACCACTTTAATGTACGAGCTGACCCCCTCTACGATGTAGCACAGCCTTGGTTAGGTGCAAGAACGATACAACACGCTAATTGGGCTAAAATTCTTAATTGGTTACCATTAACCGGAAACGGGGGTCAGGTCTTATTCCCGGGTTTCCTTTGCTGATTTGTTAAATTTATTTTACTTTCAGATACATTTCATCACTAAATTCTACTTTCCCAACTTTATGATATAGGCCTACTGTTCATAGTCAAAACCGCGTTAAACTGACTTTTTTGAAGAAACAGAATCGTGCACACGTAAAACTCAATACGGTTGGGACCAAACCTCGTCCCCAAGGTGTGTTGAGCAGTACGAGGTTGACCGCTCTCTCACCCTGGTATTGGATATTTGCATATCCAAAATGTTTGGATACGTATGCAAATTAGAATAGTCTGGCTGTGAACTTGGTGAATACTGAATGAGTACAACTTAACATGTTTACGTTAGACTTTTGTACACCAGTCGCTGTCCAATCAGGGTCCAAGTAAGGAGTTTCCCTCCCAGGGTTTACTATTGTAAACATGGTTGGAAATAAAGTAAACCATGGGGACGAGGTTGGGTTGGGACCATTTTGGTCCCGGAAGTTCGAATACGCGCGAGAGTCACACACCATTGTTATACCCAGTACATTGTGGGGAGTGGTTGCTGCAGCGTCAACATTAAAGTTTGACACGTGGTTGGTTTACATGGAAGTTCGCCTGACTGTCCTCAACAGTTTTACTTGAATTACATATAAACTACATACAACTGTAAGAAAATGTCGCCAGTCTGAGTATATCATAGAGTTATAGGAACTGGAGGGCGCACTGGCAATGCGTTGTAGTTTTTTGCATTTTGACGATGGATGATGTGATTTTCGCAGACAATAACACAGGAAGGAACTTTCCCCATGGTTTGCATTCCGGTTTATACATATCTCATGCATCGATGTTGTTTTTGCCTATGTACAAAATGGCCGCACGTCGGGCCGCGTAACTAGGCCAGTGCGCCCTCTAGTTCCTATATGTAACTCTATGGAGTGTAGTCAACATTTATGGGTACATTTAGAAAAGTTGCGTGTTTATGCAGAGGCTAGGGAAGGAGGACGTCCCTCTAAAAAGGACAAGCCTTCATTAAAATACTACTGCAAAGTCCATACGATGACGTCTAAAATGTAAAATGTAAAATGGTCTCCTGCATTTGAATTGACTTTTAATCTTCCAATCAACAGCACATAGCAGTCACATGTGAAGGGCAAAAGGTCAACATGAGGCTGCCTACCTCCCTACACACAACTTTACAATACTCGATTCAACTAACCCTAAACATTACAATACACAAAACACTACTCACAGAGAGCTCAAGTAATTGGAACATGGCCAGAGCCATGCGCCATACGAAACAGAGAGATGAATACCCATAGAAAATAAATGTGTTCTCTCTTGTTCAATGCTGAACCTGAGCGGTCCAAAGGTTGCAGACACAAACTTTAAGTTTTTTATAAACAAATAATAAGCAAGGAAGAAAGTTGCATCGGGTAAGATTGAGGGCGCACTTGCGTTCACAACATCACGGCTCTGCTCAACATCAGAGCCGTGTATTGAGATACAATACACAGCTCTGCACAACATGCATGCAGTATAGTATCAGCAATATGTAGTCAATCTATGGGGTAAACGTATGGTACATGTATGTGTATAGTATGTTCCAGGGATGGTCAGTGGCGTAACTATGCATTTGCATATGGGGGGGGGGGGCAAGCGGGCACAATTACTATAGTGAGGGGGGGGGGGGCTTTTGATCATTTAATTTGTGCAATTGTTCGACCTCATTTGGGGGGGGGGGGGCTTTTGTCTATGGTGCAATAGTGAATAGGCCTGCAGCTGCTATCCTTCCATGGTAGACCATAAAAATACAATAGTATAAAAACTGTTATCGAAAGATGTGTACAAGCAGACCCAAGCCAACGATAACAATGTAACTATATATATATAATTATTTAAGTGGAGATATCACACAAACATTTAAAAAACAGTAAAACATAGAAACAAAAGCAAATCCAAAACCCGACAGAAACAAAACACCCAATAAAACACACTTAAAAACAAACCCAGGAGGCATGTAGGTGATTGGATTGTGCCTTTGATGACATAAGCATGGAATTTGACACACAACAGAGCATGTCATAGGAAATTTGATTATTTGGGGTCATTGCAGCCTGCAAAAACAAACAGGTAGAATAACAAGCGATAGCAGCCCATTTAAAAAAATGTTTAACAACAATTACAAGTACCAATGACAGATTGGAGCTTAAAAAATAAAACAATCACCAGAAGTACCAGAGTGATTGTGATTTTTCAGGTTTTAAAGTAAAAATAAAGAAGCCTAAATACATTAATTTGTGGAACGCTCTTTTGAAGGCTTTGATTTTGGGTGGGTCCACTGTTTAGCGGTTATCAGCAGCGTTGTAGTCAAGTACTTTTCATTTGAGTATCAAGTACTACCGAGGACTTGGGTGGCCAAGTAGTACTTGTGTATGAGTACTAGGGTGGCCGGGCTGTACTCGCATACGAGTACTTCGGTGGCCGGGTAGTACTCGTGTATGAGTACTTGGGTGGCCGGGTAGTACTCATGTACGAGTGTTTGTGTACGAGTAGTTGGGTGGCCGGGCAATACTCGAGTACGAGTACTTGGGTGGCCGGGTTGTACTCGCGTACGAGTACTTCGGTGGCCGGGTAGTACTCGTGTATGAGTAATTTGGTGGCCGGGTAGTAATCATGTACAAGTACTTGGTTGGCTGGGTAGTACTCGTGTATGAGTACTTGGGTGGCTGGATAGTACTCATGTGCGACTACTTGAGGGCGGGTATTATAAACGTGTACAAGCACTTGGGTGGCCGGGTAATACTTGTGTACGGGTACTTTGGTGGCCAGGTTATACTCGCGTACGAGTACTTGGCTGGCCAGGTAATACTCGCGTACGAGTACTTGGCTGGCCAGGTAATACTTGCGTACGAGTACTTGGTTGGCCGGGTAATACTCGTGTACGAGTACTTGGGCCAACAAGTACGAGTACAAGTGTTGGAATTGCAAGTATTCTGATAACCTGGGTACTGAGTCCATCAATCCAGTACCAGTTAGTACTTGGATCTCCGAGAATGAGTACCATGGTCAAGTACTTTATAAAGAAAAAGCAAATTGAGGTATCCACATTTTATTATTTTCATAAAGACTAATTTCTACAAGTATTTTGCTTGGCAAGTACGAGTATGAGTATGAGTACCATCAAAATGGTACTTAAGTAGTACTCGAGTATGGGTACCAAGTACGAGTACTACAACGCTGGTTATCAGTTTGAGGAGAGTAACCAATGACAGGGAATGATTGGCACTGAGTTTAACAAGTACCCAGCAAACATAATGGTACTGGGCCAGTGCCATCTTGTTCTGATAATATTCTTGCAGTACCGAACACTTGGCACTGTGCATAACCAGCCTGACCCATAGCCTCAAAACTGTACGGCTTCAATGGTACAGATCCAGAACTGGGTCAGTCGAATTAGGAATGACAAAACTTAATGGGAAAAAACCCAAAGAAAGACAGCCTGCACCCAACTGTGTCTGTTACGGCTGCATAAACTAGCCATGGACCCAATTTCATAGAGCTGCTAACCCTTTACTGAGTGCCCACTAGCAAAAAATCACACAATAATGTGGTACTTGTCCTCTGGGTACCTTTAATTGGTGGTGTGGGGGGGGGGGTGCTGGAAACCACATAGCTGCTCATAGTGCCTGTCAGACATCAACAGCACCCGCTGATACAATAAAAAGATGGCGGAAATGGTTCCACTTTATCAGAGGGTTGGACGTGTGTGGGCTGTGTTGACCCTGATGCTAAGACTTGTAGCAGATTCTGTATTCTATGTATGATTGTGGGGTTTTTCCCAGCCCGTAAAGAAAAACAACTTGGAACTGACACCCTTCCCCCTCCCCCTCTTAGATATGTGGAATGGTCCAGTCTTACTCTAGAGGATGTTCAACTCGCTCTGGGCATTGCGACTGGGAGAAACTTTGAAATACATAACTTGTGACTTCTGGAGGAGGGCATGGAACTCGTAAGCACAAAAAGTTGCTAAGCACAACAAAATTATGCTTACAAGATTAAGGTTACCAGTCAGAAAACCATAACATCCCATTAATGACTGGTATCCAGCTTATTTTTGCTAAGCAGAAACTGGTTAAAGCATTATTTTCTTCTTAAGCAGCTTTTGGCCCAGTTCCAAGCCTCTGTGCAACTAGAGAATGGGCCGGTTCCCGTTGGCCTAGTGCTAAAGTTTGGCCAGTGGTGGCCCATTCCCATTTTGTTTGCTGGGTAGGCCTACACGCCATTGTTCACTCACATTATCCAAACCAGCACAAGTTTTAGATGGGGAATGAATTTTACAATATTGAATGTCGGCACTCACCAATCACTTTCTTGTACTGTACATGAAACTTGCTCTGGGCTACTCTCTTCATCAGCTACAAATGAACACCTTCTATTATGAAATAGCAAACATTTTTAATTAGAAGCACATTCACAACAATACCACACATTTTGTATCGGTAATTTAAAACTTGATTGGGAAGACAACTCGACCTGCCAAAAACAGGATTGTGTAAACGAAGGGTGGTTACAAGGAGATTTGTGACAGAAATGCACACTTTAACCTACTTCCCAATCAAGTTTGAGAACACTCATTTACTATAATTAACTACAAAAACCCTTATTAGTGCAAAGAAATATTGAAAAGTCACTTACTCTCTTCAAATCACTTATAAAACGATGGTTTTGCTTCGGATTTTATCATCATCCATCGGTGAAGTTTTGAAAGACAGACAGAAAATGATTGCAATATTACGCCAAAAGAGGGCGTCATTTCCCAAAAGTGCAACAAAACGAACCGTACACAAACCGTCCTAGATGGCACGTGTAACGCTCTTCCTTCATACTCGCTCGACCCCACCGGTATCATCCTTTGGATGAGGCACTGGGACCGAGCAAAATAACTTTTCTTTGCACAGCGCCCCCAAACTTGGATCAAGAACCGAAGATGTTCAACTGTCTTTCTCACATTTGAACCAATTTGTAGTAGAGTATTAGGTTAATGGGCTTGACTGAATTTGGAGTTATCTGACAATTGTTTAAACTTAAACATTCTGTCATGATTGGGCTTTTTCCTCTTTTTTAATTTTTTATTACGAGGACTGTGAAGGGGGAGGGGGAACAGCCACTCCGTATTTTCCAAAGTGTTTGAGTGTTTTTTATGAAAATTGCGACCCATTAAAGTTCATACATGCTCTACCTGATTACGAAACAAAATTATGTTTGCCCATTTTTGGCCAAATATCGTATTTTCCCCATAATTTCCGTAGTTTTTCTCAAAATGCTTTAAAATTATGCAAACTTGTTTATTTTTTACATGTCTAATAACGTGACGTTATATTATTTTATTGCTGGGATTATCGTTGGGTGCGCAAAAATCATCTGTTTATCCCATTTTGGGAAACATTTTGTATTAATTTTCCTTGTTTAAGGTATCGTACACGTTTGGTAATGACTCAAAACAAATATTAGCATAAAAACTGACTTGGTAACAAGCTCGTTACCAAGTAAGTTTGTATGCTAATATATATTTTGAGTAACTAGCAAACGTGTACAGTGCCTTTAAGCCTTAATATTTGTTGTTTTTGGTTAAACCGGTTTTCCTATGTACAAGGCCTACTTTCATAGACCTGCTTAAGCAGAAATATTGCCTACAATGTTTCTGCTGAGCAAATTTAAGCAGGATACCAGTCACAGATGCATGTTTGATGGTGTTTGACTGGTAACCATGTTCTGGTAAGCATAATCTTTTGAGTGTTCAGGTTTGTTGAATGGTGTGTTTAATTGAACAATACTCTCTTAAAAACAACGTAATTAAATACAATCTGTAATTTGTACAAATTCATTCATTAATTCAATTAGATTTATTTCAATGCTATCATTTCAGTCTAAAAACACCCGGGTCAGAATTGACCCAAATCTGGGGTCCCAGGGGCCGATTTCTGGGCTAGGAAACTGGTTAAAAAAACATGGGATTAAGCCTTCAGGTATAGCTCTAGATTTGGGGCTGTCGGTTTGACCCATTTTGGTGTCATTTGACACATATTCCAGTTCACTCTGACCCAGAAATAGTTCAGAACCCCAAGGACCTGGAACCAGGTCAAATCTGACCCGGGAGATTTAGAGTGTGTGTTTTAAAAAAGCATCAATATTACAAAATCAACAATGTATTTTATAGAACGTTTCAATGATAACTGCAGCTATGAAAGGTATGATCGTTAGATAATAATGAGGTTTTGGTGAAGTGTAGCTTTTTTACCCTAGACTATTGACAGAAAAAAATATACCAACAAGAGACAAGACAATGAACTCTAAAGTTTGAAAAACAATACATAAAAGGTACTCAGCAAATTAAGTTGAAGAATTATGAATATACATCGAGTTAGCGTAATTATAATCTGGTTATAACAGAGCTTTCTAGAATTCAGCGTTAGAATAGACCATTATTGGATACCGGTTTCAACAAACAAACAACTGTCCTTTGCGCACTGCAAAAACTGGGGTGTTAAAATTGACACCGTAGGTGTTGTCAGATATAATAACGAAAAAAGAATAAAAATGTACAGCATAGGGTGTTAAAACAACACTAATTTCAGCCAACACAATTACACAGGTGTTAATTTAACACCATGGTGTTATTTGTTATTCTCTTGTGGGTATCTAAATGTGGCAACACCTTTGGTGTAAATTTTAACACCCCAGTTTTTGCAGTGCGGTATTCTGGGTATTGGGTGAGTAACTATCTATGAGAGCATAAAACGTGTAGTAAAATACGGCAATATATTATTCATGTATTTGAACATTTTTATATTTGCATACATAAAGTTAAAACATCAACAAGTTAGATAAAACATTTTTTACGGAGTGGTATGGACACGGTTTCCAACATTAGATATTGTATGAACAGCTCGTTTTTGTTAACTGTTTAAAGGTAGGGTCATGGATTGTTTTTGGTCAATGTAATGCTGATTTTTAGGCAAAATTTTATAGAAAGATACATTAAAAGTCACTCGTGAAAATTTCAGCCGAGTAAAGTGTCTACTTGCATAAAAAAACGGCAAAAACACTGTCACGGTATTTTCACAAGAACATCGAATCCATCGAACGTTTAGCGAGGTGACAGCGGGTACCAGACGCATCTAAGAATCGATTCATGCACGAGTCGTTTCTGAGATTCAAATGTTTTGGGGTGAAAACAATTATTACTTCGAAGAAAACCTTTTTTTCAAAATAATTTTATATTTTCAACTGCTGCAGTGCTTCTTACCCCCCAAAAAACAATTATGGTAATAAATTTTGGGAGTGCTTACCAGTCTATGACCCTTTAAGCATACAATGACTTGATATTTTAACACTGATCTATCGAGCCACCCCAAGCAAGTATTGGGTTTATATCATGGACTAGACAGTTGTAAGGTTTCAAGGAATTGGAATAAAACATTTAAAGCGATTCATAGTGCCAACATGTTTAATTTTTTACTTGAAACATCATTTATTAGTCTTTTCTATTCTGTGTAAGATTTTTGTCAATGTTTAGTCCTAGAGGTATGGTACTTGATACTTGGTTGAGATTGCCTCCATTTACATTAAGGAGGACCGAATGGGTCTATAATTTCGTGTCCACAACAAAATCTAATCTAATTAGACTTAGACTTATACTGGTGTAAATACAAAGCTTTTTGGCTAAAAGCCAGCTTTCACAATGTCAATATTTTAGTGTATTTACAGCTTAGTTGTCATTATAATTGTACACAAGACTTGTGTCATCAGCAAGTAACAAAATGATATAATACTACATAGGTTCCAAAAAATATCGTTGATATAGGCCCTACATAAAACAACGGTCCTATGACAGAGCCTTGGGGGACTCTACAAGTATAAACAGGGAGCTCTGTCGAAACGCAGAATTAGAGGTAACAATTGTTTTTCTGATATAACAAATTAGTTCTGAACAAGTTCATGGCTTTTTCATGAACAAAATGTTCAAGCTTTAGTCGGTTAAAAAAATGATAATTTTGTTTTGTTATGATTTAATTTGTCGAAAGCCTGCGAAAGGGCCCCAAAATGCCAACGGGGAAGTTTTGTTCTTCGAAAGCTAATAGTTTATTTTGTTTTTCAGTTCGTCTGGTTGGTGTCTCTGCTTTTGTTTGACTATATCTTCTTTGATGACAGTTTTTTTACTTTTGCCTTTCCCTGGACGGTCTCTGCTCGTTATATTGTATTGTCCAAATAATTAAAATAAAATAATTAAATAAATACAAAAATTGCTATAATGGGTGATTTTTTTCTGAATCCGAATTGCGAGTCAGTGTAAGTTGTACTAAGCAATGAAAGCCACGAACCAGTTTTTTATTAACTTCTCAAATAACTTCGAGAACATTTTAAGAAAAGTAATTAATAGGTCTAAAAATCCTAATATCATATTATGTCACCTCTTCTGTGTATTGGAGTGATTTGACCTAAATGATAACTCTATCAAGAAAACACCTCCAGCGGGCCCAATTTCATAGAGCTGCTTTTAATTAAGCAGTAAATTGTGCTTAGAAATGTTTCTGCTAAGCAAAACTTGGCCGGATACCAGTCACAGATGATAGATGTGGAATGGTATTTTGGCTGGTAACCTCTATCTGGTAAGCATAATTTTGGTTATGCTTAGCTACTTTTTGTGCTTAAGCAGCTCTATGAAATTTTGCCTCAATGTTACAGAGTGTTTCAACGTCGTTTAGCCACTTGACATTTTTGCCATGCTATTTGGCTGTAGGTCTCAATACGGAAATTGGAATTTTCGAGATTGTTTAAGTACACAACATTTGTTTACAAACAAACTGATCAAAAACAATGCGATGACATTGAGATTTAATTTATAACGATATACTTTCACGGAGAGTAATGAAATAATGTATTGCTGTCTTCTTGAACTGAAGTGACAGACTCCTCCTCAAAAATGAGTTTATTGTGCAACAAAATAAACTGGAAAAAAAAACTAGTAGGGCTTTGGTGCGTACAAATTGTAATTCGTAAGTAGAAAGACATAAACACATTGATCAACACGGATCAACGCAACTAGATTGGCAATTACCATAAAGGCAGATGGTAAACACCTTAGGCAGATGGTAAAGACATGATAACTTAGCGACATGCCACAACATTTCCAAATTGGATGGACACTTTTCCAATCAATTGTATAATGTAATAGGCCTAAGCATACTTTATGAAACAAAATTGTTAATTTCCTGTAACCACATTTTCGCCATTTAGCTCAAGACTTCCCCAATAACGTATTGACCACGAAATTAAATTTGCATATACACTTAAACTTGGAAAAACTTGCCCCCTTCCAGCCTCCTCTCGGGAACATTTTTGAACATAATAAGAAACAAGATGGCGGCCAGATAATAAAGACCATTCGTATGTTATTTTTCAAGCTGTCACCGTTTGGGTGAAGGTCCCCAGTTGGAAAGTTTGTAAAAAAAAAAACTACAGGAGCTCCTGCCAAAAAGTTATATAGGCCTACAAACAAAAGAGGGACAGTAGGAGATCTCCAATTGCAGATGTTTACACACTAAGTGCTCAGTTTCGGTATACCTTGTGGAGACAAAAAAAAATGGGAAACAAAAAGTCTCCTTAGGGGAATTCCAAAAGACTACAAGTCTACGGGAAAACGTTAAGTGCAGGGACAAAGGAAGGAACATAAGAATGCTCCACAGTGATGAAATATTTCTTCCAAAGAACTTTCGCAAAAATCTAGAGCATTTTCCTTCTTAATCCATACTGCACCTAAAAGAATGTAAAATGCATCTGTCTTTACAATCATCAGATAATGTGATTTTCCTTCATAAAGGGATTGCATACGTTTGGTAATTGGAACCCACTGTTTGTTTCAATCCTATATAGTTGTAGATGTATACCATAAAACTAACCTGTGACAATTTCATTTCAAAAGGTGGTAGCGTGTTTGAGATATTGCCAAAAATCTGGAGCGGTTATGTCCACGCAGGAAGAATAATCTGCAATTGGAATACGCAATCTGAGAAACGTTACTGTCAGTAACGCTTCTCAGATTCAAATTTGTGGGGAGAAAAGTGATATATTTTCCCATAACCGCAGTCCTTCTAAGTGAAAAGTTTCTCAAAATGCATTATACTATACAAAGCTGAGCTGTACTTCTTACCAAGTAAGTTTTAATTGCCATTAATTTTCAGAGTCAATACCAAACATATATAGACCTTTTAATCGACCGTTTCAATTAATTTTGTAGAGGATATGTTTTGCCCACTTCGTCGCCCGTAGATAGGTCTAGCTTAGCGTCTGAAACATCTCCGTCCTCGTGTATCTCATCCGTCTCGTCGCAGCCCGAGTCCACGCTGCTCATGCCTCACGTGGAAACATCGGATAAACGACAAAGTCCGGATCGTAGGTCTCCACGGAGAGAGAGTGTCTGTCGACGGCAGAGGGGGGGGGGCTTTCCACAGGCTGATATGCGTCGATGCCGTCGGCTTGGGGGCTGTCCGGGTCTTTCTTGTTTTTCTTCTTCATCGGATCTGGCTTCGCGTATAACGCGTCCACGTCGCCGCCATCTTTTCTCACATCGTTGACGTCTGATGTCATGACTGACGATGGGTTGTCACCGGTCGCGTTTTCGTCTTGTGTCACTTGTTTGACCGTCACGTCGTGAACCCGGAACTGCCACTCTGGAGCAGGCATGTTAACGACCACCTCGATGGTTTTGAGCCGAACCGAGTCTCCCACAACCAGATCCTGAGGCGAATTGCTCGAAACGGACAGCCTCGGCGATCTTAAACGCTCATCAATGGCTTCGTTTTTCTGCGATTTTCTCCAGAGCCTCCCAGCAGCATTTGTACCTCTTTTCTTTTTGTAGATTATGAACATGATGTAAACCGTCACACCGATGATGAGCAGAGCACATAGTGCCAGGAGGCTCAACACTGCAGCGATCGCACGATTCCCAGAGCCACCGCCGTGTTTTGATGGGCTCTGCTTCGGAGAGATTTTTCCCGCGCATTCTTTCACGCAATCTCGTACGTTGGTAACAAAGCTGATACCATTTTCCGCAGTCGTGTGGTTTTGTGTGGTTTCTATCGCCTTCATGACTGTCTGTGACAACGGCGTAGTCTCAGTCATTTCTTGAAATGTCACGGCGATTGTTGTAGTACTCAGAGAAGATACTTCACCAGTCTTGGCTGATGTGGGTGTTGTCTGTTGACTCGTTATCTCCATTCGCGTTGTTGATACATGTAGTTTCGCCAAGCCAAACGTCTTTGTTTTTCCGTTCAGGGCGACGCAGCGAACCATCGTGTTGTTGTCCTCCGCAGTTAGTCTCGTGATGGTAAAAGAAGATGAGTCCCCGTTTAAATTCACAACAAAAAACCTTCCCTTCCTCTCTGATATCTTGATGGTACTATCTCCTGATCCATACAGCCATCGATACCTCTGCACCGGTGGGCTGGCCGTTCCACGGCATCGGAACGTCGCATTGCCCGCAATGACCGCGTTCTGGACGCCAGGGGTGACTTCGACCAATATGGGCATAGAAAGAGGTGTCACGCTGCAGTTCCTGCCGTTCCTTGCTGAAAATGATGACCCAACCAGGCAGGTGAACTCGGCAAAGTTGTCCGCTTCAGCAAGAGTCTTGACAAACGAGATGCCGTGCTCATTGGCCAGGCGGGACTCTGGTTGGATCTGAACCAAACCGTCCATCCACCACGTCAGCATGTCTGGGGAGATGCCCCTTGGTGCAATGCAAGAGAAGGTCACGGTCTGCCCGAGAGTTGGGACCTCAGGGTAGATGCTGCAACTCAATGGTTCGTTGTTGGCCTCCTGTACTACATTGAGGCTGCCAGGTGAGCGACTGGTCCCGCCTTGGTCGACAGCCACACACTGGTACTGGCCAGAATCAGCGACTTCCACGCTGGTGATATTTAGGTTATATCTGAAGACCCCACGGATGCTGCTGGTATCCAGGGAGTATCTTTCTGCACTGACCAGATTCGCGCGAACAACGGACTGGCCATAAGTAACACGGAACTCGCCGCTTATCGACTCCTTGTACCAATACATTAGTATAGATCCTTGGACGCTGTCCACCGAGCATTGCAGAAGGGCTGTGTCGCCAACATGAACGGTCACATTGCCGGGTGTGTCGATAAAACTGACAGCCGTCGAAAACGGCAAAAAGACCGCTACGGCAATGACAAGAGCACTCCAACACAACGCCATCTTTTAACGTGAAGTCTAGAAAAGTCTTCTCGTAAAGAAAAACTCTACCCGTGGGTATATAAGTTTGATAGGGAATTTCAAAAGTAGAGTGTCTCTTCTAAGTAGCACATTGAGTGACTGTTGTGCTGGTTATGTGAATGGATAATATCAGTACTTGGTCTATGTATCCTGCTTCAACTGACAGAAGGGGTTTTGGGAGGCCAAACTTTGTAAGTTGTTTCCTGCTCGTGTCTTGACAAATTGAATTCCAAGCCAAAAACACTGGAACTGTCATCGGGAAAACACATCAGGAATTGTTTTGAAAAAGCTACTTTACCACATGGGGGAAGTTTTGCAGCAGCTTTATTCTGTCTTCATTGGTAAGTGATTTTATGTTCCTGTTTATTATGATAAAGTTGCAGTAATATGAGCCCGATAAACACCGTGTTTTTGCATGATATATTTTGAGGATTTACATGTAGTTTAAAGAGGACTGAATTGAGTACGAATTCATACGATTGCATTTAAGGATTTCAGCTGTTTATTTGTTTAAGTGAGACTTCTTGCAGAATTGAAGTGACATGCATATACCTGGTTTTTGGAGATATTCAGTAATAGTTTGGACTTGGATTCTGCCACTGTTTTATAACGATTTAGGGTTGGTTTCAGACCGACTTTTAGGCTAAAATAAGAATAGTCTGTTACACGATTTGCCTGTTTTCTGTGTTGTTTCAGATCTAATAAATAAGCATGTACGATTCGCAAGTTCCTTCTCTGAATTCCTGGTTTAAACCTGATGTTTCATGCACCCTGATCCATAAAAAGCGGGTGGTTTTATGGACATTGTTGGACACGTATATAACGGCCCATCAAAAACAAAAATATACCGACGTTTCGGATGACTCTTTTTCAGTTACTCTTGTATTTCTTATTCCACCCTCAATGCACATGCATGCTTATGGTCCCTGCCATGAGCATCCACACTTGTCCGGTACCAACTCGAGGGACTACACTGCAAAAAAAACTGGGGTGTCAAAATTGACACCATGGATGTTGTCACATTATAGATACCGAAGAGAGAATCAAAATTAACACCAAAGGGTGTTAAAATAACACTCATGTCTGCCAAAACAGTAACATTGGTGTTATTTTAACACCATATGTTGTTAATTTTGAATCTCTGTTCGGTATCAATATGTAACAACACCCATGATGTCGATTTTAACACCCTAGTTTTTGCAGTGTAATTCTATAATATTAATCACGTTTTTGTTGCAAATAATCAAATACTTTGTAAACCATAAACTATAATGATAGCTTTTCCAAAAATTAGATTAGTGCCAGTTTTCGAAAGATTTTCACTGTAAAATCTGAAACCGCTTAAAGCCTCTTCCATATGATGTCACCAGGGAGAAAAACGTACACATGCCAACGGCTGTTTAGATAGTAACATTGTTAAGTCCATGTATTTGCACGGAGAATGAAAAATGAGTAGCGCATACTCAAACAGTCGTTGTATTGTCACTTGGCAAGCATGGCTGCATGTAAGCAAGGCCACTCCCGATCCTTGCCAAAATGCCTCTGTACTTTTTGTTCAAGGTAAGTCCATAAAGAGGTATTTGTTTGTATAGGTTACAATTTTTTGAAAAATGCCTCTGTGATATCGCCTTGTGAAATTTCAGCCCATTGCTCATGGACGTGTCTAAAAAGGACCATTATCTACAAGCTTGGCTTCTTAATGGATCCCATCGCAGTATCACAATTACTTTATTCTCATCTCTATAATTTCATTTACATATGTAATTTTTTCATTGGTTTCATAAACTGTGGAATAAATAAACCTGAACATGAAACCTGAGTCTGAAATGATGAAACCGTAGTAGGCCTACATTATATACCCACACGTGTACACACATCACATTGTGAATAAAACAACATTACGAACATTATGTACATACAGCAGCTAGCAGACGATCGAAAGTACAGCTAACTGCCGCTGTTTTAGCTGACAAACTACGTCACTTCGGAGCAGACCAATCATAACACAGAAATTGAAAGCATACATCACTGCAAGTTTATCTACTGAAATCATTGGGCCTGTAAGACCAGTGCCTTTCAAAAGACCAGTCTAAGATTGATCTTAAGAATGAACCTTTACTGCTAAGCAAAGTGTGATGTCACAATTCAAATCACTGTGGTAATACTGACAACTCATCTTAAGATTAATCGTTGTGCTTTGTGAAATCCAACCCAACTAAGCGGATATTTATCATAACGACATCGCCCTCGTTACTGATGCGGGGTCGTTTAAAAAAAAGTCAGGCCACAACAATTAAACCGGAAGACACATCTTGCTATTCAGGAACTGACGTTCATCCTAATTTTCTAGAAATGACGCCTATGAATTCTAACAGAATGATTTTCATGTTGATGGACTTTGTCAACAGGATATCATGGAAAAAACACTGGATCCAGTTTGATTGCTGTTGCACTATTTTATCAGTTGATTTAACCTAATGTGATTAACTAATGTCAGTAACAACAAAGTCCGGGTTTAGAAATCGTCTCGACAGAATATCAGTTCCAATCTGATAAAACTAAAGTATGTTTAACCGAAAGCCTGTAAAAATCGAGAAAATCACTTTTGGAGACCATGAAATTATTTTGATTGCCGCGACTAAATAAACAGAAACAAAATCCCTGAAATAGCTTGATTATGTTTTAGTCGTTTTTGCTAAAAATGGGACCACATAAAATGAGGAAAACAAATTCCCAGTTTTGTTGGATGGTGTGTTTATTGAACACTGGAAAGTGAAAATGACTCACCCCTTCCAAAAACAATGTATTAATTACAGTCCATTATTTAGTATATAATTATGTTAATTCTACAAAACCAAACTATCACGACTCAAATAAGTAACTAATAACACTGCTTACAATGCAATTCAGAACTGAAGAGCATAATGCACTCATTAAATTAATATAAATATTTTTGTAAAAAAGAAAAATTATTTACACACAAAAAAGCAATCAATGACAATAATAAGTGGCCCAATTTCATAAAGCTGCATAAAACACAATACAATTTTTACCAGAATAGGTTAGGTGTTAATTTGGAATCGGGGAAAAAAAAATATATAATTTGTTTTAATAAGGTTACCAGCCAAAATACAATGACACATGTACAATATTTCTGACTGGCATCCTCCTCCTTTTTGCTTAGCAGAAACGTGTTATAAGCAACATCTCCTGCTCTATGAAATTGGGCCAGTATTGTTGTGTATTGTGCTACAAAGTCAAACTCTCATTCAGATACTTCTTGTATATTCGGTTTGCGGTAACACCATGTGTATATCTACTTTGCTGTGTAGATTTTGTTCTTTGAGAACTTGTCTTGCTATCTAGCGGATTTCTCGATCCACTAAGCGAAAGTAGTAGGTAGTAAGTAGTAGTTAATAAGCAGGAAAGTTCTTTTCAGAACTTAGTATACCTCCCGAATTCCGAAAAATCTACCGGTATTCCGCGAAAGTAATAGTCAAGTTCTCAAAGAACAAAATCTACACAGCAAAGTAGATACACAATGGTTTTAAACCGAATACACCCAGTGCCTCAAATCCCATACAAATACTTCTTGTTTATTAAGCAAGACTTGCAAAATCCATTGTTTTGTTTTGTTTGTCTTGCTTAATTAATAAACAAGACGTATCTATATGGGATTTGAGACATTGGGTGTTTTCGGTTTGCGGTAACACCATGTGTATATCTACTTTGCTGTGTAGTATTCCGGTCCATTTCCATTCGAATTCCAAAATTAAAGGTTTGAGCGTTAGAAATCTTACTTGTTGCATTTAGGCTATGTTACCAAAAGTGCGACTAAAATAGGACAAAATTAGTAATTTATTTTGCTGACGGATTTTTAGTGAGTGATTATAAAACAGTACTCTTTGATTATTTAAAGCGTTCTTACAGTAGTTGGGATAAATTTTAATACAATATGTTTAAATATATAAATATTTAATTCAACTTGAGTGTTTTTCTCTATTTATCCCGTTAATCTTTCAAGTTATACAGTCCCTTTAAAATCGGTTGTTCAATCAACTTTTTTTATGATATGCAAATCACATTACCGCATGCGCATTGACACCATTGGTTTCAATCCCTGGGGGAATTCCCCGCCCCACTCCCACTTTCGGGACATTGAAAATGACACATGATGGGATCATCGATAGAAATGTATTTTTTGTTGAGAACAGAATATTGAAAACCAAACAAATATGAGAACGAGGTGACAGATGTAGACTCGTTCTCAACATTGTTTAGTTTCTTAAATCGGAATAAACCAACGGTCCTGTAAACATGCGCATAGGGACTTGTGGCTTTTTCCAAACCTCTGGTTAGGCTCCGTCTCCAGCCGTGGGCTTCGTTTGGTATTGGAAACACCATACAAAATGTACACTGCCCCATAAATTGATGACGGAGCCCAAGCTGGAGCCTGAGACCAAACGAGGTTTAGGAAAAGGCCCTGGTAATCGCGTGCATTGTAAGTGCGACATAGAAAGAATATTTTGAAAAAAAGGAGTGTATTTTAAACCACAGATCTACGCAACTGGATTGGCAAATTTCCTATGAAGCAGGTGGCAAACGCCTAAACACGTAGCGACCAGCCCCCAGCATTTCCATAAGAGATGGCGTTTATTATATCGTGTGGTCTATTATAATGTAACAATTAATTTACCTAGTCAGTTTCCCTTGTGGTTTATTACTTTATAATGTAATTAGCATACTCTATGGCAACGGCTCATGTAGTTTTTACCAGGACATCTTTTTTCTCTCGGGACTTCCTCATTTATGTATATTGCAAGATTTGATGTTTATAACAACAGATATGAATCTTAGTTCCCACTCTACACTTTGACTGCATTCGATCAAGTAGCTTCAAGTCACTATTTGTATTAATATGCATTGCGTATAAAAATTATTCATTCCTCAATTCCAATTCAAATTATGCACCGTAGGTAAGACCTTTCTATTGCAACGTCACAGCCCGGGTTTTTGCCAACCGAGGTTGGAAAACTATGGAAAGCCATAAATGCAAAACAAAAAACAGAGAGCCATAGTTTGTAACAATGTTACACAAATATTCAAAAATAGTGTTGAATTTGTTGGAACCAAAGCAACCAATCATGGGAGGTATGATTTTTCAATTGAAAGTTGGCAGAAAATGTTGAATTTGGTTACAACATCTGTTAACACGATTGAATGTTTTACTAACATTCGGCCGTCCATGCCAACCAGCGCAGTTTGTTTATCAACAATGGAAAGGTCTACAGTGAACATAATTTACGTCCTCCGTCTGCTATTCTTGGTGACCTTCAGAAAAAAAAACTACATCGACACTGTTTCAAAAGCCGACTTTTCGATTCCTTTAAATTGTGATTGGGTACAGATAAAAAGGCCACACATATCATAAAGGGGTAGATCTTTCCCATTCCTTACAGCTTTTCCAAACTTAAGATTTTTGCTTAGTCATAATATTTACAATGTGTGTTCATAAAGTAAAGTTTATTTAAAGTCCGTATGGCGATTTTGTTACTTTTTGAAGTGTACATTATTTATTCAATATTTATAAGTTGCATTTTATAAATGTTAACCATGAAAAGTTAGCGATACACCTTGCCTTTAAAACTTAGTCCATTTTCATGAAGTGATTATTATTCAATTCGTCTGAAGCTTAAAATGAAAACTACTTGGTTAATTTGCGTTTATTAAAGGGATTGTATACGTTTGGTAATTGGAACCCAATGTTTTTTCAATCCTATGTAGTAATTGTAGATATATACCATAAAACTAACCTGTGAAAATTTCATTTAAAAAGGTGGTAGCGTTTTTGAGATGTTGCCGAAAATCTGGAGCGGCTATGTCCACGCAGGAAGAATAATCTGCAATTGGAATACACAATCTGAGAAACGTTTAACTGCAGTAACTCTTCTCAGATTATAATTTGTTGGGATAAAAAGTGATATCTTTTTCAATAACCGCAGTACTTCGAAGTAAACAAGATTCTATGCATTATACTATCCAAAGCTGCTGTACTTCTCACCAAGTAAGTTTTTATTGCCATTAATTTTCAGAGTCATTACCAAACGTATACAGACCCTTTAACATATAATTTGTTTGTGTTTCACAGAAAGAATCGTTTTGTTTACACAAGAATTGTTTGTTTAGTGCAGGAACTTGAAGTTACCATAGTAGAAATTGATAGCCTAAGCGCAAATAGACTGTGCAAGTCTCGCGCGTATTTGAACATTGGGACCCGACAAAGCGCGCGACTTTGTTTCCCTCACGCGTTAAAGCAATGTACGTGGGACCAAAGTGGTCCCGAAAATGTTCAAATATGCGCGAGATTTGCACGGTCTATTACCACGGTAAGCAAGGCCATGAAAACGCATTGAGCACTAGAAACTGGAGCACTCTCCTTCTCTCGTCGACACTGTACCCAAAATATTGTTAAATTGTGCCAGTTATTACAACAGATTCACTTAATGCTAAGGACATGTTGCCTCATCGGATGTTGTGATGTTTGCATAATCGACTGTTTCAGTTTGCGGTGGACGTGTTTTGCCCACTTCGCCTTTCGTAGCTAAGTCTAGTTCGGCGTATGTAGCATCTCCGTCCTCGTGTATCTCATGATCCGTCTCTTCGCAGCCGGAGTCCACGCTGCTCATATCCCACGTGGAAGCGTCCGAGAACCCGTCCCAGTCAGCATCGTCGGTATCCACGGAGAGATAGTGTCCAGCGTCGGCAGAGGGCGGGCTCTCCACAGGCAGATGCGCGTTGACGCCGTCGGCTTGTGGTCTGCAATGGTGTTTCTTCTTTTTCTTCTTCATCGGATCTGCCTTCGCGTACAACGCGTCAACCTCACCGCCTTCTTTTCTCTCATCGTCTGACATCATGACTGATGACGGGTTGTTGACACCGGTCGCGTTTTCATCTTGTGGCACTTGTTCGATCGTCACGTCGTGAACCCGGAACTGCCACTCTGGAGGGGGTGGGTTAACAATCACCTCGATGGTTTTAAGCCTAACTGAGTCACGGGCAACCAAGTCCTGATTTGAAGTTGTCACAGTCGACAGCCTCAGCGATCTCAAACGCTCAATGGCTTTGTTTTTCTGCAATTTTCTCTTGAGCACCCGGCCAGCTTTGGGGCCCTCTTTCTTCTTGTATACTAGGTAGACGATCGCCACGATGACCAGGGCGCAGATTGCCAGGAGGCTGAGCACTGCAGCGACCGCACCATTCCCCGATCCATCGCTGTTGTCCGATGGACTCTGCTGCGGGGAGATTTTTTCCCCGCAGTTTTTCACGCAACCATGCACGTTAACAACAAAGCCAGTACCATCTTCAGTGGTAGCGTGATTTTGTGTGGTGTCTAACACCTCAGCTTTGGTGGATTCCCGGTCCGTAAAGGACGGCGTAGCCCAAGAGGTTCTTTCTTGATTTCTGATGATCGTAGTACTTAGAGGAGAGACTTCACCAGTCTGGGCTGAAGGGATTGTTGTTTGTTGACTCGTGATCGGCATTCGCGTCGTCGATACATGTAGTTCCGCCAAGCCAAACGCCTTCGTTATTGCGTTCAGGGCGACGCAGCGAACCATCATGTTGTTGTCCTCCGCAGTTAGTCTCGTGATGGTAAAGGAAGACGAGTCCCCGTTATTCACGACAAAAAACCTTCCCTTCCTCTCTGATATCTTGATGGTACTATCTCCTGATCCATACAGCCATCGATACCTCTGCACCGGTGGGATGGCCGTTCCACGGCATCGGAACGTCGCATTGCCCGCAATGACCGCGTTCTGGACGCTCGGGGTGAGTTCGGCCCGTATGGGCACAGCAAGAGGTGTCACGCTACAGTTCATGCCGTTCCTTGTTGAAAATGATGACCCAACCAGGCAGGTGAACTCGGCGAAGTTGTCCGCTTCTGCAAGAGTCTTGACAAACGAGATGCCGTGCTCATTGGCCAGGTGGGCCTCTGGTTGGATCTGAACCAAACCGTCCATCCACCACGTCAGCATGTCTGGGGAGATGCCCCTTGGTGCCATGCAAGAGAAGGTGACGGTCTGCCCGAGAGTTGGGGCCTCGGGGTAGATGCTGCAACTCAATGGTTCGTTGTTGGCCTCCAGCACTACACTGAGGCTGCCAGATGAGCGACTCGTCCCGCCTTGGTTGGCAGCCACACACTGGTACTGACCAGAATCGGCGACTTCTGCGTTGGTGATCCTTAAGTTATATCTGAAGACCCCACGGACGTTGCTGGTATCCAAGGAGTATCTTTCTTCACCGAATCCTTTCGCCTGAACGGACTGGCCAATTGTAACGTAGATCCCGCCGCTTGTCGATGCTTTGTACCAATACATTGTCATAGATCCTTGGACGTTGTTAAGATCCACCGAGCATTGCAGAAAGGCTATGTCGCCGACATGAACAACCACAATGCCGGGTGTTTCGATAAAACCAACAGCCGTCGAAAACGGCAAAACGACCGCGACAGCAATGACAAGAGCACTCCAACACAACGCCATATTTTGTTGTGAAGTCTAGAAAAGTCCACTGGAAAATGAAACTCGTCCTGTCTGTATAACACGTTCTCGTGACTGCCTAGTTATGGGAATGGATAATTACCAATTATCTGGTCTTTGTTTCCGGCCTCAGCTGACATGAGCGGTTGTGGGGGACCAGATATTGTGAGGTGTTTCCTGCCCAATGTCCTGTGAATAACAAAGGCACAAGGACATCAGTGTGGGAGGAAATCCTCAATATTCATGAAGGCGTCTGTTATATAAGAAAATACACAGCATACCTGAAGGGCCATAACAAGGTTAACACACTGATTATTAAATCACACGCAAAAGTAAACTAAACTAAATCACAAACCAAAACAATGAAACTATTATTTGACACTTAGGGAAGCACATTGGAATTGTTCTGAAAGCAAATTTACCACATTGGATTCAAACAGGAATGTAGACATATTTATAGACACCGTTTGACTCGACAGCGCATGCTAAAATGCACCGTCACTTTTCTTGTGTCGTGGATGGTATCTAACATCTTTTATTCTTTTTCCAGTAAAAAAAACCCAGGAACATTCTGTGGAGTTATAGTTCACCCAACCGTCACCCCATGTTTGTTGCACACTTAAAGTAACCCTGGGTCTAGCTCTCTGCAGGCAGGGGTAACTACACTGCAAAAACTGGGGTGTTAAAATTTACACCATAGTGTTGTCGCATATAAATACCGAAAAAGAATCACAATTTACACCATAGGGTGTATGTTAAAATAACACTAATTTCTGCCAGCACAATTACATTGGTGTTATTTTAACACCCTATGATGTTAATTTTGATTCTCTCTTTGAGTATTAATATGTGACAACACCCATGGTGTCAATTTAATACCCACGTTTTTGCAGTGTATTTACCGGGACATGCCTATTTCCCAGCAGTTTGCTAGGGTTGGCAATTCAAGTGTAAAAAGGTCAACCAAATATTTCTGAGAAGTTTGGGGGACATTTTTTTATTTAACTTTTTCCGCAGGGAGGAAAACCGGAGGGCCCAGAGAAAAACTCTCGTGGAACAGAAGAGAACCAACTCTACTCACCTCGCGCTCTGTCCACCCGTTTTCGAGGCTCCAAAACTTTCAACAGACACCAGACGTAGACTGACACTATTTCCTTGTTTCGTTATTGTTCAATGTGAGTTTTAAACTTTCAACAGACACCAGACGTAGACTGACACTATTTCCTTGTTTCGTTATTGTTCAATGTGAGTTTTAATTTCAATATGATCGGAAAGCTAAAAAGTGTTAGTTTAGTTGGATTCATTTCCAAAAATGTTTGTTTCGCTGTCCTTGGTATTTCACAGAAATTATGGTGCGATCACCGGGTGGGAGGAAAAATAAGTGAGAGCTGTAACAGGGAACTAACTGCATTTTATAGTTTCCGAGTAGATTAAATTCATTTACATTCTCTACATTTCGATAAACACATCATACAAGTAAAACTTTCATCAAATTGAAGGTGTTACGGTTTTGTTCGTGAAAACTCGAGTTTGTTCATGGTTTTTGCACTTGGGATTATTGCAATTCCGGTGTCATAGGGAAATCTGTTCCCTGGAGATTCTGTCCCCCAAATGGGAAACTAATATGGGCTGAAGGAGGTTGATTCAAAGGAGGGCGCTATCAGAAGAGGTTTGTACCATGGAGGAAGGAAGAGAAGGAGTTTGAACGAGCTTCATATCAAAGACACAGACTTTCTTGCCGCGGTCTTAAAACAGCTGTGGGTAAACAAAGCGCGAATTCCGCGAAGGGCCCAAGCCAGACACAAGCCGGGTTGCATTGTGGGAAGATGGGGGGAACAACGGCGCGTGCGCTATGAAGCATTTCTGACATAGTTTTGTCAAATATCAATTTCAAATTTATAATTTGATTATATCAATTTATAATCAAAATGCTCCACATCGCTCCACCAAACTGAATATACGAACGGACAAAGGAAACCATCACGTACACGATCCCCTAAAATTGAGCTTTCGGAAAAGGTTGGAAAGCCCATAAAATCACACAAATGTAAACCCATATTTCTCATAATATTTCCTTCATCAATAGAGACAAATATCCCCGTTTTTTACCACAGAAAAATCGGATTGCGACGATCAAACCATCAAAAGATTCAGCTCGTTTTGTAGAATTACATGGAAAACATAGCGCACGTAAACACCCTGTACACAGCTACTGCGCATGCATATTCATGTCCGTAGGGTTTTCGAATTTGGTAACTCCAGTGTAATATCATAGCTCAATTCTCGCTGTGTGAGAGTAGCGCGGCAAGAAACCCTGTGGTCAAAGACGGCTTCGTAACAATTGGTTCGTGAATACCATGGCGGGCCGTTCGAACTCCTCTTCCTTCCTCCATGTTTGTACACAGTTTGCCAGCCGTATAGAGGTGGGGGTGGGACAGAATCTCCGGGGGACAGAACCTCCTGCCACACCGGCAATAAGTAATAAGCAACGATAATTCGTGTGGTCTTTTTTTTCCCCCGACCTTGGCAATAGTTCAAGTTTTCTTAGTGATCGGTATTGGTTCAAATTCTATAGTTTGAATATTCACATTGAATCTCTCCTTGTTAACCAATTCTGTACTGTATCGTAATACTTAAAGGAACTGTCTGTTGGAATTTTATAATACTGTCATATTTTGATTTGTGTTCGAAAAGATTTGTTCATGGTTTTTTTTAAAGAAACAAAAATTCCAAAAATGATTGTTTATTATTGGAAAAAGAGGAATCATTATGAAAGTCAGCAGTATCGTTATTATTTCCTCATTGATTGTTTGATTTATTTTTATTTTGTTTTAGATGTATTTCTTTGTTATTGTTATTTTATATGTATTTATGTATTTATATTACTATTATTATTATTATTTTTTAAATCATGTTTTTTTCTTGGGGGGGGGTTGAAACTGTTACTGATTGCTCTTCATTATAAATTATCTGGGGCATTTCTGACCGGGAAAAACCTCCACACAAAAAAGCATAATCATGCATCAAGGCAAGTTTGCCTTTACAAGCCAATGGAAAATGTTGTCTTTAAAACGTGAATAATACAAATTAATAGCTTCCATTAGTTTCCATAAAATCCAAGTCATCTTAATTGAAGACACAAAGTTATATACTGTTATATACCAGATGACAAGGAAAAACTGCGCTGCGAGCTTGTGTCTAGATCACCCTATTGCTGTTCCTCGTCGTAGTAAAAAGAGGAAATGATTTTCCTGTCTAATGCGCCATTTTTCTTTAAAAATGAGAAGCTTAAGGTGCGACTTCACTAACATTTCGATGAGCATCAAGTCTGTGTAATCATCTAGAATCATTTGACTTTATGGCAGTTTTAAATGAGAAATGCATTATAATAAGTTTCATTAAAAAGGATCATGTATTTTTTGATTTTATAATAGGGAAAAAAGAAAATCAAAATGCTTGTTTTCGTTTTTAAATTATCTGACAGTTCAGTTTGACACAGATTCCGAATCAGCCTGACCCAGAAATGGGTCAGGTCCGACAGGACCTGGAATCCAGGTTAATTCGGACCCGGGAGTTTTTAGTGTGCATTGTGGTTACAAGAGTTTTATGAAGCTAACATCTGATTATTTAGACGGCTATTTCCTGGTAGATTTTGAATGATATAACCGTTGTATCTCTGTATCTCTTAAAAAATATAAGTGTTACAATATAAGCTATCGGAAAGTCTTTTTTCTAGAAAACTTAATACATGTTTAATATCGCCCTCTATCGAGCAATTCTGAGGGCAATTATTTTGTAGGGCGGTCACACTCGATAAAGCCCTCTAAGAATGACGAGTTGGAACAGATGGGTCGTGTAGTTTCCTGATTGGGAAGAAATGACTTTACGCTATACAGGGACCTGTGCCAATTTGCCAACTCAGTGTCATTAAAACATTATAATTATGATTTGTTGTTACATTTACCGAAGGAGGGATGCCCCAGTGGCTCCAGCACCCAACCATTAGGACTAGAAATCAACGGAGATATTTGTTTGTTTTGTTTTCAACATGAAACTTGATTAACTAATATCAGTCCAGAGGAAAATCATCACATAAACACCTTCATTTAAAAGAGGCAATTCAATAATTGCTATGGACCAGTCTTTAAAAAATCAAAGCTAATACAACATCAAACAAACTTCGTACAAATTAACTCATTGTGTGCTTGAATTAGTGCATTGTTTTTCTATTGGACCTACTACTAGGATTAAAACAAAGACCGGAAAACTCTGATTGTCGTGTTTTCTGGTTTTGTTATCACTTAATTTCCAGAAAGGAAGCACCTTTTGTGCCAGTTAGTTCACCTTTAAAGGCCACGCTATGATTGGTAGATAACGAATCATTTAAGCAACATGAACTTACCTTCACGTAAAATAATTGACTTCGTAATTGTATACAGTCTTAATCGTGTCTCATAAAGTTGATATCATGTATCAAGTTCCTGAGAAATATTTCCGTCTAAAAAAAACGTTTTAATAACAGTCATGAGTGTGTAGAGAATCTTTGCTGAATAACTGCTGCTGTTGTTGTTGTTGTTGTTGTTGTTGTTGTTGTTTTTGCTGTTGTTGTTGTTGTTGTTGTTGTTGTTATTGTTGTTGTTGTTGTTGTTGTTGTTGTTCTTGTTGTTGTTGTTCTTGTTGTTGTTGTTGTTCTTGTTGTTGTTGTTCTTGTTGTTGTTGTTGTTGTTGTTGTGTGTGTTTTTAGTTGTTGTTGTTGTTGTTGTTGTTGTTGTTTTCTTCTTGTTTCCCCTTTTTTTATCCTCTTGTTTGTATGTATTTGTAACAGCAGACAGAAAACAGTGGAGGAAACTAACGCATTGCGCAATGTCAGATGCACTTGACGCAAGCGCTTAGATTAGATGATGTATTTATTACACAATACCAAAAGTGTACTAAAGCACCGTATAGAACAAAACTAACTGTGACTTGATCCTGATCCAGATTACAAAGGAAACACAGATGACCATGTTCCGTAAATCAATGGAACAGATCTAGTTTAACTCGGATCTGGGTTCCTGTCTGACCCGAGTCGTTGGCAGTTTTGACCCAGGAACGGACCTTGTATCAACGGGACCGTGACAAATCATCACCCTGGCGTTACTTGAGAGTTTGTATATATTGCACCTTATCTTGATTCAAAGAAAGTATACGCGCATCAGTTATCCCGACACCACCAATGGATATTAAACATTATGTTGATTCAGGGACTCGAAAAAAACAACATACCAATAGAAACATTCTTTTTCTCTTAAAAACTATTAATGTCGAACTTTATCTCTTAGGTTCAGCGACTTGATGGTAATCCAACGACCCTCGTTTTTCATCTTTTTCTAAGGAAAAGCTTGTCACATGGTCTGAATCATCACATCCTGTGTGGACGGATGTAGTGTTTAGATGAAACTTCAAGGGGCTTGTCGGAAGCTCACCCTAGTTGACGAAAGGGGGGCAAAAGTGTCAAAAGCCTTTTATTAATGAATACTTCACCATATTCATACTGAATATGCGGGGTATTTTAAATAATGCAGTATGAACTATTGACATATATGTATGCAACAGGTCATAGAGTCCTATGTTGGGTGCTTATTAGTTAGATTTGTGTGATTTGTTGTGAACTTATAAAATTAATGATAAACTGTCATTAATGATAAACTGTCATTCACAACAGATCAGAGCACTGTACAGCTACAAAGAACAATTACTTGTCAACAAAAAACGATTTTGCGTATACAATCGTTCATGCATGTCTAGTTATTACATTATTGTTATTTTTCTTTCTTCTGCTTCTCATTTCTCTTAATGTTGTCGTCTTTTAAAAGTGACTTGCGTGTTTTCTTGTTCATGATGTCTGGGGAAAAACGAGACGTATATTGGGGGTTGTGGGTGTGATAGCCAGATGCCGCCTCATCAACCATTCATGCCCAAAATGCGGCGACAAAAGGTGGCGTCTCGTATCACCAAAGTTATTAACTGCGGGATTTAAAATTAACCCCCCCCCGGTCAAAAGCCACCAAGCCACACAACTTCTATTTTAATATTCCCCATAAATTATTACCAGAATTATGTAAAAAAGCACCCCAATCTACCCTGCGTGACAGCATAAAAAAACTCACACACTAACACCAACAGGTACTTTTTAAGTGTACGTTTTTATATTGCGTGTAATACATGTTTTTGGAGAACACAATCACGTTTAAATCGCCCAAACTATTAGATATAGACCCTTGTGACTAAATAAAACAAATTCAAGCAAAATTTCCTTTGAGATCAGCCCACATGAGTCTCTAAACCATTTGTTTGAATGAAACCCTCGTTTTTGCTGAGTCGGCAAAAACATAATAATTTCGTACATTTCTTACATTTCCCAAGGGAATACCGGGAGAACTGGTCATTGGTGGAATTGTTTTGGTGTGAAAACAACCCCGATGGTAAAAAGACAATTGGCATGCTATTTGGCTAGGTGTAGTTGAGGAACCTGAAAATATTTAGATAAAAATTTTTTAAAAATGGCTGACTTATGACTTTTTAATTAAAAACAGACACTTAAAAAGTACCTGATGGCACTCCGACATGTTAGCAATACATGTAAAAAGAAACAAATTACGCGTATCATCAGGTGGATGCCATTACGTTCAAGAGAAAGCGCTCTATGTGCGTAGGGCTACTATACTAGTGCGGAAAGAGTGCATTTCATTAAGCATTTTTCAACCTATAGTGGAAAAAAACCTGGGCTGAATTTGAACCCAAGACCGTCTAGGTTTGATGTAAGCCTTGAATCCTAATGCCCCATACTACAACCCACGTATTCTCCATCTTCGGCCATGAGGTGTAGGTCGGGCTCTCTGTCTCTAATACCCAATCCACGACAAAGCAAACAAAAGATATATACATCATGTTACCCCAATACGCCACACAGTACACAACAAAAACATCTTGCATATCTTTGAATTGCTGGGTGGATTTTCAATGTAGGCCTACCTTTGGAAGGGGTGTGTAAAATATGGTGGCCCTGTGAAGGGACATTATTTTTTACACATAAATTGCAACTGTGTGTGCATGCGGATGCGATGTCGTGAAAATGTTTGCGGTATGCGATGTCCCTTCAGGGCCGCCACGGTAAACTGTGGGGGTTTTGTGTGTGTGGTTTTTTTGATAAACAGAAGTGGAATTTTAAGATAACATTATTCGTATAGGATGACAACCAACTAGTTTGACCTGAAATGCACTCTTCGGTGTGTGTGTGTGAGCGTGTCTATCCATTCAAACCGAGGACTTTAACAAAAGGGATCCGGGAGTTTGGCAGAGCGAGGACGTCCTCACTTCGTTTTCGTGTACAAACCCAATGGGGACGTCGCTAAAAAAAAACCTATGTCCAAACAATGGGAGAACAAAGAGAAGTCCTCGATTAGCGGGATTCACAAACGTATGTGTGTGCGTGGGTGTGTACACGTTTAGTCACTCTACTTTCATCCATGGGTTTACAGCAGCTTTGAAATTCCTTGAGCTGGTACTCAGAAGTATCAGAATGACTAGCAATACCACAATATTCAAGATGAATTGCAGCATTGACAATGGTGTCACAAATTGTTGTTATTGGTAAGCTTACACTCTATGAATCAGCATAAGGTATGGTTATCACTAGGTTATGATGTCATAACTTTTATTTGATCTTTAAATCTCTTTAGATTATCCCTTATAGCTAACCAGGGGTACATTAGAAGAATGAGACATCGCCTTTTTAGCATCATGCTGTTTAAAATAATATTATGATTCCCTAAATAAATATGTGGCAGGAAGTGTGTGCTTAGTTTTGGCAAAGGGCAGAACCCCGGTCGCTAAAGATAGACGACGTGTAACAACAAATGCATACCTTTGTTAAGATGAAATGAAGAAATGGATTAATTATTGAAATCAAGGGACGTAAAAAGTGGGTTGGATACCTTGGAATGTGAGAATTTTTAAAATACAACGGCGTATTTAACCATTTTCATTTGGGGGGAGCAAAGCCACTATTTGCGGGAAGCTATTAAATGTATCAACATTTGTGCATTTTTTTCAATCTCATCGGGGGCAAGAGGGGGCTAAGGTTTTTGAGCGGGGGCTAAGCCCCCCCCCCCTGTTTAAATGGTACACTTAGGAGTCATTATTTTAAGGGAAAAAAGGCCCCTTTAGTTTCTATCTGGAAGCATGGCTGATTACATACCACGAAACCTGTGACCACACAGAAGAGCCACGGAGCCAGGACTTCCTGCAGGCATAACTTGCACACAGCTCCAATACAACATAAGTTACTGGAAATTTTACGTGAGTTTTACTTTTAAATCAGATTTTGATACGAAACAAAAGGGGACACATTTTAAAAGAAATTGCAGCTGTGTTAACTTAAGAACTCTTGATGTTACGTCATGCCGTGACTAACTACGATAACAACTGTAAGTTTTCTCTTATGGTGTATAGCATCTTGCCTGCCAGGGAGGAGTCTTGAGTGGGTCACTTTTTTGTAAACAAGATGACTTAGCATACAATTTGTTTTTACCCTTACACCATTGTGTATTTAAGCACTGTATATTCTCAGTACCTTCCTGAGTTCTGTGTGAAAAATTCACAGGCTAATCACTCGGATGGGATTCGAACCCAGACTTATGTGTAGTTTAGTGTACTGCAAAGTACAAACTCTTGTCAATACTCAGGATCGTGAGAATAAACAGTTCAGATGACCTCTTAATACTTAAAGGAACATTACATAATTGTTTTTTGCTAACAAAACAGTTAAGCACTTTATATAATCCACCATATACATAAACTGACAAACCTGTGGAAGTTTGAGATCAATCGGCCATCTGGGTCACGAGAAAATAGTGAAAAACCGATTAAACATTTTGCATGTGTTATACAATGCATGAATAAAACGCTCATGAGCGATAAACTCCAATCGGAAATTAGTTTTATTTATTTCTCATCAAATATGGCTTTTCAGACAGAAATATTTCTAGGGATGTTTTCTACTAGCATCATCATTAGACCGTGTAAGTTTTATGTAAATCTGTGATCTTAAAGAAAGCTTTAATTACCAGTTCTGTAACGTTCCTTTAACAGTTGTTTCATACGTTCGTGTTTTGTTTGGAGTGGGGACAGTTAAAGGCAGGGTATACTTTCGGTAATTGTCAAAGACCGGTATCCTCACTTGGGGTATCCCAACATGTGCATAAAATAATAAACGTGTGAAAAGTTGGGCTCGATTGGTCATCGAAGTTGCAAGATAATAATGAAAGAAAAAAAACCTCCCTTGCTGCAATTGTGTGCTTTCAGACGAGAAAGGCTTCCTAAAGCCTTTCCCAAGATTCAAATTTTGGGTTGAAAATTACCTCTTTCTCTAAAACTACTTCGAAAGGGTCGTTTCTAACAATGTTTTATATTTTTAATATCAACAGCTCCCCAGTGCCCCATAACACATAAGTTTTTATGATCATTAATTTTTGGAGCAATTACCAAAGGTATACCCTCCCTTTAATGGAAGCTGCCTTCCGTGTTTTTTTTATTTTTTTTATTTTTTTAATATACACAAGCTAACAGTTAAAAGTCAGAATGCTTTCCTTGTTGTTCTTTTGTACTTTATTCATGTTTAACTGTATTATTTGGTTAATTTGCTAGACTCCGTTCAGCGATGTGTAACCATCTTTGATGATTACATGGTCTGTATACGTTTGGTAATTACTCATAAAATTAATGGCACTAAAAACTTACTTGGTAAGAAGTACAGCAGCTTCTGATAGTATAAAGCATTTTGAGAAATATTTCACTTTGAAGTAATGTCGTTATGGATAAAGATATACGTTTGAATCTGAGAAGCGTTTCTGTCAAAAACGTTTCTGAGATTGTGTATTCCAATTGCAAATTAGAAATGAATTTATTGTATTGTGTTGGAATGATGTAAAAACGCTTGTTAGAGGACAAGTGAAGAGTAGTCTTCCCTATATATTGTCCTGAGCAACAATCCAACTAGCAAAGTAAACAAATAACGCACATCCAGGAACAATCTTATCTTGATTTTTCTCCGGGGGACTAACATCCTTTTTCCGACAAGCCAATCTGTGGCCTTTGGGTTGACAAGTAAAACAAAATTAGCAGCAATGAATGGTAAATATCATAGGTCACGTTTATATTGTCTAGGATGATAAGGGATGTGTTTTCTCCTAAGAGATGTCAGGTTTGTTTTGTGTTGTTGAGGGGTGAATCCAAGTTGGCTTATGGAGGCCCGAAGCAGCCATTTCACTCCCTTATTTGGCCACCACACCCCCCCCCCATTACTGCTCCTCTACCGACAACCTGGAAATAATGTACTGGGATTTAATTTTGTTTTAACGCTGCATATAATGAAGTGTGGACCAAAAGAGGTCCACATAATGTAGGGACTTGAAACACTATGTGGACTTACACACGTCCACACAGTGTTTTTTATACAGTGTTGAAAAATAGGATTTACCTTAAGTGTACAGAACAAAGGAATGTCCACAGAGTGACTGCAACACAGTGCTGCGTGATGTTGAGTCTGCAAAGTTGACAAGTCTTAGGTTACAAGTCTGAGGATCGTTGGAGAATGTTCAATCTGAAAGTGTTTTTAGCTCATCAATAACATTATAAATAATAACAACAACAACAACAACAACAACAAATGATGATAAAGCTATAGACGCCGGTATTTTCTTCTTCTTCTTGTTCTTGCTTCTTTTAACAACAATGAACTTCAATTGGCATACTGCCTCACTAGTGATTTACCTGCAGTTTATCGGGTGAAACCGATATCTATTTGTGACATATTATTGCTGTTGTGGAACTTTAATAACAGTTTACTAAAATGGCTATAGCGATTTTGCAAAAATACACATATTCAGTGGATTCATACATCGCAATTTTCAAATTATTGTTCAAGTTATTTCTATTTTGAAACGACAATGAATCACGCGGGATGTACATCATCATGTTGTTCGGTTCCATTTCCCTTCCAAATATTTCAGAAGACAATTCTTCAAAGAAAAGTGAGTTTGGGTCATTCCCAATTATCGCACAAATCCTTTGAATGGGTATAAATTCACCCCTCAATAAATAACATGCTGTGAATGTAGACAATTAATCGCTTCCTTCTACTGCAATAAGTGTGTATGTAGTGCTTTAGCTGAAGAGAAACTGATGAAAGATTCAATATGGCGTTAAGTAAGATTGTTGGGAAAACAAAAATGATTCAACAAAAAAGAGAAAAATCATGTGCGCGTGGAGGGTCTGTGTGTTCAATGTGTTACCTCCGGAAGAAGTCAAGGCAATGTATACACATTCAAGCCAGGAATTTGTATTAAACAATTTCAATGGGGTCCCTAGTTGGGTAAAGGTCCCCAGTTGGAAAGTATGCACAAAACCAATGGGAGCTTTTGCAAAAAAGTTGAAGTGTTAACAAAAGAGGGACAATAGGAGGTCCCCAAATGCAGGTGAATTCGTACTTGGGTAGGTGTGTATGTCTGGTATGTACATTCCAACCGGGAACCTATAACAAAAGAGGACAATAGGTCCCCAGTTGGGTAAAGCTCCCCAGTTTGAAAGTGTGTACAAAATCAACGGGAGCTGTTGCCAAAAGGTTGAAGTGCTAACAAAGAGGGACAATAGGAGGTCCACGATTGCAGGTGAATACACACTTGTGTGTACTTCTAGTGAGATTCAAACCGAGGACTTCAAACAATGGGGACAATGGTTGACGATTGGAACCACGTGGAATACAATAGGTCCATGATTGAAATCACATTGGAATACAATAGTTATACGTTTGTCAGAACAATGGGAACGAATAAAGGCATGTCCTCGATTTGAGGCAGTTACACATCTGTGAAAGCGGGGCGTCAATTGCCCGAATAACAAAAATAAAATAAAAATAGACACCAGCAGTTAAATAAATGATAATAACTTGCATGATGCGTGGATGAGCACAGGCGAAGTGAAATCGTAATGCGAATCTACAGAAGAAAAAATGGCAGATAAAAGGACAGCAGGTGAAGTTGTTTGGTGATCGGGTGCTCAAAAATCTTGGTATTATTTTGTTGGGGGACAAAGAGGGAAGTTCGCAAAGTTCACTTATGGTGTAAACGCACAACTCATCCTTCCCAATCACACATTCGAACCGTGTGCAAAAAGTCTGTCATTTTCACACTCTGTAAATCCTAATTATAGAACTACAAGTGACGCTGGGGATCCATCAAATTGGTGCCGTCTGGTACTAACTGTGCACTGTCCTCACGGTGCACTTTTTTGCAAGCGAGTCCATAAGGAGGGCAAGTGCTTGGGTCCGTCATTGCTAATTTATGTGCAACCGGGTCCAGACGTAGACCTGGCGGGTCATAATTGGTCTACGGGGACAAGGGGGTCATATCCTCCCAAGACACTCTGAGAAGGAGGTTAACTTCGTGACAGCTTTTGGTTCTGAGAAAATCCAAATGCTCCTCGATGATATTTCAAATAAAAAATAAAAACAAAGTATGATTCAGATTGTAAGGGGTCGGGGTCACGGGGTAGGTTAGTCAATGGGATAAGTCCGTACGAGGGGGCGGAACACTCACACGCATAGCCGCGTGTGGCGAGTCAGAGTTCAAATTCCATAAATCTAGGAAGGGAGAGAGCTTTGGTAACAGTGGACGGGATTTAAGTTCACTTCCCTTCCCTTCCCCTAAACCCAACACAAAAGATCTACTGACAGATCTACTGTACCATGGTTCGAGTTCACTTGTCAGCTTTAATCTGTTATAGAAATTAAACAATAAACCACAAGGGAAACTGACTGGGTACATTTTAAAAGATTTGTGGTTGAACAAAGAAAAAGTTACAAGAGTGGGATTTGAACCAACGACCTCCGGACTTCCAACTGAGTTATCTAGCCCTATTTTGGCGGTCTCTCTATTTTGTCAATAGGGAGGTTTAGCTGCACGTTACGCGAGCAAAAACGTGAACGTGAACGTCAAAAAAACGTTTTTGCTCGCGTAACGTGCAGCTAAACCTCCCTATTATCTTTGTTCGGGGTGCCAGTCAGAAGCCATAATTTGTTATAAAGACAAACAGAACAGCGTGTATAGCTTCAACTGAGTCAAAATTGTTGATTTAAAAATCAACTCGTCATCTATAGATATATAAGAAGTTTGCGTCATCAAAGTGATGACCCGTTACTGGGTTTGTTTTCCTATGGTGACAATGGGGTTACTCACCTGCATGACCATAGAGGTATAATGAGAAAGAAACCCCATGGGATAGTCAGGTTTTCCCATTCAAGAACTAGCCATTGTGTATTATTCCCAGGGTACACAGGTATTGTAATGTGCAAATTAAATTAAGGGTTACCAGACTAATTGTCTGTTTGTTGAAAGGTCAACCACCTTTTCAAATGTCAATGACGTTTTTGGTTAAAACAATGAATGATTTGCATCAAGTACTTGTTTTAGCTTGTGCATGCCGGGAATGAAATGGTGTTTTCGAACTATCTGACTGTTGGTAATTTTCACCGATTTATAGACAGCAAGCTGAAGAGGGTGTTTAAAAAATAGTTCTGTTGATGAGCGAGGAACAAATTCATATCGACGATTCTGAAGCGATGTTCGGAGTTTTAAGCAAAGACTTGCCAACCTCAGAGCCTCACTTTCTTGGATGTGAATAAAGCGAAAGGGAAGTTTAAAAACACGTGATGCCAGTATGAGCTTTACCCGGTAACACTGGAACCTTATAAATGACGTCAGAATAAGGTAACCGAATTAGTGTGAATCACGTATGATTGCACAATGTTCACAGACGAGACTTAACAAAAGGGGATTTCGCAACAAGTATTGGTTACCGTTAGTGTGGAAAAAGGAGTAGGCGTTCGGCTGACGTGCGTCAACACACATGTTATAATTAGCATTACTTTCCTTTCTGAAACTCCTATACCAATTTATCAAAGTTCCTAAACACTGACACAAAGTGAACTAAACACAACCCATTATTTGACTTCGAGTTTAGGAGTAAAGTTTATTAACTTAAAACAATGAAAAACAACAACAACATCATGGTTTCTGTTTACACTCATTTTTTGTCCAAAATAAATATTTATATATAGATAGGTCTTTTTGTTTGTTTGCATGTTTTTATTATTAAAGTTATATTATTTTCCTAACTTCCATATACATCTTCTAATAATTGAAACTAAACCCATTCCGCCGGGGAAGGGTAAATATTTAAAGCAGCATTTTAATATCTGTTCAAATTGTTTTCTTTAAAAAAAACCTTCAGAATATTTACAATAATGCAGCAGACAATCAGACATAACCAAGTTGTAAATCACTTGACACTTCAAATCTTAAAAGTATCAAATCACTATAATTTTACTCCCCTGTCAATACACGGTGCAGCACGGTTATTCTTTGTTCAAACAAACAATTCATACCTCAATTGAACAAATCTGGAGTGTATAAAAGCGGTTAATTAAAGACAAATTCTCAAAGAATAGTTCCTGCAACGCTGCTGTCTCTAAAATATCAATAAAAACACATAGATGCAAGATCCTACAAGTCAAATCTCCCATAAGGTATGCTGGTTACTGAGCGGATTGCATCAAAGAAGTGAGGGTTTACTAAGAAAAAGACTATCATTTGCAGGTAGTAACAAAGTCATACTCTTACTCACCAGGAGAGGGGTCACTGTCAACAACAACAACAACAACAACAACAACAACAACAACAACAACAACAACAACAACAACAGCAGCAGCAGCAGCAAAAACAACAACAACAACAACAACAACAACAGCAGCAGCAGCAGCAGCAACAACAACAACAACAACGCTAAGCTAAATTACTATAGAGGATGTTAGAATTTGAGGTATTTGTAAACATCGTTTGAAAGAGAGCGTTAATACAGATATGTCCATGGTAAGAGTACAATGTACCGACCTGGTTCTTCCTATCAGGGTGTTTGAGCGTGAAACCAAGCTTTCTATACTTGTTCTAACCCATATACTCTTGCTTTGCTGAGATGTAGAACAAAGAGCCATTCCAACAGCTTTTTATTTCCACGTACTGCATCTCTTTAAAACTCCTTACCCGGTGCATGTTTCCCTCCATCCTACAATCTAAACTGTTTTAAGAGGAATATCAATTCCTACCTTCAGCTCCCCGGAGTTATTTTCATCTTAAATATTCTCTGTTTATCCCCCTGACCAAGAGTGGCTTTGAGCCTTGTTTGGGTGAACTTTCATAAAACAAATTAAAACACTGGCCATATTATCAAAGGCAAAAGAGATTAAAATTTTAAAGAAACTTAAACCGAATTAACTTTGTTGATAAGGTTCTATATTTCCATTAACACTCCTACTATGTTTACTCCTAAAAAATATTGTCCCGCTATCCTACTGGTAAGTCATTGCGTCACACGCATGCGTATCTGCTGCACGCCCAGTTTTAGCTTTATTTCCGGCTTCAGAGATAGCAGACGTCTGTGTTATTGTACCAACAAAAAAATACCCATTTTATCATTCAAGAGCATTTCTGACAAAAACTTTTCATTCTGAAAAGACCTTAGTATTTGAAGAAAGTTTGTGTTTTAAAAGCTACGTCCAATTTAAACTTGTCTTGCATAAATCATAAAAGAAAAACTAGCTCAGTGCAACTACTTTTAAGACATTTTGAGATACGGTGGACGCAACACTAAAACGCTAAATTTGTCTGTATACACCCAAACCAAACAGTGCACTCCTATAGTGTCCACCATTATCTCAAAAAGGCTAATGGGCTTCTGGTAATCAGCGGAGCCAGTTTGTGTGAAGTGGGCGTGGCTTACAACGGAATTACGTCACACTAACGAACAGGATAGTGATCAAGCTCAGTGACAACAGACCTTTATCATGAAGAAGCCATCTTGTTTTGACTGCAACTCAAATCAACGTAACTTAGGGCGTTTACGAAACGAAGGCTCAGGCTCAGGCTTAGGCTTCAGGCTCCGTTTTCTCGTCTGAATCCCTGAACGCATAGCACACGTATAGTCAAAACAACTGAGGGGCCTAGCTAGCCTGAAGCCTAAGCCTGAGCCTGAGCCTCCGTTTCGTAGACGCCCTTAATCGAGGCCGAAAGAGGAAAAAATGGTCTGTGTTTCTTTTTTACGCAAACGAAACCCCTTACTTTCATTGGTTTTGCACACTGGGTGCAAGACATAATTCTTCACAAGAAAAAAGAAAACAATCGTAAATTATGATGACAATTTCACCGTGTTGTTTTACGATTTGAATATTTTTTTAACGCTGTTTGTTAGTGTTTGCATGGTGTGGAAAATAAGAAGTAACTATAAAGTAATAGTCAACTTGCGGGTACAACCATCTCTTTTGGGAGGAGTGTTGGCTCTGAAAAGAGCCGGTGTGGTCTCGAAAAGAATATTCTTCTCGTCTTCAGAAGAAGTTGACACGTTTGATATTAATGTTATTATTTGTATATTATGATAACAAAAAAGGGATCGCACATTTTTTTTTCTCCCTCAAACCAGTTTGCAGAAATTGAACCAGAGTGAGCACGCATGGTTTAAATCTAGGACAAAGATGGTCAGATTGTCACTCAGTGGGGAATATGCAGCTGTTGATTTGCGGAAGTGTTGCAAGAAAAACCCTTGGAAACTGCATCCGGTATAGAGGCAACACATCGCACCGACAGGGTGGTAGGCTATTTTCCTAGGGATCTCGCGTGAGTAATAAATTAAGCCTACCTTAGTTTGATATATTTATATTTTTTACCATGTCTTATAGGTATGGTACAGCATTAGTTTTCAAAAGAGTGAGGCGCGGTAGGTTTAAAGGCAGGGTTTAAGGCACTCCCTTTCTTCATCATAATGTCGAATAATAACATTATCAAACATGTTAACTTCTTCTGACAAGCAGAGTATTCTGTTCGAAACGTCGAGACCATAACGGTTGTACCCGCAAGTTTACTATTTATAGTTACTTCAATTTTCTACACCATGCAAAGCTCCAGACATCACTTACCAAACAGCGTTAGAAAAATTATTCAAATCGTTATTAAAAAGTGTTCCCTGTCATACAAATAATAGCGTCATAAGAGCCCATCTGTCACGGATACCAGCGATTTATAAGTGATCATCATTATCATAATATTATCAGCATGTTTGGTAACTACTCCACAAGTTAATGACCATAAAAACGTACTTGATAAAAGAGCACTGGGGAGCTGTTGATATTATACAACATTGTTAGAAACGACCCCCTTTAAAGTAATGTAGTTTTAGAGAAAAAAGTAATTTTCACTGCAACATTTTAATCTGAGGAAGGCTTCAGGCATGAAAGCATACAATTCTATGAAACAGGGGTGTTTTTTCTCTCATTATTTTCTTGGAACTTCGATGACCAATTGAGCCCAAATTTTCACAAGAATGTTATTTTATGCACTTTGGGATTCACCAAGTGAGGATACTGCTCTTTGACAATTACCAAAAGTATACACTCACTGCCTTTAAGCAGTGTTCTGAGATACAGCAAGGTTCAAAGGTCACACGTTGACTTGTGTTAATTTCTGAACATGAAAAAAAGCTAATTAATCTTGCTGGCAAGGCAAACAAATAAGCTCACAACCCTTGAAGTTAGTGTGACTTCAGAGGAAAATATTTCCAAGAATCATTCATTCTATAAGGACGTCCATGTTAATCTACGAAGATGTAGTTTTCAGTAGTTTACTTGTTTTCTTCTGAATATTCCCATAGGACGTTTCCGCTGTTGGTAAAAGACCAAAAACTGACCCTTGTGGTGAATGGTCTTGCGATAATATCTAAATATACCTTGCAGTATATGGTATATTCTTGTGAGGCATTCTTTAAACTCCTATTACTTTACCTTTCATGTCAAAAATTACCACGGTTTTACCTTGGTCTTTTCTTTAGCCACTGTTTGTTTTGAATTTTACTGTTTGACACGACTGTGAAATTGTTATGGTAAAAGTACCCTGGTACTGTAGGTTTACATTGAATCAAGAAAAAATTGCTTTGTTGATCCATGAAATTGGAGATATTTCAAAGTAGGCTCACCTTGTTCACTTAATATAATATGATATAGTGCAAATAATGGTGAAACCTTAAGAATTCGTGTCACTGTAAACAGACTCTTGTAATCGAAACCCTAACATCGCAATTGTTTACACAAAACGTAACCTTTAATGCGACATAAATGGAAACTTTGGCCCAACGCCCGAATGCAGCACATACTTCTCTTTAGGCCTATTTTAAAAATGACGGAATGGCTTTTTAGTAACAGTGTCTTGTGCCAACTGGGGATTAAATTCTTTTACAGCGAGAACACAATAATGTAAGATCTTTAAAGAGTGGCTGCAAAGTCAAATTCAGTTTTGTGATGTACTCATTTTCCACTAGATAGAGTCATATTGAAAGTGGGAAAGGGTTACAAATCTCTAACCTCACGTTAAAATGATGTTAAATGTCCTTGTATTTGATACTCTTTCAGAGCGAAATCTGAAACATGATGTCATAGCACCATCATGACGCGCTGAGTTTGAAGCAATGCTGTACACAACTATAAAACTTGGCATAGTTACATGTAAGCTACAGAATGGCGTCCATCTTGGCAGCTTGATTTATTTTGTAAGTGTTCTCGGTTTCCCAAGATGCATTGCGGTATATTTTGAAGATGGCGCTTGTGCATAATGGGATATTTGAAATCAACAAAAAATAGTCTGTTTATTCCGAAGAGAAATTTTGTGCGTCAGTCACAAGGTCGAATTCAATGCCTTTTTGATTGAATTAGATAATATTTCAGGGATGAACAACAAAAAATCCTTTACAAAAATGTACAGACCAATGTATATTGTAAATGTGAGGTCATTGGATGTTTTGGATGTTGACAAAATTCGCACTGGAAAGGTATCAAATACAATGGCATTTTGCACCGTTTTGCGTGGTTAGAGACTTGTTTTCGTTTTTTGTTTGTTTTAGTTTTTCTACTTTCATAAGGGCTCTATCTATTGAGAATCGATTGCATTGCAAAACTTATTTCGAATTTGAAACCCATCTTTAAAAAATAAGTAGTAACAGCGATCTTAATCTACCCGGCCATAAACAGGATCGGAATATTAATTTTATGTGCGCAGATAAGATGGTAAAGACACATCAACCCATCCAAAACAAATTAAAAAGGTGATGTGGCTTTACATCTAGTCTCTGCACCACCCCCATCAGACTCCACCCCTTCCAGTCACAGTGACGCTGCCTATTTAACCCTAATGTCTATACCTGATTTGAAATCATTTTCCATCAACTGAACTAATTGCGTGATCAATAAATAGGTGAGTCATGACTGGTGGCCCTTTATTCGTCACAGTTATACATAATTTGCCCGTTTCAGTCCACAAATATGGGAAAAAATAAAAAATAACTTTTCCGGTCTCGGTATGATCTACGGACTCAGAGTAGTTTTTGGTTGATTTCTATCGAGAATGAAATGATTTGAAACCATCTTAAAATTTCAGGAAATTCCCAACTACACTGAGACTAACTGAATAACCATCTCATCACATAACACAAACACTTTAAGTGGAGTGTTGTAGAAAGATGCATTATGCTCAGCGTGAGACTAGCAGATAAATACTTTTGTTTTATGTCAATTTATAATTTAAGTTTCCATTGAGACTGCCGAAACAAATCCTCTACTCCCAACTCGCTGAAGAGTTAAAGGCATCGTACACGTTTGGAAATTGTCAAAGACCAGTGTTCTCACTTGGTGTATCCTAACATATGCATAAAATAACAAGCCTGTGAAAATTTGGGCTCAATTGGTCATCGAAGTTGCAAGAAAATGATGAAAAAAAAACACCCTTGTTGTACAAATTTATGTGCTTTCAGATAGAATAATAAAAACTTCTTGCAAGAAGTTTTTATTATTCTAGTGAGAAATTACCTCTTTCTCAAAAACTACGTTACTTCAGAGGGAGTCGTTTCTCACAATGTGTTATATTTTTAACAGCTCTCTGTTGCTCGTTACCAAGTCAGTTTTTATGCTAATATATATTTTGAGTAATTACCAAACGTGTACGATGCCTTTAAGAAGACGAGGCCGCCCTTGCCTCCGCTACAAGGATACAATCAAGAGGAATCTGACACAGAGGGGAATCGACACAAAGTCCTGGTCATCCCTAGCATCCCAAAGAGCCGACTGTGGAGAGCGGCTGTCAAGTAATGAAGGCAGTCTTCGTCTCTAGGTGACTGGCAGCATGATGATATTATTTGATATTTCTTTGTACTTCTTGGTTCCCTGAATCCATGGCTAGTACATTTTGCATGTGCAGGAGTAAACAACAATTTATTTCAACAAATGACTTTCGTCTTGAGGCTATGCAACCAAGGCTGTATGTTTCGTAACCAGAAAAACTATCAAACACATCTGTTTAAACAGCAACTCTTAGAACCTAAATTGATACGGGAGCGAAGGGCCCTTTTCTGTGCGTCTTGGAAGCAGTTTCTTCGTTTAACCCGTCCGCCAAAGATAACCGGAGTGGCACGGCGTTTTCGTAGAGCGACACGCTCTTGACTTGGGACTGTGGAGCTGCCGGGGACGATACTTTCCTTCTTGGGGACGGTTTCTTCGTAACACCCTGTGATAGACTCGTGTCCCGCCGGAGAGGCTGGTAGGAGGATGCTGACATCGGTCTCCTTCGACTGGAGGTGCTCTTTCTCCTTGTCGGGGAAGTCATGATGTGTTTGACTTCCTGCAAGGGAATGGAGATTTCGTGGAGGGGCTGCCTGTCATCGTCGACTTCGGGGGAGCTCAGGCGCCGTTTGATCGGCCGACGTAGACACGCGACCAGAACCATGGACAGGACCAGTAGTATGGCTGTGCCGACCGAAGCTGTCAACGCGATCAGGACGGTCAGGAGCGTGCCGTCGTGCATACCACCGGGTAGGAACTCAGCATGGCTGTTGTCACTCCCTGTGGCGTCTTGCGTTAAGGTATGTGTCCGGTTCTCCCGTATGGTCTTTTCCAACATGGCATTCCGCTGTGACAGGGGAATCACATCCAGGAACGCAGTAGCGCTCCGTTTCATTAACAGCACGTTTTTGACGGTGCAGCGAACCGTGTACTTGGAGAAATCCTCCCCGAGAACGTTCCGGATTGTCATTCTCTTCCCTTCGTCTAAAATCTGGAACAGGTCTGGTCTCTCGACGACTGGGTGACCTTCGTAATACCATGTGTACTCCGTAGCTGGGGGTACCGACTCTGCCTTGCAGTAGAAGGAGACCGACTCACCGGAGACGACTTGTTCTCTCATTGGTATGATCGAAATATTTACCGGCATGTCGAAGGGTACGATGCTACACGAGGCTTGTTTACTGCCCACTGCCGGATACTGCTCCGTGCATGTGTACACAGCCTGGTTATCCATATCGCCAAGTGTCTTCCGGAAAGTCAAAATAGTCCTGTCAGACGATCGGACTATGTTAGACGCTATCGCCTCGTCCTCCAGCGACCAAGATAATGTCGTTATTGATCCATACACCTTACTGGAGCAACTGAATTGAACTGAGGTACCGGGCTGCGGGTGATGCGGCTCGATCTTACACATTGGCGTACCCGTTGGAAGAGCTCGCGGCACAACCTCCACTTTGGCGAAATTCGAAAGAGTGCGTTTGTCCACGTTGGTTCGGCTGTACACCAGGCAACCGTATAATCCACTGTCAGATGTGGTCGCCTGGCTTATCCGTAAAGTGTACCCACCGAACGAGGCCTGGCCCGTCACCGAATAGCGTCGGCGCTTGTCAGCAGTCAGCGCCGCTGAGATATATTTCCCGTCCGTCAGAAATGCTTGCTGTTCCCGTCGATTAGATTCCAAGTGCACCCAATGGTGGTAGTCGTACTGCGTTAGGGGGTAGTTTATACCACATCTTAGGGTAACAATCTGCCCTTCGAAAGCGACAACATCAGCGGGGTAGGAGATCCAGGAGACGGCCTGGCTCGGTGTTGGCAACCAACCGATGATGACAGCTACGACAACCATTGTCCATTGCCCTAGCATCTTTAATTTCAGATTGCTTCAAGTACTAGCCGCTAGACGAGCCGCTGATATACAATGCAGTTGAACCAGTACTAGAGCATATACCGCAAATAACATTGGTTCGTGGGGATTTATGGCGGTCTTCGCATACTCCCTGTGTCGGTTGCTGCCATTCTGAGTCATAGTGCATCACCCATTACGAGGAGTTCCGGTGAGTTTAAGCACTAGTCCAATGCTCAAACGTTGCTTTGACACGCTACGGCCAGAACTGTTGGATTGGGCCCGTCGTGCCCAACTTCCGAAAGCTGTTTTTAAAAGCATTATTCAAGCTGTTGATCGTCTTCAGAGAGGGTGAGAGGGCACACCAGCCGACTTTGTTTATATATAAACAATCATAATTAACCAAATCAAACACGACGTGTCAATGGCAATAGGGGGCCTACATCTCGATCGAATAGCAATAATATTTGCTGCAGAGTACTATTTTTTAAACATTTATGAAAAGCTGAAGTGTGGTAGCTCTACATCGACCAGGGTACATTGTATATAAAGACACGAACAATTATATTGTGTATTCAGATTTGTTTACTCTTGATGAACAACTTAATCTGTGGAAAAGAATACTTTGTAAATAGGAAAGAAATTCGCAAGTGACGCTTTAAAGGAGCACTTTATCACTAGGAATAAAGTGTACTTTAATGACAAAAGGTCAGCTCGATCGCTGAGGTAGCGGGTGATTGAAGTTTATGGAAAGGGCATTGGCGTGGGTTAAGGATAAGTGACAGGGTAAAAGGTCAAGTTTAGGATTAATATTTTTATACTGAGGTCATGGTTAGTTTTATGAAAACTATGATTTATCTTTAGTCTTATCAAGTCAAGGTCCCCTAATAGTGAGGTAATGAGGGGAAAGGGGCTGCAGCACCCCCCCCCCCCAACCCTTCTAACTTCCTATAATGAGATCGGAAAAAATGCACACATGAATGGTGCGATACGTTAAATTAGCAACCCCCACCCCCCCCCCCTCCCACACACAATGTATGCCTTTGGCCTGGCTTTCCTCGTCCCAAAATGAAAATATCTGGCTCAAGCCAATCTCCTATACTATCTGTGTACACTGCAAAAACTGGGGTGTTAAAATTGACACCATGGGTGTTGTCACATATAGACACCGAAGAGAGAATACAAATTAACACCATATGGTGTTAAAATAGCACCAATGTAACTGTGTTGGCAAAAATTAGTGTTATTTGAACACACTATGTTCTAAATTTTGATCCTTTTTGGTATCTATATTTGACAACACCCATGGTGTCAATATTTTAACACCCCAGTTTTTGCAGTGTAAAATGCCAACGAGTTGTTGATTGGGTCGCAGCTACTATTAGTGAAAGATGGTTGATATACGTTATAAACCCCTTGCATCAACCTCGTTCCCATGGTGTACGATCTCGCCGCGCCATTTTGTTTTCTTTCCCAGAATGCCTTGCTCGATTATACACCCTGGAACTGTGAAACGAAAGTAGCCCATATATTTGGCTATTTTAATTAGTCTTGTGGTTGATCCATTCTGTTTTAGAGACTACGCAGAGCTCAAGTCATAGAGCAACTGGCACCTCCCATTCTTTTTCGATCTTGTGATACGTCTAACTGTATGCAGTTTGGGGAGACCATGTAAAGACATGATTTATTTGAAATGTATTGCGTCGAAATACTTGCATTTTTACGCGCGTTCTACGTGCATTTTTACGCGCGTACTAAGAGCCCGACAAGCGCCCTACACAAGCGCCCGAATGTAATTAACAAGCGTGCACGCAAATCAGTCACTTTTGGGAGCCAATCAGCGTTGATTTTCAGTGCTCCCTCCCAGGGGTTAGTGGTGAGAGGTATCGATACGGCGCGCTGCCCATGGTAGCGAGGCTGCCCTTGCATAGGCTGCCATCCGCGCTGAAGCCAAACAATGGAAACGTGGACGCATGTACGCGCCGCGCATAACTCTTAGCCAATGATGGGGCTTTATTGACCTCAGTGAGGGCGCTGTTTGGTCTTATGACGTCATATGCGGGAGTTCTATATGACTGGAAAGATTACAGGTACCATTGGGGTTACATCCAGAGGTGGCCCTCGGGGATAGGCTATTGCAGTTGAAGGTATTTCAACGGGTATTTGTGTCATAGCCTTCGAGAAAGACTCTGCTAGGGTCGAAACGTAAGGACATTAACTATTTGTTTTGCATTTATACCATGGTCCTTTTGGTTGGTAAGCCGTTTGCAACAGCTAATTCTGTTTTCAAGTTTAAACTGTTAATACATACATTAACTAAGACCAAGTTACAAAACAATTCAATATTAGTTACAAAACATGTTATCTTACAGTGGACCATTTTCATAAATCACCAACAACAAACAAATCTTGACATTCCAAAATAAGTTGAGGATTTTTTCCAAGATACTATAACTCACGGAAATGATATGTTGGAATACCGAAGCTTGGTCAAATTCGATCGATTGTTATAAATGGAGTATTATATTCTACGATACAGCAAGTAGTACGCCATGGCACACAGATATGACACAACTGCGTCCAATCTTGTTCTCACAGGAAGCACAAAGAAAGCGAACTTCTCAGTTAGACAAGAAGGGAAAAAGGTTGCTGACCCTCACTGCGCCTAAGCACAGTCAGGGCAACCTCGTCCCCATGGTTTACTTTATTTCCAACCATGTTTACAACAATAAACCCTGGGAGGGAAACTCCTTACTTGGACCCTGATTGGATAACAACTGGTGTACAAAAGTCTAACGTAAACATGTTAAGTTGTACTCATTCAGTTCACCATGTTCATAGCCAGACTGTTCTAATTTGCATACGTATCCAAAAAAATGGATATGCAAATGATCCAATACCAGGGTGAGAGAGCGGTCAACCTCAACCCTTGGGGACGAGGTTGCAGTCAGGGGGAACCCCGGTCAACAAAATCATTGGATTAAAGGCAGGGTATACTTTTGGTAATTTGTCAAAGACCAGTATCCTCACTTGGTGTATCCCAACATATGCGTACAATAACAAACCTGTAAACATTTGGGCTCAATTGGTCATCGAAGTTGCAAGAAAATGATGAAAGAAGAACACCCTTGTTGCATAGAATTGTGTGCTTTCAGATGCCTGAGAAAAAGGCTTCATGCCTGAAGCCTTTCTCAGATTCAAATTTTGGGGTGAAAAATTACCTCTCTCTCTGAAACTAAATTACTTCAAAGGGGGTCGTTTCTAACAATGTTTCATAATATCAACAGCTCTCCAGTGCTCTTAAGATGCTTAAGCAGAAATAAGCAGGGTGCCATTCACAAATTGTACATGTGACATGGTATTTTGGCTGGTAATCTTATTCTGGTAAGCATAATTATTTTGTGCGTATTTTTGTGATTAAGTTAAAGGCACTGTACACGTTTGGTAATTACTCAAAATATATATTAGCATAAAAACTGAGTTGGTAACGAGCAACAGAGAGCTGTTGATAGTATAAAACATTGTGAGAAACGACTCCCTCTGAAGTAACGTAGTGTTTGAGAAAGGGGTAATTTCTCACTAAAATAATAAAAGACTTCTTGCAAGAAGCCTTTTATTCCTATCTGAAAGCACACAAATTTCGATGACCAATTGAGCCCAAATTTTCACAGGCTTGTTATTTTATGCATGTTGGGATACACCAAGTGAGAACACTGGTCTTTGACAATTACCAAACGTGTTCAGTGCCTTTAAGCAGCTCTATGAAATTGGGCCCAGATGAAAATCCTGGGTTAGACAGCTGTATCGATGTCTGTTTTTTGTCACACTTCGTTTGGTCTACATTATGGCTTGAGCGTGCACGCGTGTAAAGCGTGTTGCGTGACACGCGTAGGTGGATGGGCGCGTGGGGCAGAATTTTAGGGAGAACCGCGTGGCTTCCGGCGGTCAATGTCAACTGAGTAGACCCATGAAAGACCCCTGGAGTGAGGATGAGTACAGGGGTGGCTCATCCAACCACCAGCATGACCTCGTCTTCAAAGCAGTTTATAACCAAGTTATACACTAAGCTCTAAAAGCTCCCGGTCAGAATTGACCCGGAATTCAGGTCCCAGGGGGGTCTGACCTTTTTTCGGTCAGGCTGACCCGGAAGGTTCAACAATTCGATTTAAACTGGGATTCTGCGTCAGTTTGACCCATTTCTGACCCGACACTTCTTAGAGTGTAGTTCCGGCGCTGCATTTTCATTCTCCCTATATAATTGTAGTCAGCCTATTGTCTTCACACCCTCCTTTCCAAACAAGCCCCTCCCAGCCACTGCTGGGCCTCTCACAATGGCGACTGAACAGATCAAAGAAAATCATTACATCGAGGAAGAGCCTTCTTTAATTCTCATAATCCACCCGAAGTCCCAACCCACTAAAAGGTGTTTCCTTTCTTATGCTTTTCTAAACCATTAGCGAGGATCTTGAACCGGGCGTTGTAGTAATCGCTTCGTCTACTGCGTAAGCGGACCGTGGACTAGGTCAAACTCTACCATTTAACTCCCGACTTAGAACGCTAATCAAACCCAAAGCTGTCGATTAATGGTGACTTGTATAGTCACTCTTCCGTTTTCCCTCGTGTTTTCTGTAATCGTCTGTTTCTGAAACGAAACATCTTTCATTGTTTTCCCAACCGAAACTAAACTACGGATCCCTGGCCCACTTCTGTCATAACCCCCCCCCCCCCTTTTGCAGGGCCCTCGCACGTGCTATCCACATATCGAAACGAAACTGACCTGGTCAAGTTCCGTCACACACCTGGTCAATAATTGTGTCTCCGCAACCCTGCCCCCACCCCACCCCCCCCCCCACCCCAGCCAAACATGGCACCTCGCCGGGGTTGTATATTACGACTTAACACAGTGACTCAATCGTGTGTATTTCCCCCATCACTACTATCAGTCCTCTCTCTCTTATGTCATTTTGTTAACAATGTACTCCCTATGTTGTATTTTTAGCTATCGCACGCATTTTGTTTCCAAATAATGCACCACTACGCTAGACACAAAATAAAAATGACAGAGAAATGTTACATTGAGGCACACTCTCGACACACCAGTGCTAAAGGTGAAGTAATTGTTGTCTCTGCTGACAAGTGGGATGAATTCAGCTTATAAAGCTCATTTTCACAGATTAAAAACAACTGTCTTGGCAATCTCGGTGGCATAATTAAAATGTCAGAAGTGCAATCATCGGGTTGAAGGTTGTCACCGCGTTGTTACTGTACGGTATTTGAAGGGTCTGTGTCATGTGGTAATGACTCTGAAAATTAATGGCAATAAAAACTTACTTGGTAAGAAGTACAGCAGCTTTGGAAAGTATAATGCATTTTGAGAAATTTTTTACTTCGAAGTACTGCGGTTATGGACAAAGATATCACTTTTTATCCCCCAAAATTTGAATCTGTGAAGCGTTACTGTAGTAACGTTTCTCAGAATGTTTATTCCAATTGCAGATTATTATTCCTGCGTGGACATAACCGCTCCAGATTTTCGGCAATATCTTAAAAAAAACGCTACCACCTTTTGAAATGAAATTTACACAGGTTAGTTTTATGGTATATCTACAACGAAGGATTGAAACAAACTGTGGGTTCCAATTACCAAACGTATACAATCCCTTTAAGGTTGACAGTATACATGATTTTACACAATTTTAGAAGTGTTTCTTTTTTTTCTAACATTTAAATTACTGGATCACTTCCATGAAATAAATAAAATGACAGCGCAAACAACATCTGCTCCAATTACAAAACAAACAGTCAAGTACCAAAATTTAATCTTTATTTGCTCCTGACGACAACCCAAAATTGTGGAGTATTGTTTTTATATAAAAATTAGTTACAACGGTATCAAATCCAACCAGGGACCTGAGAAAAAGAAAAAAAGTAAAAAATCACCAGACTGGGCAAATCTCGCGAGCATTTGAAAATGCATGTTACCTTGCGTTTAATACAAGGCTCTAAACGTTTGAAACAAATTCACGTGCTTTCAAGTTGGAATACGGGCGAAACTTTCGCAGTCCATTGGGCTTAAAAAAATACATGTACACGGATTAGTATTGTATAAAGAGGATACAATTAATGAGACTGGTTTTTAAAAAAAATAATCACACTTAAGAAATACTACAATACCATAGGACATTACAAACTATTTATAGCTATTAAAACAGCGAAACTTCTTGTTCTAAAACAGTTTCACAGTCGCCAGAAATAGCTACAGACGAAAACAGAACCATGCTGTTAGTGATAATACAAAATGGCCGGCCGCCCTAGAATTAATTGCCCGTTCATGTGGTTAGATTTAGAGGTGCAGGGTGCATCCAACCTCGTCCCCATGGTTTACTTTATTTCCGACCATGTTCACAATAGTAAACCCTGGAAGGGAAACTCCTTACTTGGACCCTGATTGGACAACGACTGGTGTACAAAAGTCTAACGTAAACATGTTAAGTTCACAGCCAGACTATTCTAATTTGCATACGTATCCACAAATTTTGGATATGCAAATGATCCAATACCAGGGTGAGAGAGCGGTCAAGGGGACGAGGTTGGGGTGCATCTGATTTGGCATTTTTGTAGCCGGTTTGTTTGAAACATTAATAACTACCAAACAGTTCCCTTCCAGGTTCCTAGATGTTTCTTATAGAAAATACAAGAAAATATTTAAACCCCCCCCCCCCAGAAAAAAACAACAACAACAAAATATTGATTTTGTCTTCTATGCAGGGTCACAATTCAATGTTACACGAACTTAACAAAATAATAACCATGTTCATTCGTTGTAGGGATAATACTACATTGACTTGTTGCTAGGGTTCCCTTCTAACCCCCCCCCCCCCAACCACCAACCTAGGATGTACCCCCTCTCCCCCCCCCCCCCACGAATGTTTACTATTTTCAAGAACAGGGTCAAATTCATTGTTTTCTATATAAAAGAAACGGTTTGTTTATGGGTACCGGCGCTATATAAATTGTTCTGATTGTATGATTGGAACTCTATGTTAAAACCTGACGTGGGATTCAAGAAGTTCATAATGTACAAACCGATCAGGAAATTATTTCTGCTTGTTAAAATATTTAGTTTTCACCCTGTGAAGTCTGCAATAACTTGTAGTTAAACATGTATTTTTTGTGGGTTTTTGTTAGACATGAGACAACTGATGCACATTATCTTGTCTGCAAACATGAGCCAGTAAGAATCTATTTATAACCACGTTGATTATTCACACCTACAGACACATTTGACTGAATTATAGACCCATGCTTTTTTCTTTCTTTTAAACAACACGAGCAGCTTACTTTCCACAGTTGAATGCCGTACAATAAAGGGGGAAAAGGAACTGGACAATTTGTCGACATCATTTTTGTTTAACCGGTGCTTCCGTTTGCAATTACTGTGAACGCTTCCTGAATTAAATCTATCTGATCAATGTTTGGAGTAGTTTTGCACAATATGTTAGATCCATCTTGTTGTTGCCACAAAAAATAGTGTCGTCTTTCGTGAACATGTGGGTTACTACAAACGGCCCAGTTACCTGTGACTAAGGTTTCCGTTGTACATGTACATAGCTTGAGACCATTCGTTGTATACGAGGAACATGAACATAAAAATGCATAGCATCATAACATGGTGACCGCAACCGTAACACAGGGCTTGGGGCTAAACGATTCGGTCATTTTTATTCTAAAATGCTCAGACAAAATGGATATCGCTATTTTAGAATTTCAGAAAATTCAGATAACCATTAGGCCTACTTATCAGATGACGCGCTAGAAAGTAGAAACCCTATTTATATGTGTTCATTTTATTTCAATAAATTGGTTGTGTTAATTTCTTTGTTTCACCTTTCTGTTTTTGAGAGGGCAGTGTCTATCTTTCAAGAAGGCTACAACAGCGCGTGAAAATAATATGATAATCTAGCAACTATGGAGATATCTTCGACGTTTGGATGTTATCATAGTAGTGTGTCTTCATAAATGAGTTCGATTCCAAAGAGTATCCTTCTGTACTCTTTGATCGTCTTTAAGAAATCTCATAGCTCTAAAACTCGGTGATTGTAAAGATTTCATGATTTCTTAGAATTAAAAGACGATCCTTTGTTTATAATAATAACAATAATACAGCAATAGAGCATTATGATTGACGTTGAAGAGTAACACATATAAAAAGTACTCCCGTGTCAAAATTGACCTGGAATCCGGGACCCAGTGGGCATGACCCATTTCCGGGTTAGGCTGACCCGGAAGCGAATTTTTTTTTCCCCTGAACCTTTCGGGCAGTACAGTGTACATTTGTATAGGGCCATTGACAAAAATCAAAAAGTGGTGTTATGTGACGTCCTCGCTCTGATTGACTTAAACTCCATGGACACTGCCTGAAAGGTTCAGGGGGGAAAAAATTCGCGACCCGGAAAATGGGTTTGAAAAGGGGATTTTTTTTTTACTCAGATTCTATGTCAGTTTTGACCATTTCTGGGTCATTTTGACACACATTTCTGGTTATACTGACCCAGAAATGGGTCAGGCCCAACGGGGCCCGGATCCGGGTAAATTCTGTACGTCTCATTCAATGTACGTCTCAGATGATTGAGATAAAGAGGGTCTATTTACAAACAAATTAAATCTAGTTTTTAAAAAGAGGTATACAAAATTGTTAGGTTCTGAAGTTAAATATAATAAGATACACGTGTAATATATTTTTAAAATGTTGTTTTTAAAAAGAGTATAAAAATATTTCCAGAAAACGGAGTTAAGAAAGGGAATTAATTGCTTTGTTTTCGATTGTAATTAGATTTTAGGTTAAGAAGTTCTAAAAACTGTTCTTCTACTTGAAAGTGTGGCACAGACAAACGGGGCACGAATGTACTTCTCATAGTTATTTTGTTGTTATTGTTGTTGTTGTTGATGTTGGCTACATGTACATGTACAGGATGTGGGGAAAAGAAGACTACATGTAAAAGCCAATCTACGACCGTGGTGGTGGATGACTCGCCACAGATAACGCCATTCCCTTTTGTGTGTCCTTGTGGACAGGGAACAACCAAGAGCGAACAATCCCAACCCCACGGCTACGGAAGTAGTAGTTGTCGGTGTCATCAACAGCGCCCTCTGCCAGCTGCTCCGTCGACTTGGCTGTGAAGCCACCCGAAGACGATCGCTTACGGAGGACGGCGATCGATACGAGCACGGCGAGAACCACAATGGCTGCTGCCGCACTGCACCCGGCGATAAGAGCAATGCTGATGGAGGACTGCAGCACGGCCTCCTCGGTGTCGATGTCCTCTTCGGTGCCTGCTGATTCCTCGTCGCTCGGGGCATTGGGGCTCTCACTGTCCGAGCTACCCACCGGTGTCTTTTCGGTGGCCTGAGGGCGTCCAATGGGTGCATCAGTCACCACTGCGTATACGGGTTGGACGTGCATCACAGCTTCGGCGGCTACTGTGCCGGTTGATGCATCGACAACGCACATGATCTACAGCGGGAAAGTGAAATTTACTTATTTCATTATATTATTTCATGGAATATGAAGTTACACATAAATGCTGAAGATTGTTTCATATCTACCTTATTCAAATTATTGAAAACATAGAGAAAATAGGCCTAGGGATTGTCAACTGCTGTGACAAATCAGTTTGACAAAGATTAATCTTTCTGACAAAGAAGTAGCACCAAGTAGAGCAAAGATAATTAAACAATGGTTTCTAAAAAAAACAATAGCAGATATTTTGATAAAACAGTGGTTAACGTTTGGAAATGACCATCAAATGGAAACTGGAACAAAAATTGTCCAGCAAAGTATGGTCCGTCTTTGGACTAGTATTGAGTCAAAAATCGAGTCCAAACTCAGACAGTCTCGAGTCCAAACATGGACTACAGTACTCGAGTCCGAACTAGAGACGTCTACTCGAGTCCGAACTCGGACAAATACTCGAGTCCAAACTCAAGACTACTAGTACTTGAATATGTGCTTGGACTATAGCTTTTGAGTCCAAAGTTCGCACTTGAGTATAACAAGTCCAAGCTCAAAGCACCTCAAAGAGTCGGTCGGAGTTCGGAGTCCGAACTCGGACTGGCCCTTTGAGGCAAAACAAAGTGTCAGTACTCAAGTCTGATTTTAGACTCGAAAACGAATACGGGCAATTAAAGACATGTACCAAATGCCGACTATGACTTGGTGTCATGTGCCTCGATTCAATTCATGCAACCTGTTCTGCACATTATTCCAGTTCTAGGAAAACTCCCACCACACCCTGGCAACACCAAGTGTCAGGATTTACCCAGCTTGTTCCGTATAATTGTTATTTTCCGTTATGAATCTTTCAATTTCAGCAGAAGGCCATGCAAAGCTTAGGGTATGATCATTTCGAATTTAGTTCCTAATTCCTGACTCGCCTGTGGTTGCACTTCACACCTACAACTACACGTTTGATAATATATTATACATAAAGACCTCACTATAGGCAGAGCAGCCATCTTGCCACTCTCTCTAAGATACAGTGGGAAAGCTAATACAAAATAACAGTTCATATTCACGGTATAGTTTAATGGTAAAATTTAACACACAGTTTTAGGATCATTACGTTCAGCAGACATTAGCTTAATCATGAAGAGTAAATTTGCCCAAAGTTAAGAAACAAACAAACAAAATGATGACGTTAAAAAAAAATACACTTGTCATCCAATTCCACAAACGGAAACCGAAAGTGCAATATTTGGCGGCCATATTGAATTTACATAATGCATTTTAGCTTGTCACATAATACTTCAGACTTACATTTTGTATATTCAATAGTTTTACAGTATATAAAACATACAATGTAAAAAAAAATGGTTACCAAGGAAAACATAATTAAGTCCTCAACAGAGAGTAAAATATATGTTGAGGATGTAAATAAAGAATATTCAATAGAAAGTGGTGTGTTCATGTACATATTGACAACAAGGTGGGCTCAAAACAAAATTATGACAACAAATACTATGATGTTTTGTTGTACCCATGCACGGGTGTATACAGTACTGTAAAGGTCCTATACTCAGTGCTTTCCCCGAGTTCTGGGGAAAAATCCACATGCTTATTACATGTACTCGGATGGGGTTCAAACCCACGACCTTTGCCATTCTAGAGCAGATATCTTGCCACTGGACCACCGAGATTGCCCAGTAGCTAGAGGCAGTTCGTCTCCTTTAATTTAGCAGCGGGTACTGCAACAATTAAAGAGATGTCAAATTTGAAATTCGAACAAATTGTTTATTAGCAGTAGGCTAGATTAAAAACAAGTTATAGGTTACTCTTACCTGGCGAGACTCCTCCACATCACCAACATCATGGATCAATAAGATACTGCTGTCTCCGATCACCTGTACCGACATCTTTCCGTCAATGAACTTCTTCACCTCCTGCCCGGCGACGAACCACTTGAAGACGGCTCTGGGAGCCGACTCGGCACTGCATAGGAACGACACCGACTGCTCGGTCTGGACGGTGGTCTCAGCTGGCACAAGGTTCATGGTGGGCGGCCCGTGGACTACGGTGAACGGACCGAGGCGGCAGGTGCGAGGCTCGGCCCAGAAGCGCTGGGTGCCGATGCAGATGAACTCGGCAGCGTCGTCTTCCTCACTGACGGTCCACGCGTACCTGTTTTGAAAACAAAGGGGACATTTTTTTTACAAAAATTCTGCTGTCGTTTTGCTTCAATTCAAAACTAAAGCGAGGCTGAAGGAAGCAATATGGCTGCCTTTTAAGAGAACGTCTATATTTTTCACATTGTTCAGGACGTACGTTCCAGCATGGAGGTAGCAGTGAGTAGTACCATGGAGGTAGAATTAGACCTCCATAGTATCTTTTATGGCAATCAATTAGTCAATTAAATTGTTAACAACAATTAATAATTAATAATAAAACCAAGGAAAGCAATATGTGGTGGATTTCCCAGTTGAGTGACAATTACTGCATGGATGCGGCCATCTTAAACACAAATATCCAAACCGAGGCAGGGAGGGATAATGTTCTAGTGTGTCTCATTATCAACTTTGCCATCGGAGTAGTTTTACTAAACTACTGATCCTTGGATATACTGCTAATAGCCTTTATGTGAATATTAATACATCATTAATTTCCGAAATTGTACGGGATCTGACACACTTTTTATAACCGTTCAAACATCTAATATACAGCGCTAAAAGAAACAATCACTACCCCCAAAAAAACAAAAGAAGTTGCGAAACAAATTCTTTTAAAAGTGTCTCACAAGCTGCTGGTTACCAATTTCAAAAAAACATTTCATAAGTACACGAAGTGAACTAAAGGTTAATTATTGTTGTGTTGTTTTCACAATAAAACAGTTCATTGAAATTAAAGGCATCATACAGGATTGGTAAGGATGATTAAAAAAAACATTGTTTAATTTTCGTCTGAAAGCTTACTGATTATGAAGTTCATACAAGAACCTATTTTCTGTAAAAAAATTTCCCTCTGGAATGAAGTCATATTCGAGAAAACTGTATTTGAAAACCTAAAACAGAAAACGCATCACTGATTTCGGTTGTTTACAACCAAAATAAAGGACAATGTGTTTTACATGCTGAAAATTGTGCATGGTTTTTCACTATTTTCTCCTGATTTACACAACGGATTAAGTCCAAATTTGTACAGGTTGTTTTATTTCATGTATAAATAGTTGATGACAAAAAAACAATAAACACTGCCAGTGTCAGCTTTACTAATCCAAAATACCTTTAACTGAAACATTCCCAACTTCTCTTATTCTCATTGCACTTTCTGTCGAAGTAGCGATGCGCAGTGTACAACCTATCTGACACAAATATACCCGTGTCCCTTCAATTAACTGAATCATCAAACATTGAAGCCTATTAGCGACCGTCTTAGATGTGTCGCGGGATCATCCCCCTGTGTCTATTGAGTACTGTAGTGAGGTGTACTCAAAATTGGTACATTGACTTTTATTTTAGTGAACACCCTTTGTGGTGACGACTGATAACGGGGTGACTGTCTGACAAAACTTCCGGCCCCACCCCTGAGCACGGGTACATAATAATTATACCTCGTGCATTCACTATACTTCCCTTAATCCCGTCTTGTTACAAGACATGTATGCGTTATTAAAGTATGGTGGCCCTGAAGGGACATCGAACATATATATATTTACGTGAATTTGTATGTAAATATTCACGTTTGTTGCCCCAAATCGCGAATTTTGGGTAAATGTTTTGGAAAATATTTGTGATTATTGCCCTTGTCGCGAATATATACGTATTTTGCAATCGTGAGTATTTACATGTACTTAATTATAAGTGTTCGATGTCCCTTCAGGGCCACCATATTAAAGGCAAACTGTATCATCGTCAGGGTTCGATTTTGAGATACAATTCCACAATAAGACCGCAGCGGTTGTAGCTCAAAATGTTTACCGGACCAGAATTTATTTTACAAGTCCAGAATCTCAATGAGAAAGAGCTTTCTAAAAAAAAATAATAACATGTAGGCCTAAACTAATTTTTATTTGAACAAGCAATATGCAAAGATTTATCTCATTTGTATTATGGGTAAACTATTTTAATACTCAAAGGAATTTTATTTACCAGACTCAAAGTCAACGTTTGAACATCATTTCTTTCTGTTAAAGATATTACGAAGTGTGGTATTCAATTGAAAAACACAAGACGGCCGGACTTGTCTGGTCATGAGTTTACTGGCCCGGGGCTAAAATCACTTGCCTCGAGCTAACAGGGATATTCTCATGGTGTAATGGCAATGAGAACAACGTCTTTATGAAGACTAGGAACCACAATTTCCTTTTTGACGATTTAGGAATGTGTTAACAAAAAAGAACAGGTGTTGCAAACTGCGTATAGCAACCAAAAGGACCTATGGTGTAAATGCAAAAAATAGTTAATGGCCTGACGTTTCGACCCTGGCAGAGTCTTTCTCGAAGGCTAAATGACAAGACAACACACATGAACAGGTATATAAGTGTAACAAAAGCATTCAAGTGGAAATACATGAATAGAGGCAGAGAGCAAACAGACCAGGCAAGGGGTAAACAATGAATAGAGAGACAGAGGGGGGGTTGGAGGGAGGGGCTGGTTTGACCACAAGAAGTTGGAAAAACACAAAGGACAAGATCAAAGGTGGGAAGAGGGAGAACAAGTATTTAATTAGTAACTGGGGCAGGTTTAAAAAGGGGGATATCTGTGGGGAAAAGGAGAAGGCAAAGACTAAATAATTGTAACACAGTTTTCAAAATGTTGAGATTAATGAAAATGCACGCTTTGAACTGAAACGCTTTAAAATACATTGTGTTTTTGAAATTTGAAGTTTTTCTTGATGGTTTAGCCTAGTACTAAAGCCAGGTAAGTGGACTTAGATAATTTTGACATACTCAGAAAAGTAATGTGAATAACAACTGGGAAGAGCATTTAAAACAAATTTTAATTACAACCAACCATCGTTGTATAACTTAAGGTAGGTTTTTGTAGCGATCGTCGAGTTAAAAAGCCTCTAAAATAAAACAACGTGACGTCGGCTTTGCATGGGTCCGTCACAAGAGGGCGTCCACGCTTTTTTAAGGGAGGACTAAATAATCGTACGGTTGCATTGTATTATTGAAAATACCGCCCTGGCATGCTGACCGTGTGGTACCTTAAATTAGAGCATGGGGAAGGAAGGAGGGACAATTACTGCCTCACAAGAAGATTAAATACTCCCATCTTCAGGATAATAGATAATATATATTTTGTATTTCTTCATGAAGGTCCTGCATGCATGGTTTAACATTGCATTATCAATGACTACTTGAAATGTGAACCATCATAGAGGTAGAAAACACAATCAATCTGAGCAGCGACTTGAACAGCGTTTTATGAATATTTAATACCAGGTGGTTGTTGTTGTTTACGAATAATCTTTATACAATCTGGAGATACGAAATAAGTGCAGTTTTCTAACAATTATTAGAGAAAAATGCCGAAACTGACATCGCTATTTATATGACCAAAAAAACATTATAAATTTTACAATATTTTTGCCAACATGAAGGAAAAGAAGCGTCAGATTCGACATGTTTTCTTGCCTTTCTGAACCTGTCAGCTTCTTCCCATAAAGTGAACGTCATTACGATAAAGAATAAAGGACAACACGTAGAGGAATATGAATATTCGATTAATCCACAATTATTATAAATTCAAATCATTAATGTTCCCCTCTGACTACAGACTACTTACGAAATTCCTGTGGCTGTTTCCGTTGCCTGTACAGCTACGTCTCCCTTGTTCAAAAACAGCTCAGCTTTTGGGTTTCCACCCTCAACATCGCAGGACAGGGTGACTCTTTCCCCTACGGCAACCTCATTGGACCCCACCCCGGTGCAAACTGGGTACTCCACGGCAGGGGCGGCAAAGACCTGCAAGTTGGCGATGGGTGAGATGAGGCCACTTCCCCCGGTAGTGGCCACACATCTGAAGGTCCCGGAGTCCTCAGCCCGGGTATGGGTGATGACGAGATGGTAGTTACCCTCCTCAGCGGCCCCGATGGAGTAGCGGTTCGTGTCGACAGAGACGACGGTGAGGCCTCGGGTGATCACCGTACCGTCTTTGACCCATACAAACTGGCTGGACAGCAGGCCACTCACGGAACAGTACAGCGTGACTGTCTCGCCATAGATTGCCGTCGTATCCCTTGGCTGGATCCCGAATCTTGGCGAGTCGTCCACGGCGAGGACTAGCGACGAAGACGCCAGAGCTACCAGGAGGAACAAATGCATTTTCACCCGCTGAGTTTCTTCAGGAAAAGGTTAAGATTGATAGGTGTTTCGCTGACCAGAAACTTAGAAGTAACTGCCTGTACTTTAGGCTTGCACACACGTATACGTAAGGGCGTTGGTGTCTTCAGAAAGACCTGATTGTGTACTGTCAAGCATTCCAGTCCTTGGCTCTATTGTTATGCTAATCTTTCACAAAGCAAGAAGAATTCTTAAGTTAGAGCGTAGAGCAAGGTAGAGGGGGCACATGAATGAGGCCGAGTTTTTACAACAATTATTTGTGACTAACTACGTTTGCCACACTATTTGGAATCAAACCTATCTACCAGTAATAACAACTCAACTCAATACAGGTTTGATATCATTCCATAAAATCACCAAAATGTTAACTTCCACTCGTTGAAATGCCACCACTTTCTGAACTTTATATTCAACCATGAAACAATTATTGTACGCCCATTGTTCAGGAGTGAATAGCAGTTACGTAACGCGCCCTCAACGAAGCAAAGCCTTCAGAATCGGAAACTTAATCCGAAGGTTCGCCGAGTAAACTAAATGGTATAGCGCCCTCAGTTGACCACATAATAATTCTGCCAAAGTTCATGGTTGGTGAGACGTCATGGGGGGGGGGGGGTAAACATGAACATCAGAGTGAAGCGTTTCTGTTACAAAGTGTTTTTATTGGAACAGAGAGGAAGTTAATACGCTACTGTAGCAACCGTTGCTCACTAAATTTATACGGTCTAATGAGTTAGAAATTGTTGTCCCTTTGTGGACGAAAAAATATGGGATTGGCAATAAATGTCATTGTCAAATAAATATATCTAACTTTCAGTTTGAAAGCTCACTGATAATTCGTCGGCTGAGTGCTATAAGGTCATTAATTGCAATTTCACATCCGTAATGATCAAAAGGTCATTAAATGAAAAATGTGTATAAATTTGAAAACAAGAAATCAAAATCAACAAATAAATGAATGTTTCTTTTTGCCAAACAAATACTTTAGAGACCATTGATCAATAAACTCCATTTACCGGTAACTCCAAAATATACAAAAGCAATTTTATGAAATCCATACAATTGCACTGCAGACCTTATAGTCCTGAGTAGATGAATTGCAGTTCATACCAATAGTAGAGGCATAATTTCGCCTGAAAGAGGTCAAACTATTTGAAGACCCACTGTATAAAACATTGTTACTATATGCTTCCCTGGTACTGGCCTCTTTTGTGATATCGATGTTGTGTCATTGCGTTTTTATTTTTTATTTTAATTTTTTTAAATCACTGGGAGATGAAAATATAATAATAGTTATAACTACAGGAGGGGGCGTCACACACGGGTGGAAATGTCCAACAGTTAGCAAGTTTCTGGGGACCGCTCTTATTTAAGGGAGGCCCTGCATTTTTCCTCTTGTACAGAAGATACCCCTCCCCCTAAAGTCCTCTAAAGACATCCCGAGATTCCAAGCACAGTGCACGATGCAGACACATTGGGGGGGGGGGGTATACGCCATGCCCCATATCGAGCACCAAATGATTTGGGGAAGAGCAAGAGGAGAGTTCCGAATCCCCTGCGCCCCCCCCCCCCCCCCGGTTAGCAAGATTTTGTTCCTACGAACTTGTTGTCCCCATACGGGAAATTAAAATGGGCTGGTGGAGGATGATTCAAAAGAGGGCGCTATCAAAAGAAGTTTGTACACAGTTCGCCGTATGGGGGTGGGGGGGGGTACAAAAAGTTCGTAGGGAAAAAAATCTCGCCCCGGTTAAGCAACTGTACTTAATTAACCACCCCGCTTTCTACCGTGGTGGTAAGTCGAATCGGATGCATCACTCCAAACCATGTTTGGTCATAGTATAACTATTAACCTCGTTCTCATTTTCCTTCCATGGATTCGTTAGTGGGTGGAGACAGGTGTGCACCACAAACCGTGTCCAGGATTGGTAGCAAAAGTCAAAGCAATGAAGAAGTAATCAATACATGAACCATAGAGCAAGGACCAGACAAACAACAAAGTATTCTCTTGGACAAGGCTGGTTTGATTCAGATCTAGCAACCTACCTATTACAATGGGTATTGAGCTATAGGACAAAACGGAAACGGGGTAAAGTCACCAGCCTTGTTTCTGTTTCCGTGTGATATCAATCGACTTCCGTTATGATGTCAAATAGATACTGGAAATAAACATGTCAAAGGTCAGGCTAAAAACAAAAAAGATTGGGACAAACTCTGAACCACAAGGTAACTTCAGTCTGGCGGAAATGTAAAAATTACACAGAGTCAGCCAAAATCAAAAGCTGCATAACAAATAATAATGGTCGTAAACAAATTGTTGTTATACCTATAGTGATCCCCAATTGGGAATAGTTGATACTCCTGACATTAGAAGGTTCCAATTAGGGTCGAACTATATATCCCAGTAATCGGGATGCCCAATTGGGATGGTTTATAGATCACTCCGAGTCCAACAATATTGAGAAAGTGAAAATTGCAAACATCATAAGCTTTAGTTTTTTATTTAGTTCACTTAAAGTTTACACTGTTTTGTATTTGTTTAATGGAATGCGTCGACTGTTTGGATATAAGGTAGGGGGGGTATACCTCCTGGCCCAATGTCAATGTTCTGCACTGAAAACACTGGGGTGTTAAAATTAACACCGTGGGTGTTGTCACATTATAGATACCGAAAACAAGAATCAAAATGTACAACATAAGGGGTTAAATAACACTTATTTCTGCCAACACAATTACATTGGTGTTATTTTAACACCCTATGGTGTTAATTTGATTCTCTCTTGGATGTTATAAATGTGACAACACCCATGGTGTCGATTTTAACACCCCATATGCTGTGTGCTTAGTGCCAAGATCTGCGCTTACGGCCCATAGAATCATGCGCCTTTGCAGGGTGCCGTCCGTAAGCGCAGAATTCCGTGGTAAGCGGTGAAATGGAAACTTGATCTCAACTTTGTAAAGATATTGCTAATTAGCATCACAAGTAAGCTTTGTGTTAATTTGCATAAATAAAGTTCCGGTGATTCTGTTTTAAATCTTGAACTTTAAAAAAATTAAATTAAAAAAAGTTAAGTTAAATTAAAAAGAACGTTGCTTTAATAATTATTTTTATTAAGAAAAATGTAACTTTGTCTTCTATAATAGACTGTGTGCAAGTCTCGTGCGTCTTCGAACATTGGGACCCGTTAAAGCGCGTGAGTTTGTGTCCTTCACGCGTTAAAGCATCGTACGTGGGACCAAAATGGTCCCAAAAACGTTCGAATACGCGCGAGACTTGCACGGTCTATAACCAAAAATAGAATTGAAAAACACTATCAGAGATAACAATAATGTTTTTAAAGGGAGGGTATACCTTTGGTAATTATTCCAAAAATTAATGATAAAAAACTTACTTGGTAAAGAGCACTGGAGAGCTGTTGATAATATAAAATTTGATAGAAACGACACCCTTTGATGTAATGTAGTTTTAGAGAAAGAGGTAAAAAAAAATTACCGGAAAAAATTGAATCTGAGAAAGGCTTCAGGCATGAATCTTTCTCAGGCATCTGAAAGCACACAATTCTATGCAACAATGGAGTTTTTTCTTTCATTATTTTCTTGCAACTTCGATGACCAATCGAGCCCAAGTTTTCACAGGCTTGTTATTTTGTGCATATGTTGGGATACACCAAGTGAGGATACTGGTCTTTGACAATTACCAAAAGTATACCCTGCCTTTAATATTGACTCAACCTAATGAAAGAACTAGGCCGATAAGCCACGTGACTTACGGTCACAATATTCTGACGTATTCTCTTAACATTTTATCATTCATTAATGTCATGTCCCCAGTGTCTAACACATGTATTAAAACCCAGATCTCATTATACCATCCGTGGGCCAGTCTATTTGACCATACAGCCTCGGTTTGACAACACGATTGGATGGGTAAACAATAAAATGGCTGCACCATGTGTGATACTAGAGGTTAATGTGCAGAAGAGTAGAGAGTTGTGTGGAAATTTCAAAGGAAATTCGCTATACTTCATTTTTATTGCAATCAGACTGTGTGATTTAAAGGGATTGTATACGTTTTGATAATTGGAACCCACTGTTTGTTTCAACCCTACATAATTGTAGATATATACCATAAAACTAACCTGTGAAAATTTCATTTCAAAAGGTGGTAGCGTTTTTTAGACATTGCCGAAAATCTGAAGCGGTTATGTTCACGCAGGAAGAATAATCTGCAATTGGAATACACAATCTGAGAAACGTTACTGCAGTAACGCTTCTCAGATTCAAATTGTTGGGGATAAAAAGTGATATCTTTTCCATAACCGCAGTACTTCGAAGTGAAAAGTTCCTCTAAATGCATTATACTATCCAAAGTTGCTGTACTTCTTACCATGGAGGTTTTACCTCCATGTTCTTACCAAGTAAGTTTGTATTGCCATTAATTTTCAGAGTCATTACCAAACGTATACAGACCCTTTTAATGAAACACTACCGTAATTTAATTTAATCATTAAGTATAAAAACGTATGTCAAGCGTATAGACCCAAAACATGTCTGTTTGGGTTTCCAAAACATGTTTGTTTGTTGTTTTTTTCCGAAAATGTAATTAAGAATGGTTTGATTTGATGTTCTCCATTGATGACTCCGTCTTTTGTAGTTGTTAACTATTGTCAATGAATTTAAGCATGAGGTATGAAATTGTTGTCAATCATACACTTCAAAAACTGGGGTGTTGAAATTCACACCATGAGTGTTGTCACATATAGACACCGATCAAAATTTACACCATAGGGTGTCAACAAAACAAAATTTTCTGCAAAAACAATTACATTGGTGCTATTTTAACACCCTATGATGTTAATTTTTGTTCTCTCTTGGGTATCTATATGTGACAACACCCATGGTGTCAATTTTAAACCACCTTTTTTGCAGTGTATTATTTCTTTCTTGTTTTGTAGCAAGTACTGTCATAACTATAACCATACATAACTTAATAATCGCCGTGTGCCAGGAAGACGGGCGTCAGGCTCTAAGGCCGTCTTTCAGGTTCACAAAGTGCTTTTTCCAGTAAAAAGAAACGGTCGTAAGCAATAAAATGGCCCCTGATGACAACAACAACAACAACAACAACAACAACACAAACAACAACAACGGCACTACCGTTAAATTGTTGTTGCTAGAATTACCCCAAAAGAGATGTTATACCATTCCCATGCAGAATTTAACCTTCCTATGATTATTAATGAATGGCAGACAACCGATCAAACTTTCACACTCAGTTTTCTTGGAAGCAATTTTGCACATAAATTGCTTACGCCCTTTCTATGGTAACTTTTTGTTAAGTCCATCTTTCCGGCACACGACAATATCTAGCAAACTAGGCCAGTATTTTATAGGAACAGATTAAAGGCATTGACACGTTTGGTAATTACTCAAAATATATATTAGCATAAAAACTTACTTGGTAACGTGCAACAGAGAGCTGTTGATAGTATAAAGCATTGTGAGAAACGACTCCCTCTGAAGTAACGTAGTTTTTGAGAAAGAGGTTATTTCTCACTAAAATAATAAAATCTTCTTGCAAGAAGCCTTTTATTCCTATCTGAAAGCACACAAATTTGTACAACAAGGGTTTTTTGTCTTTCATCATTTTCTTGCAACTTCGATGACCAATTGAGCCCAAATTTTCACAGGCTTGTTATTTTATGCATATTATTGGGATACACCAAGTGAGAACACTGGTCTTTGACAATATTACCAAACGTGTTCAGTGCCTTTAAGAAGAAACAATAATAAATCATTGCTAAATTTTTAAAAAGTAGCTCAATTTTTATGAAAATAAACATTGTGTCTCAATACAGACGTTCAAAATGAAACTTGAAGTAATTATGATTTACAGTTCATTTTGAGACCTCTTCAAAATGAGAAACATTCAACTTCGCATGTCCAGTTCTTAGGTCACTAATTGTCTTTTCTTATACATTCTCAACAATCTTCAGTAACATGTACACAGCAACATTTGTAAGACACTCTCAAAAAAAGTTGCCCCTTTTGATTGCTATCTTTTGACTTACGGCGGGAACTTTTTTTCCTTCAAGAATAAATTGAAACGCTCTTTTCATGAAAGACTCGTAAAAGCAGACATGCGCGTACAGAAGTTTAAAGTTCATTTTGCTTCTTTTTTGACAAGGTTTTAGAGAGACTAGATCGAATTTTGAAAAATCTCAAACAGCTTGAACAGATAGATGTTGTAAAAGTCCCCGTTTCTTTTTAATAAGTTCAGCAACCAAAGTATGTGTGAGCTTTTGTACCGTCTACCCTTCCTCAGGGAGGGGGGGGGGGGTGAATGACATCGACGAGAACGAGAGCTTGGTTCGATCAGTTCCAATTCCGGTTCAAACCTCAACATGAGACATCTTACGACTGCAGTTGCAGTTATTGGAAGACTGCAATGAGTAGCTGTTGTCCAGGTTTTTGATGAGGACGTCATCTTCGCAGTAACCGGACTCCGGGGAAGCCACGGAGTTCTGCGACACTTCGTTGTACTTCTTACGGGCGGATACCGGGGTCAGCTCGGCGTACTCGTTTTGCTCCACCACCGGTGAGATCTTCGGTAAGGGCCGGCCCGCTTGACTAAGTGCAGAGTCGCTCTGTTTGCGCTCTTTCACTTTCACAGGCGACGAGTCCAGGCGTTTAGCGGGTTGGTGAACCGGAGAGCCGTTGCTTTGTCGGCGGGTGTAGTGGTCTCGGTGCTGGGTGTGACCAAGCGGTTTTCCGAGGGAGTCAACGCTGTATTTCCTGTGGGTTGGGGAGTCAGAAGAGATGCCCCTCATCATAAGTGCCGAGGCGGAGTCCAGGCTCTCTGTGTCAAACATGTGGTCCCGGCTGTGGGAGCGGCTTCGCCCGAGTTCGTAGTCCACTCGGTCCAAGTAGGGCGTGCCGTGCCGGGAGATGTTCCCGAAAGAGGCAAGAGAGTGTACGTCGGCGTGGAGATTGTCCAAGTCGGTCACTGTAATAACGGCCGCTGGTCGCTTCTTCCTCTTCATAGCGATGATGACCAGAGTTATGGCCAACATGAGCAGGGCTATGGCTATCAGTATCAGAATAATAACGTATGGAGTGCTGAAAAGATTCGCCGAGGCCGATGTCGATCTAGGTGGCGTTATTCTAGCTGTTGGGGGTCGAGGAGGTGCTGTTGTGGGTGGGGAAGGAGTGGTTTCCTTAGTAACGGAGATGGTAAATGTTGAGTTCAGAGCGCCCATGTTATTTCGAGCCTCACATATCACTACTGTACCATCGTCCTCAGCTTTCAATTTGCTTAAAATCCAAACCATTCCCGCTGTGCTTTGCTCGCGTGACTCGTCAATTTGCGGTATAGTGTACCACCTGAAGTCTACTACAGTTGGGTTCGCCTTCGCATTGCACAACAGCAAAAAGGTACTCCCAACCTTTGGTGATGTCTGACGGGCCTCGATCTTGGTGTCCATCGGCGGGAAAAGAACATCAAGAGGTCCAACCTCACACGTTCTCGGTCCATTTAGAAGATCGTGGGTAAGGGTGCATACGAACGTTTTCTGGTGATCTTCCACAGTGATGTTTCGATGGAACTCCATGCCGATGAAACCTGTAGTTGCGCTGTCCGCGTCAGATTCCAGATCCGTTCCGTTCAGCGTCCACTGGAGCTGCGCGGCCGGCTCCCCAAGCTCCGTTTTACATCCGAACTTTAGCTCCTTGCCAACGGTCAAATCACGAATTCCGCTATACTGCGGGAAACAGGTTGGGTAGTCCTCGGCTGGTGGGTACTGGACAACCAGTTCCACCGGGGGGGACTCCACGTCAGCGGCACCGGACGGAGCCCGGAGTTGGCACTTGAACATATCATGGTCTGAAGTGAGGATGTTCGTTATCTTTAAGCTGTAGTTACCCTCCGAGGGCTCGCCGACAATGGAGTAGCGAGACGAGTCCACGGCAGATGAAACGATCGCCTCGTCGTTGCTGATGACTCGTCCGTTCTTGAGCCACGACACTTCGTACAAGCCCTTGTTCATCACCTTGCACGTTAGGGTTATCGAACCTCGCACGCGCACCGTGGATTCCCGTGGGGGAATGGCGATCATAGGGACGGCATGGCAAGCCATCAAACACAGCATTAGTAGTAATATAAATCTCAACATATCCATCGTAATAATGGAATCACTGACTTCACAGTCAAACCAAACTCCTAGAAACAGTCAACCAAGGAAAATAAAGTTCAGATGCAGTATTCTTGCTGCTAGCAATCTGACCAGTCGTTGACAACTCAATTCAATATTCACGACAAAATGAAAATCAACGGATCAACTCAAGTATCTCAAAATAAAATGGCACAAGTCCGGTCGACCAGCTACCTATAAATTGCCAAATCAGTAGTGCTGAGATACAACTATGATTGTTACCACCCACTGCTTCCGTTCTGTGGGTCCAATCTCAGCACAGTGCTTACCGCAGATTTGTGTGCCATGCTTACAGGTTTAGTACGCTTGTGGACTACTCTGCATTAGGCTATTAAAGGCCTGAACACGTTAAGTAATTGTCAAAGACCAGTGTTCTCACTTGGTGTATCCCAACATATGCATAAAATAACAAGCCTGTGAAAATTTGGGCTCAATTGGTCATCGAAGTTGCAAGAAAATGATGAAAGAAAAAACACCCTTGTTGTACAAATTTGTGTGCTTTCAGATAGGAATAAAAGGCTTCTTGCAAGAAGTCTTTTATTATTTTAGTGAGAAATTACCTCTTTCTCAAAAAACTACGTTACTTCAGAGGGAGTCGTTTCTCACAATGTTTTATACTATCAACAGCTCTCTGTTGCTCGTTACCAAGTCGGTTTTTATGCTAATATATATTTTGAGTAATTACCAAACGTGCACAGTGCCTTTAAAGCAAAGGCGCGCTTAGCAAGTAACGTGACTTACGCATGGAAGAAACATTACCTGCTTTAGCCATGTTGGTGGAAATTATACACCCATGCTATAAAACGTATAAGTACCAAAAATACGCGTATATAGTCAGTGTTTTCTCAGATTCTGTAAGCATTGATTGTTCGCTTACGGTAAGCACGAACAAGAGCAAGGCGTGTTTTTATAATTTTGTGTTTGGCTGGGAGTTCCGGTTCAGAGGGTGTTGTCTGGTTCATGGAGATGGTTCCGGTTTCTAAACCAGAGTGACGAAAACTGTAACTAGGATAGTCGAAACCAAGGAAATCGTTTCGGGTAAACCAATATGTGTTTATTCATCATAGGAACATGACTGGTTCAAAAGTTGGAGGGTGAACATGTGGTGTTTAATTTTGTTCGTTTGTTTATTTTTCTAGGGGTTGAACCATCAATGTATTGTGTTTTAAATCTGAGCTTGCAATTTGTATAATTGTTTTAGTAACAGGCCTGTTGGTAAATGCTTGTTGTTGTTGTTGTTGTTGTTGTTGTTGTGGGTTTTGGTTTGGGTTTTTTATATAAAATCTTATCCATTGTTTTCTAAAGGCAGGGTATACTTTTGGTAATTGTCAAAGACCAGTATCCTCACTTGGTGTATCCCAACAAACGCATAAAAGAACAAACCTGTGAAAATCTGGGCTCAGTTGGTCATCGAAGTTGCACAAAAATAATGAGGAAAAAACACCCTTGTTGCATTGCATAGAATTGTGTGCTTCCAGATGCCTGAGAAAGAATTCGTGCCTGAAGCGTTTCTTAGATTCAAACTGTTTGGGTGAAAATTTACCCCGTTCTCTAAAACTGCATTAAGGGTGTCGTTTCTGACAATGTCTTATAACATCAACAGCTCTCCAGTGCTCTTCACCAAGTAAATTTTTATGATCATTATTTGTTGGATTAAATACCAAAAGTATACCCTCCCTTTAAATATAATATTAATGTATATCTTATATTTTTAAAATAATCCAGCCTTTGGCTGCGATGTTTGAATGTTTTTAGTAATACAAAATAATAATAATTCAGTAATTAATTTTGTGTTTAAGCTAGGGTGAGTGGTGGAGGTTCAGGGGTCTGTGTATAGTAGGTGTGGGGGTGGGTAGGTATGCACACTCATTCAAACAGGGGACTTACAACAAAAGGGACAATATTATGGTCCCCGGAAGGGTGAAGGTTCCAAGTTGGAAAATGAGACCTGCTACAAAAAAGTTGGAATACAAAAAAAACCCAGGGATAATAGGAGGTCCCCGAATGCAGGTGTTCTCATATTCAGCACCTTATGGAAACCAAAGACAAAACCAAAGAGGGAAAACGAAAGGTCCCCATAGGGAATCCTAAAGACTGGGGTGCTCCATAAGGAAATGTGTGAACAAAGTCTATGGGAAACTGTTAAGTGTAGGGACAAAGGAAAGAACAAAAAATGCTCCACAGGGATGCATTTGTGAGAATGAGAGCAGTCGCTCCAATTTTTTTATATTTTTTTTTCAATTCATGCTATTTCGTTTCATTTCTGTTGCTGTATTAATTTTCATTTCCTACTTTTAAAGGACGGCCAAATGAAAATAACATTTAGGTGGCATGACTGCTATCTGTAAACAAAGTTGTTAGTAATTGTTACTGTTGTAATATTAATATTGGCACAATTTTCTGTACAATCTTCAACAGTTTCATATTGAAGTATTTCACGAGAAACTCAGTACCTTTGTTATTCTCCAAACAATATAATAAGAATGATTCAAACTTACAATGTAGTGAAATTTACAAGCATTTAATAATTTATACAAATGTGTTGGTTACATGTTCATTAAAATAAAAAAACTGTTACCGCAAAAATACACTTTAGAGACAATTTATACCAGGGTCGAAATTCATAAAGCTGTCAAGCACAAAAGAGACCTTGCTAAGCAGAAACACAGGTTACCAGCTAAAATAACATGTAATGTTAATTGTTTAGGACTGGTTCCCTGCTAATTGTTTGCTTAGACGCTTTATAAAATTGGATCCTGGGTCCCAATTCCATAGAGATGCTTTTAAGCACAAAAAGAAGCTACACATGTAAGCACAACAAAATTATGCTAAGTAGAATAAGGTTACCTGCCAAAACACCATTCCACATGTCCGATTTGTGACTGGTAACCTGCTCATTTATGCTTAGCGGGAAGTTGTTAAGCAATATTTTCTGCTGAAGCAGCTCTATGAAATTTGGCCCAGGAGATTAGTTTGTTTTGTTGTTGCATGGATGGAAGAGCCTGTTTCAAAGGAAAATTAATTGATAAGAAGTATACAAATGTTTTGAAAACATGATAAAACCCAAAACTCTCATTTCAGTAATTATGCAACAGTATTGTCTATATACATGTACAGTGGCATATAACTAGACATTTTCATTTAGGGGGGGGGGGGGGTACACACACAGGGGTTGGGGCCCTTTTGATGTATCAAACCATTCATCCATGCATTTTTTTAAATTCATTTCAAAACAGCCCCCCCCCCCATCGGTAGTGTTTGTAAAATTGTTTAATTATCATTGTTTTTAATTTAATTTATGTTGTTTAATCCATTTGTTGTTTGCTTGTATTTCAGCGCCTTGAGGCGGAACTGATCTGCAACTGTTTGCGCTTTATAAATCTCTCTTTATTATTATTATTAGTAGTAGTAGTAGTAGTTAATAAGCAGGACAGTTCTATTCAGAATGAAGCAGTCTCCCGAATTCAAAAATCTCCTCAGCGGCAGTAGAATAAATAGCACGACAAATTCTCAAAGAACAAATCTACACAGCAAAGTAGATATACACGCATGGTGTTGCCGCAAACTGAATATACTTTTCAATTGCTGTTCTCAGGAAATACAATATTGTTCCACAGAAATTTCTCCCTGTATATGTAAATGATTGTGGCATGTCCTGGCTGAGCCGTTTTAAAGACTACCAGACTCAAGCTCTGGTGTTTCTGATCCACAGAGTGTGGGTTCGAGTCCCGGTCGTGACACTTGTAACCTTAAGCAAGACACTTAACCATTATTGCTTCGCCTTCGGATGGGACGTTAAGCCATAGGTCCCTTGTGTTGTGTAATGCACGTACAAGAACCCAATTACACTTATCGCAAAAAAAAGAGGAGTTAGCACCGGTGTGTCCGGCAGTGGCTGCTGAATGTAAGGTGCTACATAAATCGGTCTCATAATTCAAAGAACTCAAAAACCAGTCTTAACGTAATTCTGTTTGTTCAAGCACCTTGAGTACCTTGTTGGTAGATACGTGCGCTATATAAGACTATTATATTATATTACATGATTCTGCTGTAAATCTGAAGTGAGATATTGAACAAAGACATTGACAAAATAGGGAAGCTGCCAACAGAGGGCTAGATAGCTCAGTTGGTAGAGCACCCAAACCTGGAGGTCGCAGATTAGAATCCTGCTCTAGTCCAGTTTTCTTTGTACACCCCACTAAATTTGATTTGTAATTATCGAGTCAGTTTCCCTTGTGGATTGTTGACAAACATGAATTGAGTACAGTAAAGTGTCCTGGCCTAGTGGTTAAAGGCACTGAACACGTTTGGAAATTGTCAAAGACCAGTGTTCTAACTTGGTGTATCCCAACATATGCATAAAATAACAAGCCTGTGAAAATTTGGGCTCAATTGGTCATCGAAGTTGCAAGAAAATGATGAAAGAAAAAACACCCTTGTTGTACAAATTTGTGTGCTTTCAGATAGGAATAAAACTTCTTGCAAGAAGTTTTATTATTAATTTAGTGAGAAATTACCTCTTTCTCAAAAACTACGTTACTTCAGAGGGAGTCGTTTCCTACAATGTTTTATACTATCAACAGCTCTCCTTAGCTTGTTACCAAGTAAGTTTTTATGCTAATATTTGTTTTGAGTCATTACCAAACGTGTACGATACCTTTAAGAGCACCGGACTCGAGCTCTGGTGTTTCTGATCAGCAGAGTGTGGGTATGAGTCTAGGTTGTGCCACTTATGTCCTTGAGCAAGGTACTTTACCATAATTGCTTTGTTCTTTGGAAGGGACATTAAGCCGTAGGTCATGTGTACTTGGATTGGAAGTGCCTTTAAAAAGAACCCAGAATACTCATCGTGAAAGAGTAGGGGTTACCCTCGGTGTTTCTGGTTCACATACAATGTAGCAAGCACCCTTGTTTACAGGTTTCCTCAGGCTTGGGAGCTACATGTACAGCTGATTAAGTTCACTTATGAGACATCCTTGGTTTCATTACAAGAAATATAAAATAACAATATAAACTTTTGCTTTTCTTGTGGTGGTTATGGACGGTTTACTGACCATTTTTTAGTTTCAATGTTGTATCACTTTACACTCGGCAGAAACTTTCCGTAGTTGGTCCAAAGCGTGCTCAGCCCTTTAGCTTCCTGCAAAACCAAGTATACATGTAGAAACAGGAAGGATTACCTCCAGGGAAAAACAGGTGATCATAATGAAAACAACACTTTGTATAATTGTCAAATCATGGTTCAAAGTAGGGCTCGAAATTAACACTGGACCACAGGCCCTGAGAAATTCCAGCGTCGGGCCAGTAAACTCATAACCGGACAAATCTGGAGGTCTTGTGTTTTTCAATTGAATAGGCCTATAATAATGCTACGTCATAGTGTAATATCTTTGTGAAAAACTGTTGACTATGAATCTTATAAAAAACTTCAAATTTACTTGAGTATGGACATTGTACAAATGAGAAAGATCTTCTCTTTAGTGACTGTTCAGCTCATTTTGATTTCTGGTCATGTAACATAAATTCTGGTCCAGTAAACATTTTGAGCTACAAGCCCTGCAGTCTTGTGGAATTTTCAAAGCGTGCAAAGCATGGCAGTCCAGACTGTAGCACCTTGAGTGGAGAGTTCATAGTTTGTGTAAAGGCAAAGCGAAATGACATTGAGAACAAATCTTGCCATTGTCTCAGTTGTTGCAAGGTGAAAATGCTTCACTTTTGCATTTCAACGAACTGACCATTAGTCAAGAAAAGAAAAAAAAACAAGAAAATGCATTTATCAGCTTGTTATAGTGTTCATATTTGTAATTTATATTTATTTTATTTCTCGGGCAGATAAAAAGTACAATAACGCACAAAGGTAAAAACAATTAAAGATACAACAAGTGCAATTAAAAACACAGAGGAAGGGGAGAGAACCAGCTGGAGCCCCGAGGTATTCATTCGACATGATTGGGAAACAGTTTCTATAATCAGGGAGATTTTAAAATCCGTTCATTAGAACATGGAAAGATTGGTTTAGTTTCAGGGAACTTTCTGTAGAATCACACAACCTTACAGATCAGGTTTGTAGAATCCTGCTATTGTTGTTCTATTATTTCTATATTCTAAAGAACTCCTCTGTGGGTCCAAGTTGAACAAAGAAAAACTTTGTGGGGTCTATTGTTCCATTGTGTGAAAGACCCCACAGGGGCCCTTCAGGGCTCGAATTTGGGGGGAAAATTCACATTGACTGTAGGGCTTGAAGCTCAACATTTTTACTGGACCAAAACTAATTTTACAAGACCAGATGCAAAATGAGTTGAACAAGCACTAATAGAAAATCTATCTCATTTGTCATGCTACTTTGATACTCAACAGAACTGAAAGACATATCAGAATCATTGTCAACATTTTTCACAAAGATACTACACAATGAGGTGTTACTGTTATCAATCAATTGAAAAACAAAAGACCACCGGGTTTGTCCAGTCGTGATTTTACTGGCCCGAAACTAAAAGTACTGGCCTTGGGCCTGCGGTCCAGTGTAATTTCGAGCCCTGGCCCTTCCGTAAGCCCACTCATTATTAGGAACACATGACAAGATATTGGCACACATAGCAGAGCTGGCAAATCTCCCTGGGCTTATGGGGTCTTTTAAACAATGGAACAATGGACCCCACTAAGTTGTTTTTTTGTTTCACTTGAAACCCACAGAGGAATTCTTTAGAAAAGGGAATAGTATAACAACAATAGCAGGACCCCATAAACCTGATCCGTAACATTTTGTGTTCGCGCATAATTTTACTACACATGGTGCGAGCGACAGTTCAAAGATTGCTTAGTAAAGCACATGAGTAGTAGCCGGTTGCACATGTGACAGTCTACTACGCATGCGTATTTACCCTGTGCATGACTACTTGCGCGCGCTTGGTAAACAGCAAAAATAGTAGGAAGTCCATACACTGAATTGCTCATGATAAATCCGAGAAAAGGGCCTGTATCTACAGTACTTGATTTGTTTAGTTATTCATTTCCAGAACTACAGGCCTTGAATTACATGGAGGCCACGGAGGCCATGGCCTCTATTGCCCCATGTCTTGGCCGTGGTGCCCCTTCAAAACTTTCCCATAGACATGATAGACTTTAGGATTTTCTAATGGAAGTGCCCTTTGCAAAATGAAAATGGCCTTGCCCTCTCAAAAGATGAAATTCATGGCCTGTGCACATTTTAGATAAAAAAATTACCCACTCACATGAGGACTCTATCTATTGGAAAATGAGTACATAACAAAATTTAATTTGAAATTTCCCTTCCTCTTTAAGATTTTCTAATTGAAGTGCCCTTTGCAAAACGAAAATGGCCTTGCCCTCTCCAATATGAAACTCCTTGCCTGGAACTACATCTTGGATGATTGACACCAATGAAAAGTTAAGGCATTTAGTAAGTTCTGGATAATTTGTTGTTTATCTTGTCAGGAAATGACAATGGGGTTTTCATTTCCCAACAAATATAATAGTACCATGACATGAAGAAAAGCTGCCCTGGAAAAATGGTGTGAACAGTACGTAAACAGGAAATCCTAAGACCAGGAAAGCTGATGACAAATAAAGGTGAGAACTTTTAGGATCCTGTCTCTCCCCCCTTTTTCCTCCCCCTTTCCCCACCCCCTTTCCCCTCCCCCTTTCCCCTCCCCCACCCACAGACAACTTGCTTACAAATTTGTCTGACTGAAAACAACTGAGTACCATGCTTCCAAATAAATCTCCATACATGTGGCCGCTAAATTTGAATTGAATGTAACTTTTATTTCCATACTCACAAAATGTTGCCTTAATAAACTCCTCACATCAAATATGGCGGCACATGAAGTACACCACATTATTGGCTTTCTATCAAGTGACTGTTTAAGTCCTACTGTATGTATATGTACATGGTTGATTTCGCGTAACGTATACATGAGGCGGTTTATACCTAGGGGCTAACCAGTATATTGGTGTGTCGTAGCCAAGCGGTTAAGAGCAACAGACTCAAGCTCTGGTGTTTCTGATCAGCAGAGTGTGGATACGAGTCTCGGTCTTGACACTTGTGCCCTTTAAAGGCATCGTACACGTTTGGTAATTGTCAAAGACGTGTTCTCATTCGGTGTATCCCAACATATGCATAAAATAAGCCTGTGAAATTTCAATGGGCTCAATTGGTCATCGAAGTTGCAAGAAAATGATGACAGAAAACAAATCCTTGTTGTACAAATTTGTGTGCTTTCAGATGTAGGAATAAAAACTTCTTGCAAGAAGATTTTAATATTTTAGTGAGAAATTACCTCTTTCTCAAAAACTATGTTACTTCAGAGGGAGTCGTTTCTCACAATGTTTTATACTATCAACAGCTCTCTGTTGCTCGTTACCAAGTCAGTTTTTATGCTAATATATATTTTTAGTAATTACCAAATGTGTACAGTGCCTTTAAGCAAGACAATTCCTTATAGAGCAAGACACTTGACTACTATTCACGCTTTGCACGGTCAGCCATTTACGTGTAGAGCCTCGAATTGGGGACAGCAGTGAATAACAGCATTATACAATTCTGTATTGTCACGGTAATATAATGACACTTTCATCCAAACAGATGCATAAATACAATACAAATGAAGCATGAAGTCAAAGTTCTACACGCATATGGCGGATCCGTGCACAGGGCGAATTGTTCCGTCCTTCGGATGGACATAAACCCGTAGTAGATCCCGGGCATTGTGTAATGCACATAAAAGAACTCAGTTGCACTTTTGATTTGAACAAGCAATGCGAGAAGATTGATCTTATTTGTCTTATGATTAAGTAAACTTCGATACTCAACACAGTTGAAAGATAATAAGACTCAAAACTCAATATTTAAAGGCATCGTACACGTTTGGTAATTGTCAAAGACCAGTGTTCTCATTTGGTGTATCCCAACATATTGCATAAAATAACAAGCCTGTGAAAATTTGGGCTCAATTGGTCATCGAAGTTGCAAGAAAATGATGAAAGAAAAAACACCCTTGTTGTACAAATTTGTGTGCTTTCAGATCTTGGAATAAAAACTTCTTACAAGACGTTTTTATTATTTTAGTGAGAAATTACCTCTTTCTCAAAAACTAAGTTACTTCAGGGGGAGTCGTTTCTCACAATGTTTTATACTATCAACAGCTCTCTGTTGCTCCTTACCAAGTCAGTTTTTATGCTAATATATATTTTGAGTAATTACCAAACGTGTACGATACCTTTAAACAACTTCTTTTGTTTCTCTTTTTTTTTTAAATAAAGATATTACAGAGTGCACTGAACAACACAAGACTGCCAGACTTTTCTGGTCATGACTTTACTGGCCCGATGCTAAGATTACTGGCCTTGGGCCTGCAGTCCAGTGTAAATTTCGAGCCCTGATTGAGCATTAAAAGCAAGTGAGAAAAAGCACCCCCCCTTAATCCAAAAAGCTCCTTGATCCTGCTATTCTGTATTAGTGTTTACTTTTGTATTTTATTTTCTAATAGATGTTTAATTTGCATCGGGGATTTAAGAATAATGTTTGGTTTTACCCATACACCGATATGTGGTCAGCACTGTATACTCAGTACTTTCCCCCCAACTTATTGCTGTACCCGTTGCTAAAATATAGGAGTCAAACTGCCTCTAGCTATCGGGCAATCTCGGTGGTCTAGTGGTAAGACATCTGCTCTAGAATAGCAAAGGTCATGTGTTTGAATCCCGCCCGAGTAAAATGCCTGTGGGTTTTTTCCCAGGTAACGGGAAAGTACCGAGTATTTAGTGCCTAACACACATCGGCGTATGGGTAAAAGACAAATTATTTCAGGCCCCCCTTCCCCTATCCCTCCCACATAATAAGGCATAACTTCCATCTCAACTCTCTTGGATGAGATTTTCTGGGTGCACTTCCTCTTCCCATGAATTTGACCAATTGTTTGACTCACCTTTATCTTGCACTCTGGCAGAATGGTCTCTAGCATTAACGGAGAAGGCTTCTCTGGACGCAGATACTTTCCTACCGGCAGAGAGGGCGGTAGTCCGTCTCTCAACCTGATAGAACGGAAGAAAAGATGAGACGTGGAGAATCACTAGGAGGAAATCAAACCTACTCTACTCATCCACTCACATCAAACCTACTCTACTCATCCACTCACATCAAACCTACTCTACTCATCCACTCACATCAAACCTACTCTACTCATCCACTCACATCAAACCTACTCTACTCATCAACTCACATCAAACCTACTCTACTCATCCACTCACATCAAACCTACTCTACTCATCCACTCACATCAAACCTACTCTACTCATCCACTCACATCAAACCTACTCTACTCATCCACTCACATCAAACCTACTCTACTCATCAACTCACATCAAACCTACTCTACTCATCCACTCACATCAAACCTACTCTACTCATCCACTCACATCAAACCTACTCTACTCATCCACTCACATCAAACCTACTCTACTCATCCACTCACATCAAACCTACTCTACTCATCCACTCACATCAAACCTACTCTACTCATCCACTCACATCAAACCTACTCTACTCATCCACTCACATCAAACCTACTCTACTCATCCACTCACATCAAACCTACTCTACTCATCCACTCACATCAAACCTACTATACTCATCCACTCACATCAAACCTACTCTACTCATCCACTCACATCAAACCTACTCTACTCATCAACTCACATCAAACCTACTCTACTCATCCACTCACATCAAACCTACTCTACTCATCCACTCACATCAAACCTACTCTACTCATCCACTCACATCAAACCTACTCTACTCATCCACTCAGAGCAAAGTATCATTATATTATTATACAGGGTGGTTAAAAAAAAAAGTGTACCTACTTTTGACAGCCATTTTCACCTTTTACTTATAAACGGTTTTGGTTTTTTTTTTGTATTTAATGAAAGTGGTGACTGTTAAGCATTAGTTGTTTTTAAAAAAACTAAGAAATCAGTTATTTTGTACACCTCGACCATGAAATAAAGGAACACAAAACAATATGGATCATACAAGTGCAATACAAAGCATTTCAAATGCAGTCCCCCTTCCATACCAGTACCTGATAAACCATCATAAACTACTTCAGTAGCCACCTAACATTCCCTGAGAAAATCTTCTCTAGATCCGCCCAATTGTACCTAACCGCAATGCGTAATTCGATCGTTCTTTTAGTTCTACTGTTACATCCTATTACTGTAATTTTAAATGAATGTACAGTTGTACTGTCAAAGTTCTGGAATGTTCCTCTACACAGTCAATATTTAGACAACAGTAACTTGGCAGAGGAAAGACGTGCATTTCCTTCCGTGCAGTGAAATGATCATTACTGGCCGTGAACTGCCCATGGCACTCTGTTGACTTTAATAGCATTACATGTAAGTGTACCCATTTTGTTCTTACCGATTCAACATAGCGTAACTTTACTGAGGCTGGAAGTTTAAAAAAGTCTGGTAACTTTTCTGGCTTGAATATTCAATTGTGAATTGTGATTTCAGTCAGGCAACTGAACCCCCGCCCTCCTCCAAAAAATAAATAAATAAATAAATAAAAATAAAATAAAAATGATTTAATGAAGATCATTGAATACTTCTCAGAGCAAGCTGAATCGTCTTCATTACGTACAGAACGCTGCAGCATGTCTCATAACTGCCACTAAAGTGTTTGACCACATCACCCCCATACTTTATCAACTACATTGGCTACCTGTCAATCAGCGAATTCAATTCTACTCACATTCAAGGCACTACATGGTTCAACACCACCCTACATGAAAAAGAACTGATGACGCCCAGTATGACAAGACAGGGCCCAATTTCATGGCTCTGCTTACCGTAAGCAAAGAATCGGCGCTTGCAGAAGCAGGGAATTCTGCGCTTATGTCAAGCGTATTTCACGGGTAAGCAGGAAATTTTTGCTTGTGCGCATGCGTACTCCACATTACAAGGCATTCTTCGTTTACACAGCTAGCGCAAAAATTTTGCGCTTGCACAGTAAGCAAAGAATGGCGATCGCAAGCGCAGAATTCAGCGGTAAGCAGAGCCATGAAATTTGGCCTCCGTCTGAGATAATAAATAATAATAATAATAGTGGCTTCTTATATAGCGCTCATATCCGTCACTCAGTGACGCTCAAGGCGCTTCAACATTCAGGGTATGTGGGGCTACGTAAGTATGAGACCTACTCCTTTACATAGCACCATGTAATGGTTTACAAGGTGCTGTGGCGCAATATGCAGCCAATCAAACCAGGAACACCGGGGTGAACCCCTTCTCTTTTCGATAAGTGCACTGGGTTCTTTTACGTGCATTACACAACACACGGGACCAACAGCTTTACGTCCCATCCGAAGGACGCAGCAATAATGGTTAAGTGTCTTGCTTAAGGACACATGTGTCACGACCGGGACTCGAACCCACACTCTGCTGATCAGAAACACCAGAGCTGGAGTCCGGATCTATCAGCAATACGCTTTATGTTCCCCGAACTCGCTTGGCCAGTTACGGGGACAGGGCCTTTTCCAACATAGCACCAAGACTTTGGAATTCACTTCCTGAAGACCTCAGACAAATGCACAACATCACTCTTTTCCAGCAGAAACTTAAAACACACTCGTTCAATTCGATAAAAGTTTAACTTAATTTCTACTAGACCAGCTCCTTTGAATGTTTTACAGGAAACTGCGCCTTACAAATGCTGTATTATTATTTACTTTAAAGTGACAATTAGATATACTTTCAAAAGCTGAATTACAAAGACAAAAATGTGTTTTCAAGGGCCTGTCGTTCCAGATTTTCGTCAATATCTCAAAAACGCTACCACCTTTTGAAATGAAATGTTCACAGGTTAGTTTGTTATATAGGATTAAAACAACCGAATGGTTCCAAATACCAAAGGTATACTTTACCTTTAATGTTGACTAAAAGTTAGCAGTTAAGAAAGAAAGACACTGAAATCTGCCCAAATGGAATGTTTTCGAGGAAATTACAAGTTGGGTGGTGAGAGTGAGTCGTATCAGGCAACAAACACTGTGCAGCATTGTAACGATTGTATTGTGACTTCCTTTTATGGTGGTGGTATGTGTGGTTGTTGGGTTGAATCAAAGTCAAACTTCAAGGAACCCTTCGCAAAGAATGTATCGCCAAAATTGTGTTTTATTTGTTGGTTATGACGTCAGGTACCTGTATATAGTGACAAAAAAGTCCTTTGTGTATTGTCATTCAAATGTTATCTTTCCCAGAGGTGCCAACATTTGCATCTTGCAATAAGGGAGATTTTGTCCAACAATCAGGGAGATATTTAGAATTACATTTACCACAAATAGACTCTGCAAGTCCTGCGCATATTCAAACATTGGGACTTGATAAAGTGCGCGGGTTTGTTTCCTTCACGCGTTAAAGCAATGTACGTGGGACCAAAAGTGGTCCCCAAAATGTTGGAATTTGTGCGAGACTTACTGTGGTGTTTCAAAATGTTTGAATTTGCGCGATACTTGCACGGTCTACAGAGAATAAGTTTCCATAATCAGGTAAATTGTCAACTTGTTCATCAGAAAATGGAAAGATTGGCTTGTTTTTGAGGGAACTTTCCGCAGAATCAGGAAAAGTTGGCAGCTCTGCTTTCCTTAAAAATACTTCACTGTAACAATTTTCCATTGGACCTAGCTGTGAAGAGATACCTTTCAGGAATTCATAGGGGATTTCTTTAATCTGACCATAAAAACTGAACTATTTCCTGAAAGCAATGCTTGGTCCAAAGTGGTATTTCACATCATTAGTCATTTCTGTGTTGATACAATATGTAAAGTTTATTTTCTATCTGAACAGGAAGTAAAGTTGAACAGTGTCCATTGAATGTACTAAAAGGCACGTAGCAAGCATACATCTACCTGACAGAAATACCCTGAGGGTTTGTTTTGCAGTACAATTTATTTGGTTGTAGATTCTATATCAATCACACAGGCAACTGACACATGACTGAATGCCAAGTCAACTGTAAAAGACATCAGTGTGAATTTCAACAGTCGTTGGGATAGAGGATACAGGCAAGGTTGCTAAACTGTGGTGTTTCAAGACTGTGAGCACAGGTGTCAATAAAAAGGTGTTCCTGAAGCATACAGAACATTGGTAGCTCCAGCAAACTGAATAACCGAGCAGAAAGTGACTTTAATCGCTGGTTTTCAAAACAGAGGTTTGTTACTCCTGAAACAGTAACAAAAGCCAGCATCGATCTGTAATACTTCAAGGTATAAAGAAAACAATGGATGACCAGGATCCAATAGCAGAGATGCACTTGACGAATCTCTCGCTGGGCCTCAAGATCGCGTATGGCGTCATAGCCAGCCTGGGCATTATGGGTAATGGCTTAGTGATCTACGTCCTGACGCACATGGTGAAATCCCGCAAGGGTAACGTGAACATCTTAATCGTCAACCAGTCCATCATTGACTTGACGACCTCAATCCTCCTGATCTTGTGTTTCCTCACACCAGAGCCAGACCTCCCCGCCTCCTCCCCGGTGGCTGCAAGATTCCTTTGCTCAGTGTGGAACTCCAAGTATCTCTTCTGGGCGACCATCATCACGTCATCGCTCAATCTGGTCTGCTTGACCTGTGAACGCTATTTCGCCATCGTCCACCCATTCAAGTACAGAAGCTGCTCCTTACTTGAGTGGCCAAAGTCCCTCCTCCTGGCTTTTATCCCATGGGCCGTGGGCTACACTTATCAGTCGTACTACGCCGCAATGCACATTGTCCAGGATGGTCATTGTGTGGTAAACGAGTTCTCAAGCCGAGGCGCTCAAATTGTCTACGCGATAATCATCCTCATTGTCACCTACCTCTTCCCGTTGACTTTCATGATTATTGCCTACGCCCGGATTTACAAGACTTTGCGGGATGAACTCATCTACCATACTCCTTCTGCGAACTCCAAAATCAAAACAAACCACGAGAAGCTGATGGAGAAAACCAACGAGCGCACCCGGCGCAACATCATCAAGACCCTTATACTAGTGAGCTTAGTGTTCGCTGTGTGTTGGGCACTAAATGAGGTGTGTTACTTCTACTTCAACGTGAGTGGTACCACCCACATCAACGAGACCCTCTACAACGTCTCCGTCTGCCTGGCCTTCTTCAACATGTGCGTCAATCCGATCATCTATACCTTAAAGTATCGGCAGTTCCAAGAGGGGCTAAGGCAGGCTGTGCCGTGTCTGAGACGTACAACAACGACGTCACATGAGTCTACAGAGTCTTCTGTCTGATCATCCTTGGCCAAGTTCACGCAATTGGACCAATGGTGAACTAGTGGTTGTTTCAGTGACTTACTCAGGGCATGCACACAGAAGTTATAGTGCAAACGACTCTAGTCATGTCATGTCAACGCGACCGGCGACTCAAAGTACGTTATCATTTTCTTATAACTGGTCCACTCTGCACTGTGCTATTAAAACAGCTATTGATAACCAGTGATGCGACCATGCCCAGTAGGCTGGTTCCAAATAGTCGGCTAGCATAGTCTAAGTATCGTCGACTAGACAGAGTTCGGGCTAACTTAGTTGAACTATGATCAATGATAGTCCTTGCGCGAACTTCGCCCTTGTGTCCAGTGATACCAAGAAATAACTTAGAGGAACTGTAAAACCAATCATTGTACAATACTAGACCTTGTAACCTTTGTTTACATAAAGAGTGGCCTTGTACATTCCTGGGCCTTTCTGGCAGGCAAGATACTACACTGGTCGTATGGGAAGTTTTACACTTTGTCTATAACGTGTCTAAAGATGTCTATACAAATAAATATATGTGTTTAATGAACTGCATTATATTACTTTTAATAATCTCAAAAACTTTATTCAGAAACTGTGCGAAAAAAATGAATAAAATAACGCAGACAACATATTAATTGTCAAAGACAAGTATCCGCACTTTATGTGACCCAAAATGTAGGGCCTACATGAGAAAATAAACCTGTGAAAGCTCAAGCTAGGTCATCGAGAAAACAGTGAAAAACCCATTTTATGATTTCACTGTTTTTTCAAACATAAGGTTTTGGACAAGTGAGATCAAAACTGATTGTTTTACTCATTTTTTTCTAAACTCTAGCATTTCAAGCAAAAATATTTCAAGGGAAGTTTTCCACCATTTCTTTATACCATGTAAGTTGTGTGCAAATCTTTGAACATTTATACTGTTACCAATGTTGTGCACACCATTTAAACATTGTTATGGTAATTCAATTCAATTCATTTGTGATTTTTCACCTAAAAAATTGGAATCTGAGAAAGGCTTCAGGCATGAAACCTTTCTCAGGCATCTGAAAACACACAATTCTATGCAACAAGGGTGTTTTTTTCTTCATTGCAACTTCGATGACCAATTGAGCCCAAATTTTCACAGGTTTGTTATTTTTGGGGAATACACCAAGTGAGGATACTGGTCTTTGACAATTGCCAAAAGTATACCCTGCCTTTACGTACCAAAATTACCAATTGGATATCCAGTTGAAAAGAATTGGATTGAGTTGGTGTGGAATACTGAATTTCCATTTGGAATCAAATTGGACTCAGTTGGCTTGATTACATTGAATTGGAATTAGTTGGAATTTGTTTCCCAATTGAGACCAATTGGGCCCAGTTGGAAAAAGTCCAATTGGGTTCAGCTGGAAACAATTTCAAACTGAATCCAACTGAGTCCAATTGAGTCCAATTGGTTTTGTGCCAAAATACAACATTGGAAAAATTCCAAAATTGGAAAGTTGAATTGGAAATTTTTGTAAGGATAAACTCAGTAAGTTTATAAGAATCATGCAGCAATTGATGGAGTTGCATCATCAGTGTGTCCTTGTATTTATCTTGTTATTTTTCTCTATGGCCGGTGGCCAGATAGTAAGACTAAAGGAAATGCATGAAGGTTAATAGCTTCATGCAAAACATTTCTATTTTATAAACCAGAATTGAAACACTATCTGATTGAACAGGAACATTTTGCATCTTGATGGAAAGAAACTAATTAGTTTAATAAAGAATTAAGGGGAAATAATATTGTGATCAGATTCATTTAAAAACAAAATGTTGTGAATAAATTATGAAACAAATACATGTAATGTGTACTTACTGGTAACTTTCTCTTGTTATGTTACTTGTTCATCTACTTTGGGTTTTGTGGTGTTTGTTTGTTTGCTGGGATGCTAGTTGGAGTGTTTGTTGGGGGTGTGTTTTGGGGTGGTTTTTTTAGGGGGGGTGTTGGGGTGGGTTGTTTTTTTGTTTTTGTTTTGTGGGGGGGGGGGGTGCCGGTTGGGGTGTTTGTTTGTTTGTTGGGGTGCCAGTTGGGGTGTTTGTTTGTTTGTTGGGGTGCCGGTTGGGGTGTTTGTTTGTTTGCTGGGGTGCCGGTCGGGGGGGGGGTGTTTGTTTGTTTGTTTGTCTTAGAAACCCTTTTTGTTTTTTAGTTTGCATTTTCAATGGAAAAAAATCAAGATGTTTCCTAGAGCTAACCTCTCCTAGGACATTTGTATTTTCTTAATTGTATTTTTGTATTTTTGTCGTTGAAATATTATTGTAATTATACAATTTTTAGTGAGGGAATTTCTTTTGGGCAATCCCCAGGCCTTTGTTTGAATCTGATTGCATTTTGTATTTGTCATTATTCATTTTGAAAACTTGAATTAATAAATATATGAAGAAAAAAAAGAATTACAAATATTTATTTTTATTTGGTCAGCAGCAGGACATAAAATTGGGCCAAGCAGCAGAACAAGGACCTAAACCTTATTAAATGGGAAACTTTACTTTTGGAAAGGGCTGCATCTTTCCACATTGACAAACCATGAATAGTCCTGAATTAATATTCAGCAATGTTTCTCTGTTCCTATGATGAGTTTTAAAAAGTTATAATGATAATAACTGAAAGTGAAATGAGCTCATATCAAAACTCTGGGTCTGGTATACAATGGCAATGAAATTAAATCCCGGAAGTCATACATGTAAGTGAAATATCACGTAGTGTGCGTGTGATTTTATCTGTTTATCTGTTCATGGGTTCAACACTAACAGAGCCGACAGCCTTCCTACTCCAGTCCATTTTTAGTCATGATTTTGGTGACTGAGAGTAGAGACTCAATTCGAGTCACATCAGCAACAGACTTAGACTATATGTGTCTGATTATGGGTTCAACACTGACAAAGCCGACAGTCATATTACTCAAGTCCAACTTGAGTCATGATTTTGGTGACTCAAACTCAATTTGACGTTTATATCCTAACTTATGGATCCTGCCGAGTAACGAAGTAGAAGTAGAAGTTGAGTCATGATTTTGGTGACTCAAACTCAATTTGAGTCACATCAGCAAAGGACTTAGACTCTGTGTGTCTGATCATGGGTTCAACACTGACAGAGCCGACAACCAACCTAAACGAGTCCAACCTGAGTCATGATTTTGGTGACTCAGACTCAATTCGAGTCACATCAGCAAAAGACTCGGACTCTGTGTGTCTGATCAATTTGACGTTTATATCCTAACTTATGGATCCTGCCGAGTAACGAAGTAGAAGTAGAAGTTGAGTCATGATTTTGGTGACTCAAACTCAATTTGAGTCACATCAGCAAAGGACTTAGACTCTGTGTGTCTGATCATGGGTTCAACACTGACAGAGCCGACAGCCATCCTACTCAAGTCCAACTTGAGTCATGATTTTGGTGACTCAGACTCAATTTGAGTCACATCAGCAAAAGACTCGGACTTGGACTCCGACTCGACTACAATGACTCGGACTTGGCACTGAGGACTTGTGCTTTGCAAGCTCAAGAAAAAGAAAAAAAATTATTTGCATTGTTTTTGTTTTATAATAATAACATGAATAATAATAATAATATTTACTCTTACATAGCGCAATGCCAAAGAATGATCATTGCGCTTCAAGACTTATTACCCCTAGTCACTGGGCCATATATTTCATTCCTTAAACCATCTCAGCTCCCTGGGGAGTATACAGCCTGTGCTGCCAAGTATGTAGCGCACTAAGCTAAATCAATCACAAGAACCATCTCTGCCCTCACAGGTACCCATTTACCCCTGGGTGAAGAGAAGCAATTATAGTTAAGTGTCTTGCTCAACGACACAAGTGTCAAGACCGGGATTCGAACCCACACCCTGATGTATGTTTTGTATTTTGCCAGTTTCTTAATTTGGTTAAATATTAACTGTGTTTTGTCATCTAAATAAGCCGTGAAAAACAAACCCTACAATTATTTTTTAAATAATTAAAATAGTGACTCAATCCAAGCGACTCGACCCAAGTCACTGGATATAATAAAGTGACTCGATCCAAGTCACTCAAACCCAAGTGAAATATCCAACGCTACATGATCAAAGTGACTTTATCCAAGTGACTCAATCCAAGTGACTAGAACAAGGTGACTCAACCACAGTGGCCCGAACCACATGCCTGACCACCGTGTGCAAGACATGCAATATCATAATTAAATGTCTGTAGACTTTTATGCAAGTTATCTGACTGGGTTGGGGAGCTCTCTCTCAGAGGTCAACAGATTTACTCATTGGCCCATCCTTAACTGCAGGCATCAAAACCTCTTCATTGTCATTGTTTCATCATCACTTTATCTCAGGATAGCGTCAATAAACCATTTGCAAGTTAGACTTGAATAATGGCTGGCACAATGAATTGCTTAGTCACAAATTACCGCTTCAATTTGAATTCCTCAGACTGTAGAGACAGTTGGTCTGTCAAATGATTCGGGGCAAGCTTTTGTATAGCAACCTCCAGATGAGCAAACCTAGGTACCAATTGTGCCATATACATTCATTCAGAATTGTGGATAGGTGTTCACGGTCTCTTACGTAACTACGCAAAAGCTTGCCCCAAACCAAGAGATAGACATGTAGCAACTGTCTCTATAGTCTGAGGAATTCAAATTTAAGCGGCAAGTTGTGACTTAACAAGTCATTGTACCAGACATTTTTCAATTCATTTTTTTTTATTCAAATGGCTTATTGAAGTGGGTCTATATATTTCTAAACAATTTGATTTTAGGTTGAACAAAGAAAAATTGACTAGAGCGGGATTTGAACCAAGGACCTACAGATTAATGTGACGGCGCTCTATTAACTGAGCTATCTAGCCCTATGTTGGCAGTCTCCCTATTTTTTCCATATCTTTGTTCAGGGGTGCCAAAACTTTGTTTGGGTGCCAACAAAGATATTGACAAAATAGCTAGACCGCCAACATAGCTCAGTTGGTATACTGCGGCACGTTAATCCGGAGGTTGTTGGTTCAAATCCTATTCTAGTCAAATTTTTCTTTGTTCAACCCCTTAAAATTTACCCAGTCAGTTTCCCTTGTGGTTTATTATTTAATATTTCAACAAAAAATAACACTTTACCTTGTCTGGGAGACGTAGGAGCTTGCAGAACTCTGTCTACTCGACCGCCCCACAGAGCGAATGTCATCTTCATTATCTTGGTGGCCGTAATCACGCTGGTATGTCCGACTTGGAGGCTCTCCAGACATCGTCAGGGCAAGAGGAGGCCTTTGCAATGTCAGGTCATCCTCTACGCAGTGGGAATTGCAATCACTAGACGAGGATATCATTCCAGTCTGGTTCAAAAGAGAAAAACAAATTAATGATTGACTGATTAACTTTATTCTGATATCAAATAGTAAACCACAAGGGAAACCCAGTCAGTTTCTCTTTTTATTATTTGATATCTAAAATAAAAAGTCTCATCCCCCTTAAGGTGATCCCCTGGCTACACGGCAGTTGCAGGTTGAATGGCTTCTGACTGGCACCACGAACAAAGATAATGAGAAAATAGGGAGACCGCCAACATAGGGCTAGATAGCTCAGTTGGTAGAGCACCGGCATGTTAATCCAGAGGTTGTTGGTTCAAATCCTGCTCTCGTCTATTTTTCTTTGTTCATCCCCAAATAACTTTATTCTGACATACTCTAGTAAAGGTTCTAGTTTTTATACCTCTTTGAGATTCTGTACTAGCTCAATAGGTAGTGTTTGCTTTGTTTGTTTCTCCTGTCACATAAAGAGGTCAAAGTAAAGGTCATGTCCGGATATGACATTTTCCAATGTAGTATGTTAACATAGCCCCCAATTTCTAAACACAAAACTAAATTTTCTGTTTCATGTTATTTCTGTTGACATTTTTACTGACAAAGTTTGATGAAAGGAATGAACAATATTACTTTAAGCAATGTGTGGGCGTTTTTTTTTGATGATTTTATGGTCTGTAAAATGTTAACCGCTTTACGTTGGCATTAACAAATCTGTACCATGCCTCTGTGCGTTATTATTTGTTTTAATTATTCGAACCTTCCAAACTAATTTGTTGTTGTTGAGAATACCGTTGTCATAATGAAACCCTGACACATTGCACCCTTAATGACGTTGGCCATGAAATGGTGTGAATAATTAATAAGGACCTCCAATCCTCCAATCAAATTACAAGGATCTACTTGGGTGTTATATAACAAGCAAATAATCGGAAGGATCTGCATTTGTGCAATGGAAAGAGTATTTACATTCGTTAAATATGTTCCACTCGATGAAGCATTCCATGTTTCAACTCATGAAAACATCCTGTCCAATGCACTCATAAACATTCATTGTTTGTATACCAATTGTGTACGGAAAAAACATAGTTAAAATACGAACCACATCGGCTAAACTTGGTCCAGTGAGCACATCAGTGAACTCCGAGTTCTTGCCGATTATTCTACAAAAATGAGGAATGGAACATTGGAGAACATAAGAGAGGGTAAGCTTATAGAATGTGCTAGTCTTTGCAAACTATTTAAAGACACTGGACACTATTGGTAAATTTAGACTGGTCCTTGACAATTTTGTCAAAGACCAGTCTTCTCACTTGGTGTATCTCAACATATGCATAAAATAACAAACCTGTGAAAATTTGAGCCCAATTGGTCGTCGGAGTTGCGAGATAATAATGCAAGAAAAAACACCCTTGTCACACGAAGTTGTGTGCTTTCAGATGCTTGATTTTGAGACCTCAAAATCTAATTCCGAGGTCTTGAAATCAAATTCGTGGAAAATTACTTCTTTCTCGAAAACTACGTTACTTCAGAGGGAGCCGTTTCTCACAATGTTTTACACTATCAACAGCTCCTCATTACTCGTTACCAAGTAAGGTTTTATGCCAATAATTATTTTGAGTAATTACCAATAGTGTCCACTGCCTTTAAGTCCACAATCTTGTTTCCTGTACATGTTAATGCGCTATATGTGGGAACCAAAGGTACCCAAAATTTTTGGAGTTGCTAAAAAAAGTAGCAAGTTTGACAAGCCCGTTGCAGTCTTGACTAGTGTTGGTACGCCATGTTAAGGCCTTTTCACACGAGGGAAATAAGCAGGGGGTCCATGGTGCTAAGAACACAACGTTGTCAAGTCCACATCGTGTGAAATGTACCTCTGCTCTGCACAAGCATGGGTCCCTAGTCTTTTTCTGACTACGATCGAGACCAGCGACAAAAAAACAACGTTGTGTAAATTCACCACGATCAACAGTGCATGCTGCGTGAATAAACACCCCACGCACACAGACCGAGGACCATGGTTTAGCTAGAGCTACCACGCATATGCGCAAGATGATTGGTAATCAGCACATGCAATAGCGATTCCATGCTAGCTGTGTGGATACCAGTGAGATGGACTATAAAACAATGTTGACCTTTGACACCCTAAAAGATGAAGGATCTGTGACAGGGGACGTTGGTTTCTGCATCGTGTGAAAGTCCTCGTTCAAGTTTGACCAACGTCCTTGGTAAAGCAACTGGTGCCCGAGTCCAAGGACCCTAGTTTGCCTTTGTCGTGTGAAAAGGGCTTTTAGACTTAATCGAACCCTTCCTCCCCCCCCCACCCCCAAATCAACATCATAAGCTGATATTACCGTTGTGTGGCAGCCTGGTGTGTCAATGACGTCTCGTACATCTTCAAGATTCTCCTCTTCTCGAACTCGCGTACCCTTGCTTTCTGTCGGTACTCCTCCCGCATCTTGATGACAGCTGGATCTGCCTTGGCCGGCTCCAGGTCAAGGGTGAAACAAGACAGTGTAGGAAACTCCACCTAATACATGTTGGATGTATTAACAACAGTGAGATTTTGAGAAAGAAAATTGGAAAGAGTACGGTTTTTGTTGGTAGTCTAAGGTTCTTTCACACGAGCACCAATAACAAAGGTCCTCGGAATGGGTGCTGGTTGTCTGTCACCTTGCTCGCTTGCAATTATTTAACGAGCTTTCACAAGACTTCTTAAAACACAACTTTACCAACGCACCTTGTTTTTCAGGGGGGGGGGGTGAAGGTCATGATTGTGACACGTTCTGTGCATGAGATTAATAATATCGCCATAGCAAGGGTCCTTGGTTATGGCACAGTAATAATTTCACACTACATACATGTATCATGGTCAGGTGATTTAAACATGGCTGCTATTTTTGGGAGGTCTGGATCTGTTAAAAAAAAACAAGGGTCCTTGGTTTTTATTTCAAAAGGATAGCTTTCAAAAAAACTGAAATTTGCCTTTTTTTTACCAACACTGTGATTTTAGTCTCTTGTTAAAAAATGTCTTATGTGAAAGGTCCTTTAGTAGTTAAAGCCCATTAAAGTCTTCTGCGTTCTTGAGGTCAACTTGCACAGTCTATAATTGACCACTGGTGAGAGTCTAGTGATTTTAGCATTGGGCCAGCAACGCCAAAACTACACAATTCCTGCAGTCTAGTGTTCCCCCCAAAACGTACTTTTAACCAGTTTGTTTCAGAGGACACAATCAAGCGCAAAAACTCTTACGCAAGACGCAGCGCTGGTCCTACAAACTGGCATTTGAGTTTCTGGGCGAATTTGGCGGTAGTCATGTCCACCCGCTACATGTTGTGAGGCACTGTTGCAGGTTGCGTGTACACAAGCAACTGTTTCATGGAGTCTCTGTGATCATAGTTCTGTGGCCCCCATTAAAAGGCACTGCAAACAATTAACTCTTTGGATCGATTAACTCTTTGGATGGATTTGTGTCTGAGCCTTTCATCGAAGACCTGTTCCTTTCACATACATGCCAAGATTTTGTGAAGACTGATTATACTGCATTATAAATATAGAAACTGCGTTAGAAACTGGATCGGTGCTACACAAAAATTCTGCAAAAATGCTTCAATGTACTCTGGAGTCAACATATGACAAATACTGAGCTGTATGGCAATGAAACAAAACTATCCACTAAAATACAACAGCGTCGTCTGAGACTAGCAGGGCACTTATACAGAAACATCAAAGAACCTGTCTCTCAGCTTATCACCAGGTCACCAAAACATGGAAGGAGAAGTAGGGGGAAACAAAAGCTCAGCTATAGACGATGTGACTCTGTTTACATTCAAACCGCCCTCTGTTGACAAAACACTCATTTCCGCCGCCCAAGAAGACGCGTACTCATGGTAACATTGCGTGTCCTTTATAGCTGGCTGTCAGTACACAAAGGTTTTGCCCGGCGACATGCGCGCACATCATGTTATTGTTTTCGAATGATGTCAGAGGTCACATCGTCTCTACGGATGTAGTTGCCAGGGGCATCGAGGTACTTCCAACTGATCTTCCTAACTTAATGAGGGATACACAAGAATGGGCAAATCTCAACATGATTCCGACCTCGGTGGACAAGAAAGAAAGAGATACTGCATTAACAAGAGGTCTTTCATCTCTCTTTGGGTTGCTGGCTGCTTGATCAAGCATGGGTCTATGATCAGCCTTTATATTATGGCTGTCCAAGGGTCTGATTGCGCTTTACAAACACAATCGTAAAAAAAACTTTGAGCCATTCAAATCTGCAAATGTCAATGAGAAAATGTCTTTATATGGGTGTCCAAACTGACATTGACAAAACAAATTATTAATGGATAGGAAAAAAAAAACTTTTTGACAGAAAGCAAATGTAAATTTACCTTTCCAAGTTGTACTGTTGGGTCGTTCTCCTGCTCCTTAAGGCTCGTCACTTCTTTACTGCCTCTCTTTTTCGTTTTATCTGTCTATTAACAAAATAATAAGGAGTAGGTTATAGTTAAACAGCCTGTCTTGTGCTGAACAAGTTCTATAAACCTTTTCCAATGAGGGCACAATTTCATCAAGCTATTATTAAGCAGCAAATGCGGGGAACCAGTCACATACAATATACATTCCATGGTAATCTGGCTGGTAACCCGTTTCTGCTAAGCAAGATTTTCCAAAGCTTTCTCCACTCTCTCCAGTTTCTCCTGAAGACGAGCAGAGTATACTGTTCAAGATATCGAGACCACACCCGCTCTTTTCAGAGCCAACACTCCTCCCAAAAGAGATTTTACACATGGTTGTACCAGCAATTTTACTATTTAAATATCATGTTTATAAACTTTACAAGTTGCTGTGGCGCAGACTTAATACAGCCTACCATGCCAGAAAAACCAGGGCAAGTGTACTGGGTTTTTTTTATGTGCATTACACAGCACACGGAACCTACGGCTTTACATCCCATCCACAAGGACAAATAAATATTGGTTAACTTCTTCATGCGCCGATTTATCCCTAGCGACCGGTTTAAATCCCTTCAGAAAAATAGTTGTAAAAGATCGCACGGCCACACAGTTTCAGAATGGGAAAGAGGACTCTTGAGGGTGCTATTGTGACCTGTTTTTTTTGGGGGGGGTCGCCGTTATCACAAAAAATAAATGGTGCATGAAAGGGTTATGGGTCTTGCTGAGGGATACAAGTGTCACGACCAGGACTCGAACCCCTGCTTTGTGTATCAGAAACACTAGAGCTTGACCGCTCAGCCACGACACACCACGGAGGGTTACAGATTAAAGGTACGGGGCAAGTCCCTGTACTAACAGACCTTTTTTAATTGCTGCGTTACAGCCCAACTGTGACTGCCACCGGTCTTGGTTCCTGGGCGGGAGGGCTCATTGTCCTCAGCAATCAGAGAGAGACCTCGAGTGAAGGTGTCCATGGGTCTTTCCTCTTGATCATGTTGGTGTAGGGAGCTCATAGAAGAAGTTAAGCTGTTACAAATAGAAGGATCTGTTGAGAAATAAACAAAGAGTTTACGTGAAGGAGACAGTGGGTCTTTCCTCTTGATCATGTTGGTGTAGGGAGCTCATAGAAGAAGTTAAGCTGTTACAAATAGAAGGATCTGTTGAGAAATATACAAAGAGTTTATGAGAAGGAAACAGTGGGTCTTTCTTCTTGGTCATGTTGGTGTAGGGAGCTCATACAAGAACTTAAGCTGTTACTAATAGAAGGATCTGTTGAGAAATATACAAAGAGTTGGCGTGAAGGAAACAGTGGGTCTGTCGTCTCGGTGTAGAGAAGTCAAAAGAGGATTATGCAAGATCTACAGACCAAACCTGTGACATCACATGTTTACAAAAGAGCCACAGAGCCCGGACTTTCTGCAACCACAATTTGTATATATTGGCACAATGAATGACGACATAAAATGTTGAAGATGAAGGTGTTAAAGAAATCTCAGTTTCAGATGTAGAAGGAAAACCTTCAACTGGAGAATCAGGTAAGGACTGAAAACCCAATACACACGCAAAGCTCTGGTCCCAAGCAGGATTTGAACCGGGGTCCACAGAGGTGAAAGGCAGGGAAGAGATTCTGATTGGGCCAAGAACAACTAATAATTCGGGATTTCTCTTACCGGACTGGATGTCCTGATGTGTACCCAAGTCATGCAAGTGCGTCTCATACCCAAGGGTTGTTAGGGTCTCCCCACCACCGAACATCAACAGGAAAGTGTCCTGGTTACTGATGTCGTTCCAAAAGTTTTCAAGGTCTTCTAGAGTCCTCAGCTTTCCTTCTTTCATCAGTTTCTCTTCCAGACAAATGATCTACAATTGGAAAGAAAGATCGATCATGAGGATTCTTTCTTAGAACTCAGGAAGAACAATGTTTTTATTTTTATTATTATTATTATTATTGTTATTATTATTATTATATACTTCTGATAATGAAACCAAGGATGCCTAATAGGTGAACTTAATCGCTGTAGTTCGCAAGCCTGAGAAAACCTGCAAACAAGGATGCTTGCTATGTGAACCAGAAACACCGGGGTTAACCCCTACTCTTCCACGATAAGTTCTCTAGGTTCTTTTACATGCACTACCAATCCTAACACACAGGACCTCTGGCTTAATGTCCCTTCCAAAGGACAAAGCAATTATGGTAAAGTACACTTTCTCAATGACACAATTGTCAAGACCGGGACTCGAACCCACACTCTGCTGATCAGAAACACCAGAGCTCTTAACCACGACACGCCACTGTTCTGTGACCGAGTGGTTGGACGTTCTGTGGTCGTGGTGGAATTTAAACTTCACATGACTGGAACACAATATAGAAAGTAAGTTCTTTTTGAAACACCATGCATCTTGTACACCATGTGCTCTTCTTCTGCAGATGGTCCGAGCATAGTGAACGAAACGTTGAGTCGTTACACCATCTGATCTTTTCTGAACCCCCCCCCCCCAACTCAGTGGTGAGACTATTACATGGTGTTCAGCAAGGCTTACTTTCTGGGATGATTGTGGATTTCTAAAATGTTACCTGGTACAGTTTACTCTTTGGCAGATTCTCTAAGAAAGTGTTGTCCTGATTCACGGAAGACTTCTCATGTCTCTTCTTCACTTTATGAGACTCTTTTTTCTGAAAAGAAACGAAGGGGAAAAAGTCAAATCAGATGCGCCATCAGCGTGTGGGTCGCAGTCAAGTGCCTCACATTTCCATTGGGTCGCCGGTCTAAAAGTTTGTGGACTGCTGCTCTACATCACCATATAAATAGAAATCTACAGAGTTACTTACCACATGTGATGCCAGCTTCATGCCCTACAAGAAAATTCTATGGTCAAGGGGAGATCGATAGAAAAAAAACAGACAAAATTACAGGCCTTGGATTGAGGAGAGTGAAACGTACCTCTTGTAACTCTTTCCTGCGGATCCTGCGGTTGAGTTGGTCCGTCTTCTTCTGGATATCCCGTCTCTGCTCTTCCACTTTGTCTGTCAGCTTGTTCATGTATTCCACGTAGTAATGATTCCGTAGTTTGGTTAAATCGTCCATCACTCTCATATGGCGCTACACACAAGAGAATAATGATAATAATTACACATTTTCTTATTTAGCGCTTTGTCACTTTTAATAAAAATCTCATATTTATGTAGAGACCCAGGAAGGAGGCTGGTCCAAAGGCCAGTGTTTTTACCACCGGGCCAGTAAACTCATGATCGGACGTGATTAATACGTCACAGTGTAATGTCTTTAATAACAAAAGGATGTTCAAATGTTGACTTTGGATCAGATAAATATGTTTCAATTCTGTTGAGTATCGAAGTATACTTACCCATAAGACAAATGAGACAAATCTTCTCTTAGTGCTTAAAGACAGGGTATACTTTTGGCAATTGCCAAAGACCAGTATCCTCACTTGGTGTATCCCAACTTATGCATAAAATAACAAACCTGTGAAAATTTGGGCTCAATTGGTCATCGAAGTTGCAAGAAAATAATGAAAGAAAAAACACCCTTGTTGCATAGAATTGTGTGCTTTCAGATACCTGAGAAAGGCAACATGCCTGATGCCCTTCTCAGAACAAATATTTTGGGTGAAAAATTACCTCTTTCTCAAAAACTACATAATACTTCAAAGGGGGTCATTTCTAACAATGTTTTATAAACAATTGTTAACAATGTCAACAGCTCTCCAGTGTTCTTTACCAAGTAAGTTGATCATACATTTTTGGAGTAATTAACAAAGGTATACCCTCCCTTTAATGAAAACAATGGAAAGTGGGTTAACAGGATTAAAATCAGTGAAGAAAGTCTTGTTAAATCTCAACCAAATTCCATGTAATAATTGAATGTTAGTAAAGGAAAAAAGGAGCCATTCTGGACTACAGAAATATTGTGATTTCATTGTCACAGAATATAATCTCGAGGTGATATCTGGACAAATCCATTTCACAGGGCAAAGCCAAGTGAAAAGGAAAAAGCCAGATTTCACAGAGTGAGTATATTCTGTATATTGTATTTAATATTTATTTTATAGGCCTATAACTCACACATAGATCCTTGAAATTTGAAAAAAATAAATACAAAATAGACACGGAACTTGTCCACCCCACAATCCGAAAACTCTCAAAAACCCTGCTAAATAACATGGACAATTCCATGAAGACACTGGTTGTACGCCATGTCACAACCTTGCCTTGTTTGGACAATCAAATGGGATCGATTGTTTTGGAAATGACGCTGAGAATTAAACGTCGAAATTCAATATTACCCGACCTATATTTATTTCCATATACGACGGTTACGGCGGTTCAGCATCGCGGCTTTAAATACATGTCAAAATATAGGATGACATGTGACGCGTGTTCCACCAATCAAATAACAACTATGTGTGAGTTAAATATGAATAATAAATAAAATAAAATATGAATAATAAAAATAGCCGTGTTAGTCTGATAGATAAAACAAGGAAGATAGTGGTAGCACTTAAAGGCATCGTACACGTTTGGTAATTGGAGCCTATTGTTTGTTTCAATCCTATGTTGTTGTAGATATATACCATAAAACTAACCTGTGAAAATTTCATTTCAAAAGGTGGTAGTGTTTTTGAGATATTGCCGAAAATTTGGAGCGGTTATGTCCACGCAGGAAGAATAATCTGCATTTGAATACACACTCTGAGAAGCGTTACCGTAACGCTTCTCAATATTCAAAATATTTTGGGGATAAAAAGTGATATATTTTTCCATAACCGCAGTCCTTCGAAGTAAAAAGTCTCTCAAAATGCATTATACTATCCAAAGCTGCTGTACTTCTTACCAACTAAGTTTTTATTGCCATAAATTTTCAGAGTCATTACCAAACGTGTTCGATGCCTTTAAAGACTAAGTAAATACAAAAAAACTGCAATCTAAGAGCTTTCGTAGCAACAACTACTTCATCAGATGCAATGAAGGGGACAAGCCAAATACATGTGATATAATATACATTGTACAAGAAAGTTACAGGTGAATGAATTCAGTAACAAACAATCACCTACTCCACCCTTTACTGAATTCATTCACCCGTAACTTTCTTGTTTATGTACTTGGCTTGTCCCCTTCATTGCATCTGATGAAGTTACATGTAGTTGCTGCGAAATCTCATGCAGTTTTTTATGTAATTAGTTAGTCTTTAAGTGCTACCACTATCATCCTTGTTTTAAATATAAATATTAGTCATACAGTCAAACAGTGAGTCATATCTTACCAACATGAGGGTTTTTAACCTCTCATATACGTCCTTGTTATTCTTTCCAGCTAGAAAACACTGCAAGCAAGGGTCCATGAGCAGCATGCAAAAAGTGTTCACAGTCAATTTGTTAGTCAAGTTATTAGGAAGTGAGAAGAGCAACTGTAGTATGCCTGACACTTTGTTGTTGTAAGGGCAAGGAAGTTTGTCCTTCATAAAGTTATCTTGCTACTGGAATATTCCAAGGGGCACCAAGACAATGACCAGGGGCATGGAGGCAATTGTCTCCATAGACCTCTCCCACTGATTTCACATTTCTACAGCAACATAGGTGGTCTGCCATGCTGGAATATACTATGCACTATGTAGGATGCGCGTAGTGCCAACCAGTGTTGTGTTTACAGGTAGCAAATGTTTGTGTGATTATAAACGTGTTTGCGTGACGTCGCGTGCTCTCAGCATGGTGAGCGATAAAACAGTGATGTCATCTGAGAAGGGTCTTTAGCCTCCGTAGAGTATCCGGCCACCAACCATAATTAAAGAGAAATTCAACCCTCTACAGAATTGCTCAAAGGTAGGGTCATCGGTTCTTTTTTGTCAACGTAATGCTGATTTATTGGCAAAATTATCAAGAAAGATACAATAAAAGTCACCCGTGTAAGTTTCAGCTGTCCACTTTAAAATCAGCCAAAACCTGTCAGCAGTATTTTCACATGAACGTAGAATCCATCCACGTTAAGCGAGATGACAGCGGGTACAGCCACATCTCTGGCAGCAGCATTCGCGAATGGACACAAACCCTCAGAAATCTGAGAAACGATTCATGCATGAGTCGTTTCTCAGATTCAAATGTTTCTATTGACTTCTAATCAAACGAGGGCATTTCCGACGAAATAATTTCCAGGATGCTTACTACCTTTATCTTGTATAACAAATAAGCTTTCAGATATAATTTTTTTGGGGGGGGGCCATTACCAATCGATTACCCATTCTTTAAATGTAAATGAGTTATTCACAAAAATCTTTCCTCACTCTAACAAAATCTAATGAAAAAAAAGAAAATCAACACTCAAACTGTTGGGACTCTGATTATTGTGGTATGCTATCGCATCAGCCTCCCTACCATGGGCAGCGCATTTATCGATACCTCTCGTCACTAACTCTTGGTAGGGATGTACTGAAAAACATTGTTAATTGGCTCCCAAAAGTGACTGCTTTGCGTGCACGCTTGTTAAAAACTTTTGAGTGCTTGTATGGCGCTTGTAGGACGCCTAGAACACATGTGTCAAAAAGCAAGTATTTTGACGCGATTCTAGAAAATTTTATCTTGCTTAACACAAAATATTTTCTTTCCAAACATTACAAAGCGCTGTTAAAACCTATTTCAAATCAGTGACCAATCATACCTCATGTAGCTCCTTCAGTCGTCTCGCTTCCTTGTCTTCAGTTTCATACGGGTCAAGACTCTCCGCCTTCTCAGACCTTTTCTGGGATTTTTTCTTCTTTTTGCTTTTGCCATTATTTGACATCTGTGGGTGAAACACAACTCCGTTATTTGTGTGGAAATCTTTGCAAAAAATATCCCATATTTTGGATTCCCATCGTGCTAAATGTATTCCTCTCAACTCCTCTGGAGTATGCAGCCCCGGAAGTCAATGTGGTTACCAATTGACAAAGTGGTAAGAAATTTGTTTTAAAAGTGTTTGTTCAAGCACACAAGTGATGACCGAGATTCGAGCTACATGTATATAGATGACTTAGCCACTCATGCTAGAACACTCATTGGTACATTTGGTGCTAGACATGGGGCATGGTGCACCTCCCCCCCCCCCCATTGTGTCTTCATTGTGTGCTTGGAATCTCAGAAATTCTTTAAAGTATTTTAGGGGGGGGGGGGACTTCTGTACAAGAGGAAGATAGCGTGTGAAAGTACATGGGAACATTTAGGGGGGTCACTCTGCCCCATATTAGGCGTGGTATACATTGATACTGCATCGTAGAAGATAAACAATTACTATTTACATGTCAATTTTTTGCCAGCAGTTCTGGACGTGGTAACTGAACTGAACCCAACAATTAATATCGACTTGGAGCCAAGACTAGCAAGGAACTTTGCTTATTGAATGCTGCTAGTTGCAACCTCGTCCCCATGGTTTACTTTATTTCCAACCATGTTTACAATAGTAAACCTTGGGAGGGAAACTCCTTACTTGGACCCTGATTGGACAACGACTGGTGTACAAAAGTCTAACGTAAACATGTTTAAAGTTGTTACTCATTCAGTATTCACCATGTTCACAGCAGTCGACAGTGACTAACTACATGTAAAAAGAACTAAGTGCACTCTACCTCCATGCTGCTACCTAAGTTGGTATCTCAATGTTTATACTTGTTAGGTTTGTTTTAACACCAACAACAAATGTTTACCTTTGTCAAAACAGCCGGCCGGCAACCAATGTACAAACAGGCTATTAAATCTGGTACCGGACCACGAGACTATGACGAAGATGTGAATTTCGAAAAGCAGCCAGACTATTCTAATTTGCATACGTATCCAAAAATTTTGGATGCGCATGATCCAATACCAGGGTGAGAGAGTGGTCAACCTCGTACTGCTCGACACAACATGGGGATGAGGTTGTGCTAGTTGGTGTTTGACTTTTCTTTCTTGTGGTAGTCTGGGTGCCAGCCTGTTTTTGGGAGCGCTAGTATAAATGGTGAATGCAAAGAGAAGGAATTTTGATCTTACTTTTAGCCTGATTTGTTCATCTTGGACTGACACTGGAATGCCCGGAGCATGGAGGAACAACGATCTTGTTGTGTCGAATGAACTCTCTCTAGCAACCTTCTGTTGTTGTGTGAAGCCCATTGTTGCCGATTGGAACTTGACGTTTAGGCCTAATTCCTTTTTATCAAGCTAAAAACAAAACCAAGAACATTTACGGATTCAATTGTTACATCCTACTGAAAAAAGGGATCTGGAAATTGGTGTCCAAATCTGCCGATAATGGGAAAAACACGAGATAGGCTTAAGTCTAAATTGATCACACGTACAGGAATTGGTTGGTAAAGTCTGTGAAGGGTTAAGAATTTAAACCATAAAATAATTTCAATCTATAATTTAGTTCATAACAATCCTCCAGAAAAATATTTTATTTAGAAATAGTTGTCAATAGAGAAAATAGCATATTAGAGACCCTTATCCAATATTATTTACAATCATTTAAAACTATTTTTTGACACACTAGTGAGGAAAGTGCAGCTTTATTTTCGAGTAACATGGGCTTCATTTTATATTATTTGCGGATGACTCAAATATATTTGTTTCCCATAGCAACCTAAATTACCTGGTAAATACTGTTAATGAAGAGCTTAAACCTGTTGCTAATTGGTTTACGGTCAACAAAGTATCCCTTAATATGACTAAAACTAATTACATGCTGTTCAGCAACACTGTCAGTGACCTTCCTTGTCCTGTTAAGATTAATGACTTTATCATCACTAAAACTGATTGTTGTAAATATCTGGGACTTTTTGTTGACCGTGGCCTAACATGGAATAGTCATGTGGATTCTATTTGTAAAGTTATTTCTAGAAAAAATTGGTGTGATTAATAGGATCAAACATTTCCTCCCTGAAGTAGTATTGCATTCCCTTTATAGGCCTAACATTGATTGGAACTTATCTTCATTATAGGATACTTGCGTGGGGGGCTAGTTCTGATCTTGCAGAAACGAGCTCTTCGTATAATTAATTTTGCAGATTTTAACGCACATGTATGCAGATCCCCTTTTCATCAAATATACTACTTTAAAAGTGAAGGATATTTATCGTCTTCAGTTTGGGTCTCTGATGTATCGGCTGTCATGCAAAAATTTACCTCCTGCCATTAAATCTATTTATTCATTAAATTCTGATGTTCATTCCCATTTTACCCGCCCGCCAAGCTTCTAATTTTCATATTCCTTACACTCGTACTTCCCTTGCCCATAAAACTATTAAACTTGAGGGACCAATGCTCTGGAACGGTTACACCTCTATGTTCCGACACCCCTATGTTCCGACACCCCTATGTTCCGACAACCCTGGTGTATTTTCCTATTCCTAACCCTAACCCTATGTAAATCATGAGGGGGTTGTCGGAACATAGGGGTGTCGGAATATAGGGGTGTCGGAATATAGAGCAGTCACCCTCTGGAACATGCTTAATGAACAACTTAGAGCCTCCAAAAGTTCTTTAACCGTGTCTTTAAATCTGACACATTGGAATCTTATTGTGGATGAGTGTACAGATATATATATGTATGACCTAAACTGGTATTACAGTGCTGACCGGGACTGGGTGGTCTCCTCTGGGGGTCCTCGCCCGCATTGCCCATTTCCATGCGTGTTACATTGTATTCCCTCCGTGGGATCCCCTGGGTGTGATTTCTCAGTTTCGGTCGGTACTTTATTGCAAGGCCATTTAGTTGTTTAGTTTTAGTCCACTGTTTTGTTTTCGTCCTACGTCTGTTTATTTTAAAGTGTCTACTTAAATTTATTTTTTGAGTAGGGCCTACGTGCTTACAAGTGCATTGAGACGTTCCTTGTGGCTCGACTCGACCACGGACCTTTTGGTTCACCTAAATGTTATTCTCTGTCTCAGTGCAAATGCATACATGTCTTTAGGGACCATTGCCTACAATTACTTACAAGCTCTGCTTCTAAAATGGATCCCTCTGCACTGTCATGTTGTTTTAATCTTGCTCTTGTTGTCTATACTGTTAAGTTGTATTCTTTAAATCGATCGCTCTTGCTGAGTGATAAATGCCTTTTATAGTTTCTAGAAGTATGGAAAGGGTAGACCTAGTAACTGGGGCGCTGAATGAACTCCTTTTTTTAGGAGTACAGGGCCCCAGTTACTAGGTCTACGGAAAGGACAATTCTAGGAAGAAATTGTAAATTTGTATTGGAACATTTCAATTCAATGGCCACCATTCCAATAACCAGGGGCTACAGAAGGTTGCTTTCGTGATTCATGAAGTATCAGGCCTAGTTGAGAGATGATAAACCAAACAAATAATGATTGAAATATCAAAAAATCCATGTAAAAGAAAATGGTCAGACACAGCATTTCTGCTGCTCGTCCATTGACAATTCTGCTTGACAATAGCACAGTAAAGTAAACTACAAATTCATAGGAAAAAGTAGGCTGCTCGTCCATTGACAATTCTGCTTGACATCTAGCACTGTAAGTGTAAACTACCAATTTACAGTAGAGGTAGAGCGATTCTGAATTGCAGAATTTATTTGAGCAGATGAGATTGTCATTTCACTGAATAACCTCGCATTACTGTCTCTCTTTTTAGTCTTAAATTCTACACTGATACGAAATGTTAATACGGAAAATTCTCAGAAAAGTACATTTTGTAACAATAAGTTTAAAAATACATGAAGATAAGTTTAAATTTGTTACTTACTTTTCTTGAAGCAGGATTGGTCTGCACTCCGTTGTTGACAGCGGCCATTTTGGATGTTTGGTAGCAACTGCGTAAAACATACGGCTGTTGCGTGTCTAAGTTTTGTTCTCGGGGCGCGGTATGCCCAGCTACATTTTTGTTCTGCATATATAACAGCCGTTTCATAGAAACAATTCCGCGGCAGACTCACGAGGTCGTGACCCCCCACTAAATAAACTCCCAATAGCATACAGTGCAAAATCGAAATATTCAAAAATACTTTTAAAATACTTACAAGTCTCACAGCTTTTTACAGTAGAGGGTAAATTTTCCATTGACCCCTCAACTTTTATCCTCTGCTCAATTTGACATGGGGAGTCCCAAGACCCGTTGTTAATTTCCCCTCAAAATAAAAACACCTGACAGTGTGTAAATTTCCAAACGTCCGAGCATCAATCTTGAAAAAATGTCCTTACACCTTTCGGCAAAAAGGACATTTTTTTCAGGCCCTCGGTCATCCAAAATACCTTTTTGGAGTCAAAAACCCCAAGGTCACGATTAGCGAATTGTTTACCTTGTACTCCTTTTATTTGGCTCTAAAATCTGTTCAGTCAGAATCAGGGGCCTACAACAAATTAATGAGACAGTCGCTCTGTTTTCTCCCTATAAGTAGGGTGCTAAGAACCTTTTGATGATAGCGTTCCCCTCCCTAACTGCCCTAATCTACACTGCAAAAACTGGGGTGTAAACTATAGTTGGGTGCTGTCTAGGTCACATAGCCTACATAGATACAAAAAAAGAATCTTGAAATAACACTAATTTTTGCAACAAAATTACTTTGGTGTTATTTTAACACCCTATGGTGTTTTGATTCTCTCTTGGGTATCTATATGTGACAACACCCATGGTGTCAATTTTAACACCCCAGTTTTCAGTGTAGGCTATTTGTGGGCAAATTCTGTTAGAATAGCTGATAAAAAAAAGTGTTTGATTACCAAAAGAAAATACGCAAAAAAAACCTTACAATTTTATGAACAATGTTTAACAAGCTAAAACTGCAAAAAGAAGACCACTTTCAGCCGTCTAGTAGATCGCCGTGATCGTCTAGTGGTTAGGACATTGCGTTGGTCGCAATAACCCAGGTTCGAATCCTGGTCACGGCACCATATTGTTTTTCTTTTATGCTTGTTAAACTTACAGTTTTATGAACAATTTAACAAGCTAAAACTGCAAAAAGAAGACCACTTTCAGCCGTCTAGTAGATCGCCGTGATCGTCTAGTGGTTAGGACATTGCGTTGTGGTCGCAATAACCCAGGTTCGAATCCTGGCCACGGCACCATCCTTTTTTTCTTTTATGCTTTTTAAACTTACAGTTTTATGAACAATTTAACAAGCTAAAACTGCAAAAAGAAGACCACTTTCAGCCGTCTAGTAGATCGCCGTGATCGTCTAGTGGTTAGAAACATTGCGTTGTGGTCGCAATAACCCAGGTTCGAATCCTGGTCACGGCAGCATCTTGTTTTTATTTTATGCTTTTTAAGCTTACAGTTTTATGAACAATTTAACAAGCTAAAACTGCAATAAGAAGACCACTTTCAGCCGTCTAGTATCGCCATGATCGTCTAGTGGTTAGGACATTGCGTTGTGGTCGCAATAACCCAGGTTCGAATCCTGGCCACGGCACCATCTTTTTTTTCTTTTATGCTTTTTAAACTTACAGTTTTATGAACAATTTAACAAGCTAAAACTGCAAAAAGAAGACCACTTTCAGCCGTCTAGTAGCTCGCAGTGATCGTCTATAAGTGGTTAGATCATTGCGTTGTGGTCGCAATAACCCAGGTTCGAATCCTGGTCACGGCAGCATCTTGTTTTTATGTTATGCTTTTTAAGCTTACAGTTTTATGAACAATTTAACAAGCTAAAACTGCAAAAAGAAGACGTCAGCCGTCTAGTAGCTCGCCGTGATCGTCTAGTGGTTAGGACATTGCGTTGTGGTCGCAATAACCCAGGTTCGAATCCTGGTCACGGCACCATATTGTTTTTATTTTATGCTTTTTAAGCTTACAGTTTTATGAACAATTTAACAAGCTAAAACTGCAAAAAGAAGACGTCAGCCGTCTAGTAGATCGCCGTAATCGTCTAGTGGTTGCATTGCGTTGTGGTCGCAATAACCCAGATTCGAACCCTGTTATGGTCACGGCACCATCTTGTTTTTCTTTTATGCTTTTTAAACTTACAGTTTTATGAACAATTTAACAAGCTAAAACTGCAATAAGAAGACCACTTTCAGCCGTCTAGTATCGCCATGATCGTCTAGTGGTTAGGACATTGCGTTGTGGTCGCAATAACCCAGGTTCGAATCCTGGTCACAGCACCATCTTGTTTTTCTTTTGTGCTTTTTAAACTTACAGTTTTATGAACAATTTAACAAGCTAAAACTGCAAAAAGAAGACCACTTTCAGCCGTCTAGTAGATCGCCGTGATCGTCTAGTGGTTAGGACATTGCGTTGTGGTCGCAATAACCCAGGTTCGAATCCTGGTCATGGCACGATTTTGTTTTTCTGTTATGCGTTTTAAATTTACAGTTTTATGAACAATATTGAACAAGCTAAAACTGCTAAAAGAAGACCAGTTTCAGCCGTCTAGTAGCTCGCCGTGATCGTCTAGTCGTTAGGACATTGCGTTGTGGTCGCAATAACCCAGGTTCGAATCCTGGTCATGGCAGCATCTTGTTTTTCTTTTATGCTTTTTAAACTTACAGTTTTATGAACAATTTAACAAGCTAAAACTGCAAAAAATAGACCACTTTCAGCCGTCTAGTAGCTCGCCGTGATCGTCTAGTAGGACATTGCGTTGTGGTCGCAATAACCCAGGTTCGAATCCTGGTCACGGCACTATCTTGTTTTTCTGTTATGCTTTTTATATTTCAACAGTTTTATGAACAATTTAACAAGCTAAATCTGCAAAAAGAAGACCACTTTCAGCCGTCTAGTAGATCGCCGTGATCGTCTAGTGGTCAGGACATTGCGTTGGTCGCAATAACCCAGGTTCGAATCCTGGTCACGGCAGCATCTTGTTTTTATTTTATGCTTTTTAAACTTACAGTTTTATGTACAATTTAACAAGCTAAAACTGCAAAAAGAAGACCACTTTCAGCCGTCTAGTAGATCGCCGTGATCGTCTAGTGGTTAGGACATTGCGTTGTGGTCGCAATAACCCAGGTTCGAATCCTGGTCACGGCAGCATTTTGTTTTTCTTTTATGCTTTTTAAACTTACAGTTTTATGAACAATTTAACAAGCTAAAACTGCAAAAAGAAGACCACTTTCAGCCGTCTGGTATAGATCGCCGTGCTCGTCTAGTGGTTAGGACATTGCGTTGTGGTCGCAATAACCCAGGTTCGAATCCTGGTCACGGCAGCATCTTGTTTTTATTTTATGCTTTTTAAGCTTACAGTTTTATGAACTATTTAACAAGCTAATACTGCAAAAAGAAGACCAGTTTCAGCCGTCTGGTAGCTCGCCGTGATCGTCTAGTGGTTGGACATTGCGTTGTGGTCGCAATAACCCAGGTTCGAATCCTGGTCACGGCAGCATCTTGTTTTTATTTTATGCTTTTTAAACTTACAGTTTTATGAACAATAACAAGCTAAAACTGCAAAATGAAAAAACACCACTTTCAGCCGTCTAGTAGATCGCCGTGATCGTCTAGTGGTTAGGACATTGCGTTGTGGTCGCAATAACCCAGGTTCGAATCCTGGTCACGGCACCATCTTGTTTTTATTTTATGCTTTTTAAGCTTACAGTTTTATGAACAATTTAACAAGCTAAAACTGCAAAAATAAGACCACTTTCAGCCGTCTGTAGATCGCCGTGATCGTCTAGTGGTTAGGACATTGCGTTGTGGTCGCAATAACCCAGGTTCGAATCCCGGTCACGGCAGCATCTTGTTTTTCTTTTATGCTTTTTAAACTAACAATTTTATGAACAATTTAACAAGCTAAAACTGCAAAAATAAGACCACTTTCAGCCGTCTGTAGATCGCCGTGATCGTCTAGTGGTTAGGACATTGCGTTGTGGTCGCAATAACCCAGGTTCGAATCCTGGTCACGGCAGCATCTTGTTTTTCTTTTATGCTTTTTAAACTTACAGTTTTATGTACAATTTAACAAGCTAAAACTGCAAAAAGAATACCACTTTCAGCCGTCTAGTAGCTCGCCGTGATCGTCTAGTGGTTAGGACATTGCGTTGTGGTCGCAATAACCCAGGTTCGAATCCTGGTCACGGCACTATCTTGTTTTTCTGTTATGCTTTTTATATTTCCAACAGTTTTATGAACAATTTAACAAGCTAAAACTGCAAAAATAAGACCACTTTCAGCCGTCTAGTAGCTCGCCGTGATCGTCTAGTGGTTAGGACATTGCGTTGTGGTCGCAATAACCCAGGTTCGAATCCTGGTCACGGCACCATCTTGTTTTTATTTTATGCTTTTTAAGCTTACAGTTTTATGAACAATTTAACAAGCTAAAACTGCAAAAAGAATAGCACTTTCAGCCGTCTGTAGATCGCCGTGATCGTCTGAGTGGTTAGGACATTGCGTTGTGGTCGCAATAACCCAGGTTCGAATCCTGGTCACGGCAGCATCTTGTTTTTTCTTTTATGCTTTTTAAACTTACAGTTTTATGTACAATTTAACAAGCTAAAACTGCAAAAAGAATACCACTTTCAGCCGTCTAGTAGCTCGCCGTGATCGTCTAGTGGTTAGGACATTGTGTTGTGGTCGCAATAACCCAGGTTCGAATCCTGGTCATGGCAGCATCTTGTTTTTATTTTATGCTTTTTAAACTTACAGTTTTATGAACAATTTAACAAGCTAAAACTGCAAAAAGAAGACCACTTTCAGCCGTCTAGTAGCTCGCCGTGATCGTCTAGTAGGACATTGCGTTGGTCGCAATAACCCAGGTTCGAATCCTGGTCACGGCAGCATCTTGTTTTTCTTTTATGCTTTTTAAACTTACAGTTTTATGAACAATTTAACAAGCTAATACTGCATAAAGAAGACCAGTTTCAGCCGTCTAGTAGCTCGCCGTGATCGTCTAGTGGTTAGCACATTGCGTTGTAGTCGCAATAACCCAGGTTCGAATCCTGGTCACGGCACTATCTTGTTTTTCTTTTATGCTTTTTAAACATACAATTTTATTTACAATTTAACAAGCTAAAACTGCAAAAAGAAGACCACTTTCAGCCGTCTGGTAGCTCGCCGTGATCGTCTAGTGGTTAGGACATTGCGTTGTGGTCGCAATAACCCAGGTTCGAATCCTGGTCACGGCACTATCTTGTTTTTCTTTTATGCTTTTTAAACATACAATTTTATTTACAATTTAACAAGCTAAAACTGCAAAAATAAGACCACTTTCAGCCGTCTAGTAGCTCGCCGTGATCGTCTAGTAGG